>VWZK01010827.1:386551-436551 GCA_013396935.1 Baryphthengus martii | reverse complement strand
AAGGAATGAACGTGCTGCCATTTAGTATAAACACAGACAAAAATATCTGCTGTCATGTTTTGGAAACCCATTTTCCAAACAGGCTGTTTCGGGCGATACATATATATTTGTGAGGAGCAGGAAACAGCCACGTGTATTTGAACGGTGGTAACAGGAGGGAGGACCCACTGGACAAGGAGCGAGGACGATCCCTGTCTGTCCGGCTTTCTCAATAGGAGAGGAAATCCTGTCAGTCCCATTTTACAGACTGAAAAGTGAGATTTAGATTAAGTGTCTTGCTCAAATTCACAAAGGCAATCTTTGATACCACTTTGGGTCCTGCATCCTATTTCAGCCTCTTCATGTAACTACCCCTTCCCTTCAGTTATTACGAGTCCTCCGTCCATTTATTTGACTTTTCTGAATATTGCAAAGCTACTCGTTTGAAAACTGAAGGGAATTCCTGAGGTTAAATGGCTCCAGCACCTTCTGCTATTTCAACATCTAAACTAAAAAATACACCTCTGCACACTCATCAAACATTTTGTTACGATATTATATATTTGATTCAAGAAATGTCAGAATGCGGTGAATGTACTGGGAATCTCCATGGGCATGCTCATCTCAGACGCATAATTCCAAAATCTTTTTGAGTAGCCTGGACAGGTAATGTTTTTGCAGTGTAATTCTTCTAGCGATGCAACAATCTATAAAATGACATTAAATGAAAACTCTCCCAGGATGGAAAAAGGAGAAAATGCTGATATGTGACCAAGGTGTGCTTTGCTGGAAAATACATGGCTTTTCTGCTCTGAAGAAAGAGGTACCGCTAGTCCATATTTTTCTAGATTTTTATCTATAATCAGGTCTGTTCAATCTCAAATTTCATTCTTACTGAAGGATCAGTTTCAAAGGACACTCGAGTGAATTTAAGGTAAATATGCCTATTTTTCTTTTTATAAACAAAATTGTTATGAAATCTGTTATTTTGTATTTATTTAAATTATTTTGTTATTTAAATAGTTTCATAGCAGCTTTAGAGGCTGCTATGAATATAGGACTTGCCTCTGAGGTTCACATTTTACACATAGGTCTAGGATGAATGATACTGTTCTCATGACATTTTAAAAGAAATCAAACCCAGTGAGATGTCTGCTCTGAGTGTAAAAGAAAGATACAGAGACTAAGACATTACTGTGCATTGCTTTAAAGCTAAACAGAAAAGTGTCAGTCCTAGTACTCCAGAGCCAAAAATAAAAATAAGCAGAAAGAAAGGCAGAGCTGCTCAGTCGCATTTAGCTGCCTAAAATTAGGGAAATCCAACCAATAAATTAGACGCATGGTTTAAAGAAAGCTGTGTTTTCACAATTCTATTCAGTGCCCAAAACTATGGGATTTTAGTAATAAAACAAGCAAAATAATATATTAATTCAGCATAATGTAAAACCACGCTGTCAGCCTTAGACCCAAGGAGGAATATACAAATAATCTGCCCAGCTTCCTATGTTGAATAAGCAAATACAAATAATCTACCCAGTTTCCTCTGTTGGATAAGCAAATCAAACCCCCTCACTGGACTATTTATTTTGGTACAGAGATTGACACGATGGACATATTCTTTGCGATCCCTTCAAAGAAATTGCAGTGCTGCTCTCTTGACTAGGAAAAATGCAGGAACAAGTCATGCTGAAGACATTCTTCTCTCTCTCTTTTTTCTTTCTTTTGGTTAGGTTTGGTTTTTGTTTTTGTTTTTGTTTTTGTTTTTTTGAACACCTAAATGTTTTAGCAAATGTTACAACTGAGTATTCTGTGACCAAAACTGCTGTGCAGGGGGAAAAAAAAAAAATTAAAAAAAAGGCAGAGTCAAGTCCGTATTGCTTCCGTGTTAATTTGCGTTTATGTGGTTGGTTTACATATTATTAAAGCCACCCATCTGATCTATAATGGCAGCCCTGCTGACACTGCCTGACCCAGTTTGACAATCTGGATAGAAATTGTAGGGCTGGCTGTTCAATGTCTGTGACTTTAACAGCATTGCTTTGGGCCTGGAATCAATTCTCTCTGTTTACAGACCATTTCACAGCCCTTTACCTGCAACATCACTTGTGTCAGTCCCATAAATACTTTGGTGTATATAATGCTTGAATTAGCATAATGGTTTAGGCACAGAGCTTTAAGCACAAAGAAGGACATGTCAACATGTTCTCTTCACTTAAGCAATTAAGAGCCATTATGCTGCTTCAGTGGAAATATCATCAAGGTTAAAGACAATCCCAAACACCCCTCTAACCTTTTTATTCTAAGTCTAATAAATGAGGCATAGAAATTGAAATGTTAGTAAACAGTGCTACTTGCAAGCTCTTTTTGTATCATGTTTAATCAGACCTCTCATTCACCACTTGTGAAGTGTAAGGAAATAGGCACCTTAACCATGGTCACAAGTTAAAAGGGTTACTTTTCCTTTTGCACAACCTCACCTCCCTGCAAACGTTTGTTTTACACCTGATGTCAAGTTCGAGATGCTCTGAAATGGCAGTGAAAAAAAATAAAAAAATATGAAGTAAATATGTAAGCAGGTAACACGCAGACTGGATCACGCAAAATAATTCCTGCCAAAATCTTTCTCTTTATGTGCAGCTGGGTAGCGTCTGATTTTTTTTTTTGGTGTTTACTCCAGGCTTTGTATTTTTCTCTCCGCGTTACTTAGGAAAATGACCCAGTGGATATTTGTTATTATAACAGCTTTATTTTTATCTTAAGCTGACAAGATTTGGCCAAGTCCAGAACTTGGTGCAGTTGCTCGTGCATAATTCTGGTGAGATGGAGCACGGAGGAACCTGGGCACTGAATTTTCATGCCTTGATTTTTGTGTGTGTGTGGTGATTTCTCTGGATTTTATTCTTTTTTAATTAATTCACACTAGTCAGTCCCTTAATTCTGAAGGCCTTGAAAAGTCTGAGGAAAAAAGTGGGAAAACGAGCAGCCGTGGCAGAGAGAGAACATTTGGTAGGGAAAGGTCCTAAGAGTGTAGAGAGGACAAAAGCCCAGCAACGCTCCTACAGACGACCCAGAGCAGCACAGCAGAGCCATCATTTCACTCTTTCACTACCACTGCACCTGGACACAAAAGAATAATCACTTCCAAGTGTGGTGGAAGCAAGGTAACCCCTAAACCCATGATAATTCAACAGGAAAGGAAGGATTGCTTCCCTCAAAAGGTTGCCTGGCACCAACAGACTCCAAAGCCTGTATCGTCCGCTCCTGCAGCAGCACGTGCAGCCCACGTGGCATTGTATTAGCTAAGGCAGCCCAGCACCAGCTTTTGCACCTCACAAACCTCATCTTTAACCAAAAGCGACTACTTTGGTGGTCCAAAGAGCCCCACTCCGTCTCCAAGCTCAGTAGCCTTGAGGTGGTAACCCCCAGGACTGAGTTGCCTCGGTGCTTTCCTGGACTCTACCAAGTACCCTCCTAAACTAAATTCTTTGTTTCCTACTGTAGTATTTGAAGTATTTCATGTTTGGGAAATACTTGAGCTCTGTTGTAGGTTAACGAAAATGTTGGAGAGGAAACAACTTGCTTTTATTAATGCTGTGATTAATTTTTAATTTTTTTATTAATGCTTTTATTAAATTTTTAACTAATGTTTTGAGTTACTTCCCCAAATCTTTTGGAAAAAAGGAGTGACTGGGCTACCTCAGTTGTCTAAAGGCTGTGACAATTCTGTGGCAAGCACAGGGGGTGGCTAAAAGCCAGGCTTCTGGGACATTCATTGCAGTAGCTGCTCTCTAACAATTACACGCCTCCTACCTGCACCTCTGTAAGCTCTACATCTGTTAGCTCTCCTGTCAGGAATCTCCTTGGACATCTTGGCTGCTGGAAGCTGAAAGCCCAAAGAACCAGTTATCAGTGGCAGCTCCCTTCCTATTACCCTCAGAAGAGGGCCAACAATCCTAATCTGTCTGAGTTTAGCAGTCTCTGTGGTTTTGTGGGCACAACAGAGTTTGCAGTCTCACCTTCATTCCTAGATTTTATTTTTTTTTTAAATTTTTTTTTCCTAAACCATATAATTAATACATGCTCTGGAGAGGACAGTTCGGATTACTCTAATTTCAGGTGTCCAGGACCTCACCATTTTTGAGGAGCACATGCTGAGTGTTTGTGTGGGTCATCTCATCACGCCTGTGCCTGAGCTCCGTCCCCTCTCCCTTCTGCCAGTCCGGGCTGGGATGTGGCAGCGGCTGGAAATGGCTGTTTGACCCTAGAAGAGGTTCAAACCAATCTCACCTTCATTTCAATACCATCAGCTTAAGCTGCAAACCCAGAAGCCTGATGGAAGTGAATTGCCTTCTGATTTTATGCTACCCCCTCAGGACCACCCTGAGAAGATTGCCATATTGCAGCAGAGATTTCCTCAGAACGAGGCAGAAGTGAAATTAAGCTAGGCTCACTTTTAAAAAGATCCAGCTACGGTAACTTTATAATTGAGCCATTTTGTTCTGCTCTCAATCAGCTTCAAATCAAAGGACAAATTGCTCCGAGATCACAAAGGTTGCAGTTTGAAAACTGACAATAATAAGCAAACATTACAGGCTGGTTTGATTGGCTGTCGCTCCAGTGTAATAACTTTCTTTGAAGGCTGGTTTCAGATACAGGATAACACCTGGAGGCCAAGAACTTGATTTTGTTCTTCTTAGAAGTTCTAGGCGCTGCAATTTCTCTACTATATATCAGAGGATACTTTGCAGCCTCTCTTGACTAACCATGAGTGCCATCTACATTCTTCAGGTGAGAAAACCACAGAGCGTAGCCAAGGTGCGCTGAGGCATCGGCGCGTAGCCATCCATATTTCATACATCATGATTTGATAAAAAGCTGTAGACTGCACGCTCCAGGTGTACAAGAGCACCAGGGAAGATCCTGCAACAGGATTTCTGTCCCATGTTCCGCTCTCATGAGGCAGGTTGTGTTTCTTCCCATCAAGTGATGTTCCTCTTTCATTGCAAGTGTGCTCCCCAGTTTCCTGAAGAAAATTTGGCTGGAGGAGAAGTATTTGGTAGGTTTTGGAGCTTGGATGGGAAAACTGTTTTACGTCAATGAAAGTCACGCAGAAGGGTCATTGCAGAAAGAATAGAGGGAGCACATTTTACACTCGCCCCATATGCTCCATACAGCACCTTCCAAACTGGCAGTTCGTTAATAGACCCTTTTCTCTCCCATGTTTAGAGCTACAAAGATTGTTTTTAGTATATAGTAACACTTTAGCACCTTCTGAGGATCTCAAAGCAGATATTAATTAAGCTTCCTAGCACCTATGGGAAGGGAGTGAATAGCCCAATTGCCACTTTAGAGAAAGGAAATGACTAGCCAAGGTCATCCACCCAGGCAGAGCCAGGAATAGCAGGTAGGCGATAAAACAAGAATTACACAGCTGCCTTTTCGCCAAAGAAAGATGGCCCAAAAGAAGAGCTCACTTCAACTTTTACTCAAATCTGGAGGAAAAATATGTGCAAAACAATACATAAGAATTTCCCCACCTATACCATGAACTCTGTTGCGTTTTCCGGCCCTAAAGCTGAACGCTCTCCATATGAGACAGGACCTGTATTTGATGGAAGGATATAGTAGATATTATGCCCCTGGTAAGAGTCTTCGATAAGTAATTTTTTTCTTTTTCCTCTTAGCAGAATCAGGGCAGTCTCTGCAAACCTATGGGAACCGTTTCTTCTATTGTCTTGAGCTGGAAGTAGCTTGGTAGTTGCTTTTTAGGGATGTTCTCAGTGATGGAAGTTTAGAACTAGAAACGGTATCCAGAAAACACTTTGAGCAACATAGCTGTTCTTGAACCCTTTGAACCTTGTTTGTGTGAGCTCCATAGCATCACTTGTGACTGAGGTCACATCTTCACCTTCTGAAGCCTAAATACCTGCTGCTTGCCTTTGGGGTGGATTTACCATCATCTAGTGTCCGTGCTGGACCTACCACGAGAATTCATTCCACCCAGAAAGAAAGAGTAGACATAGCCACTAATATTCCCATTATTTGATATCTATCATTTGTCATTCAAACATCCTTGTCCACTTTCACCTTATAAAAGAAATTGCAATTGAAAGCAACCATCAGTGGCTGTGTTTTGAGGCTAGGGCGACTCTGTGATCATTTAGCTTTATTCAGACTTTAACAAACGCTGCCACAGATGCCTATTTCACTTTTTTTTTTTTTTTTCTACATGAAGAAATAAAGAGCACTTGTACAAATGACATGTATGTCAATCTTTAGGTCACAATACTTCCTGCAGTTGCATCCCAAGTAGGAGACATCAAGCTAAAGGCATTTAAGAATTAACAGCCTGTACCCAAGACTGGAAATGGAGTTTATAAAACAGGTGGATGAAGACCAGTATTCACTTGCATCACATTAAAGCAAATCCATTTATATCTTATTTCCTATATAGTGAGTTTAATGTGCATTTTTACAATAATCAGACTCTGCAGTTTCTATCGGATACGTGTTATTTGCAGGTGGATTGGTACGGCCTGGTAGACCTTCCGTGTAAGAAATGGTCCGTCAGGTAAGAAGAAGGAGACACTATCCGACCAATTCTGTAGTGATGCACCAACTGCACCAGCCAAGGGTTTGGCTTTCCACCCTGAATCCTCACATGGATCATAGGATTCTTCTATAATGCCATAAGTTGCACTTAAATCCAGGAAAAGTTAGCACCCGGTGCTCTAGGCAGTGACGGTTCTCTCAATTTTTGCCCAAGTGCTCCCTGATATCGGTATTGCCATCCTGGGTGCATATTAACCATGATTGAAACAACGCCCATTGGAAGTCTTAAAACCTTAACCACCAGTTTTACTTCTAAAATAAAGTAAACTGCCAAAAGTTCTGATAAAAGTGACAATTTATATTTTTAAGTAGTACATCCGGAATTTTCCTATAGCTGTAGACAAAGGAATTCTTACCCAGATAAGTATAAGAGCACCAATAAATTTAAGGTAGCTTATGCAAGTTAGGCACTAATGAATGTCATCTTCTGTTTTGTCATGAAAAAAGATCTTTCTGCTGCTAAAGGAGACTGATTTAGATTATGAATAGCTGTAGTGATTTGCAAAAATGGCTCCAGAGAGATAGACTGAGATTCCATATACTCATGGCACTTGAGGTTTCTGCCCTTTTTGTTGAAAATTAATTTGTCCTGTGGGTTATTGGATTCTAGCTCAGCCAATGTATATTGCTCAGTCATCACAAATTTACTTAAAATTTAGTGTAGCTGAAGTTCATTCAACAAGACAAAAGTCTACACTTGAAAGCTTCTCAAAATCTTTTTAAAAAACTGGCTAACGATGTAATTGAAAGCGCTGGAATCAAAGTCGATTTACAAAATGTTTTGCAGGTACCAATCTGGTTTACGATCTTAAAGAGTCTCTTCAGTTTCCTTTTTGGTGGTGACAACAAATGCTGTCCCCTTGATGAAAGGGGCTTTTAGTGTTTGGCCCCATGCCTCAAACCCCAAACTTAGATTCCTAAAATGAGAAAAGGTGCCATTTAACGTATTTTACAACTTCTCGTACTACAGCTTTAATTTGACATATATTCTTTTTTACTGAATAGGGAAAGAAACTCTGGTTAGACAATGTCAAATGCCTCCCCTTCCATACTATGTCTTTTTTTTCCCTCTTTTCCCCCCATCCTTCTTTCCTTTGTTTACCTTTGATGCTCGAGTCAAAATTGTTTGTATTCTTGGAATCCCCATCGAGTCAGTGGATTAATCCTTAGCATTAAACATTGCTGATGCCTCCAAATTTGATGTCCCAAAGACAAATAGATTAAGGTTAAAAAAAAAAAATATTATCTAATTCTGTTCACATCAACCAGCTTCTTGTTTAAATTAAAAGGCTGTAACTAATTTGATTGATGGGTCCGAGTGATTGCTAGTGAATCTGAGTAGGGAATCACCACCAGTAGGGACCCGAGGTAAAGGTTTCCCGAAACACAACCACACAAATGTAGCTGTAGTGTAAAAACTAACCTGGGCAAAAATAGCAGCAGGGATGATTAAAGAATAAGCAGATCTTAAATGTTCACAGGAGAGTGGGTTTTCATTAACTATAAAGGATAAAAATCTTCTTGAAAAGAAATAATTCTCCTTACTTTAAGCTTTATCAGAAATACTTTCATGTCTCATTGAAATGATGGGGATTTTTAAAAAGAAAAATATAAAGGCAGATAGAACGGATGGCACCTAGGAAAAGCTCATTTTGTGCACAGCTGCTGTGGCTGCTTCCCAAGTAGTAAGTCTATAAACAGTTTGTTTGTGTTCTTTCTACTAGGAATTATGCTTTAAAAGGACAAGAATATCATAAATATCAGATTAAATTTAATAAAAAAAATAACTTCATACGCATCTCAGTAAAATAAGAGGAAATCTGCCCAGTAAAAATTCACACCCCGTCCAAATCTCTGCTAAACTGGCTATTTTTTACATTCCAATTTTTTATTTTTTTTTTCCTAGCTCCAGTGATATATCTGAATACAACTGATCAAGTTTAAGCCAGGAGGCTCTCATCTCGTTCCTTGATACACAAGGCTTATACAATTGCAGGAAATGAGATACAGTGCGATAACCAAATCATGACACAATGGACTGGAAATTTTAGATTAATAAACCTCTTTCAGAAGAGAACTAAATAACTTTTACAGTTTTATCTCTGGCTATTTGTTTCTTTGAAGATTTATGGTCCTTGCAACAGATACGCATCTTCTCTTTCACTCTTCAGATTAAAGGAAGATGATTTTAAACAGGCTCCTGACTGGCATAATCTGGAATTGCAGATGATCTTCCTTGAAAAAAAAAAAAATGCTAAAAGTGAACTTGCAAGTCAAATGAGAATATCATTACATATGTCAAAGAGGTCTGAGAAAAAAAATCTGCGCACAGCTAAAGAGGATCTAATCCTTATTATCAGGACCCGCTATCCTCAGGCAGCATTTTCTCAGCCAGGTGCAATCCAAGACGCTTAACAAGGAATTAAAACTTTTCATGCTGCTGCTGCTTTAATTGATTGACGCTAAAAGTTTAGAAACTAAAATCCACCCGGCTCTTACAAAGCTCCTTTAACCAAGCCTTCTCCTTTGAAAGCGGGATCCGCAATTGAAACTGGCAGCCCACATTTTTAGGTTTCAAGCAGCTCTGTCATTCCAGGAGGAATGTGTCTGCCACTTCACACGATAGCTTCAGCTGAAAGACATGTACTTTGAATCAGAGAATCAATAGAACACTTAATGGACAATTAGGAGAACAGCTGTAGGACTGTCAAAGGCCCATCTGTACACAGCTCAAACAGCCTCCGCCTGGACAGGGCCCGGCAAACACAGCTCACTGCCCCAGGGCGCCCGCTCCCACTACAAAACCCCCCTTTCATTTCACATTTCATGTTAATATCGTATTCTTTCCTTTTTTTTTTTTTTTTCATTACAAATTTTAACACGTGTAGAAAATTATGGAAATTGCTCGGGCCATTTGTCAACTTATATCATGTGAATTGATCAATAAATTTCACCACTTTGTTGTTAATGTAGATAAATTTTGGCATTTAATTAAGCTACAGTGAAAATGTGGCCACTTTTAATTTCAGCAGATGCTACCTTTTCATCTGTAATACAGGAAAACATTGGCAAATACAACCCGGTCGCTAAATATTTATAGACAACACGACAATTCCTAAAAGAGTTATCATCAATGATTTTGGTTCCGAAACAATTAGCATTGTTTAAAAGAGCTCATGTGGAAAGCGGAAATAAATTCCAAAGAGCAGATTAAGTTACGGCTACACAGATACATTGCATGTAGATAAAGCACAGAAATCTCTAGATGTTATAAACACGCGTGCCCAGTGATTCTTAGAGGAGGACTGTGAATGGCACAAACATATGTAAATTCAGATAAGCCAAGGTGCAAATCCCTCAATGCAGAAATACTCCCCTACATCTTTACAGCTATCTGTAGGAATTAGACCTGTATACTGATATTTATTTTCAATAGAGCCACTTTGCAAAACTGTAACGAGGGAGATGATTGAGCTCAGGAATTACCGTCACGGAAGGAAACAATTCATATATAAACAGTTTATATAAAATAACTAAGAGCTGGCAAAAGCATTGCTGTTTATAATAATCAGTGTATTTAACTTTAATAAATACTTTTGAAGATTTCTAAGCCCCAATAATGCAGGAATTAGCCGTTAAACTTCCAGGTATTTTTTAAGCACACGGAGATTTGGCCAGACAATAAGAAACATAAATGAACATTTTAGGCTTTCTCTACGGCCTTAGGGACCCCAGGATGAAATCCTGCCTCTGACAGCCAGAGGCCCCAGACACAGCACTCAGCAGCAAGGCTTGACATGATAAACTGCCCTATCTCATCTGAGTGGGTAGGGGAGGAGGTTGCCTGGTGGAGATATTGCCAGTGCCTCTGGGGTAGGAAAAACCTTGAAATCCCATTGCTGGTTTTGCTGTCATCCCCACCCCAAGCTGCAATTTTTTGCTGAAGAACTTGCTTAGCGTTTAGAGGGCAACCGCGCTGGCAGTGGGAACTCGTGTACGGGAGAGAGCAGGGAGCAGGGATCTGGGTGGTGGTCACACACACCTAGCCCTCGGGAAGCACTCCCAGTAACTGGAGCGGACAGGTTCAGCATCTTCCCACGCTCAGGCTACAAAACAATCCAACAGCCGAGCACCAGGCAGACGGGCAGCATCCCGTAGGTAAAATTCCTTTTGTTTGACTTTAGCAGTTTTCACTGTTCGGTAAAATCATCTAACTTGATAAGAAACAAAAACGGGGAAAAAAAAAAAAAAGAGATCCACTCAGAAACACCGAATCATTTTTAAAGCGGAGTTTCTGGTTTTGTGGATTTGTCACCACCGCAGCATGTTTTATGTTCAGATTTTCAGAAAAAAACAGTCAGCAGATTTCTTGAAGTTGTTGGGGAGTGAAGGGGACTGGAATACTGTTGAAATTGAGACTAACTGGCTTTTAGCTGAGGATTTGCAATTCATATGGAGAGAGCAGGGAATCCAAACACAGTAATTGTGGTTTATGTGCAGCATTTGAACCACAGGGAAATGTCTGGACGGTACAGAATACCCTCAATAAATATGGAATGTTCTAACCAAATCTTGAGTCATTGACATTGGCCTTTCCTCTTAAACAGAAAGCTTTGTCTCAGCTTACCAAGCCTTTTTTCTTGCACTTCACAGCATAGCCATTTAGTCCTCCTGGACTGGATCAACACAAATTCATCATCATACCTGTTCCTGTCGAAATCTCCTCCTGCCAAGGAGAGCCAGGCTCTCACCGTGGCTCTTGCAACGTGCTGGACAGCCAAGCTGTGCACAGACAGGCTCTCCTGACACGGCTGCACTCCCAACAACCTCCCAGGAGCCTGTGCCTACGTACGTACACACACCCACTTGTACGTAGGAACGTAAGGAGGAGACCGGTTCCAGCAGAGGATGATTCAAAAAGACGGTGATGGATCTCCACAGCTTCAGCCCAGAAGTTGTAACTTCCATGTGGTATGAAACTAAAATGGGTTCTGGTCAGGGGAAAGAGAGGCATGTCAAGATGGTATGTGAGAGTTACCTTTTCTACCTTTTTTTGTGACCTGGAATGGTGGCCCGTGCAGTTCATGATATTTTCTTTTCCTGTGGGATTACAAAGACTTTAAAAATGAAGTGGTTTTTCGTGTTGGTTTTTTGTGTGTGTGTTTTTGTTTTGGTTCGTTTTTTTTTGTCTGTTTGTTTGGGTTCTTTTTGTTGTTGTTTGTTTGTTTTTTTTAAAAAAGGATAGTTTACAGGTCTAAAACTGTCAATGCCAGCTGCTGCAGTTAAATTTGATGTGTATCTACAGTGCATCAATTGCATTGTTTTAATTGGAAGAGACCTTTAAGATCATGGATTCCAGCCATACCCCGAGCCCTGCTCTGACACCCCTGAGCCCTGTCCCTCAGCACCACATCTCCATGCCTTGGAAACCCCTCCAGGGATCAAGCGGACTCCAGCCTTGCCCTGAGCAGCCTGGGCCAGGCCTGGACAACCCTGCAGGGCAACAAATTGTTCCTCAGCTCCAACCTCAACCTCCCCTGGGACAACTGGAGACCATTTCCTCGATACCCACTGTTGAGCTGTGTTAACACTCCCACTTTCTCCCCATTTCCGTAGCAGAGGCAGTGAGTAGGGTGTGCAGGGACCCGTCCCAGCCAGCGGCACAGCACCAGACCCCTGAACCCCAACCTGGCAACTACAGCTCCCACACCATCCCAATGCAGTGAAAAATGTTGGGCAGCTTGAGACAGCAGAGCTTGTTTCTCAGCCTGGTGCCATTCTGAGGAATATTTACGAAGTTTTTAATGGTGAAAACCTAAACTCTAGGTAGGAGGGGATTACACTAGACTGAGCAACAAGAAAAAGTGTATTAAACAAACTTTGTTTTTAAAAGATCTCCATAACAACAAATCCATTTGTCTGTCTCACCAGTGGAGCATTTTCGTGGAAGATCCCTATTTATCTGATTTATTAGAAATGCTCCATTGAGACACAAAGCATTTTTCTAATAAACCTAGAGGTTAGCACTATTGTTTTCAGTACAGCTGACCCTTGGATTTGCTGTAAAACCAGAGTCATTAGAAATGCTCCATTGGTTATATTGGAGCATTTCTAATGAATCAGAGGGTCAGCTCTATTGAAGTAATGTAAAATATCCAGATTCATGAGAAAAACTCCATTGAAATGCACGGAGCGTTTCTAATAAATCCAGATTTTAGTGGAGCTCAACTCTGAATCCATTAAAACGTTATGAAAAAAGTAGTTACTGAGCATGCACCTTAAGTACTTTTTCCTGTGTTAATCTCTCATTTATTTTAAAATGCGTTGTAAAAATAGCAAAAGGCATCAGCGAAAATTTGTTATTTAAAGTCTGCCATTTCCTCTACTCACACATGAGCAGAGAGCTGCTGTTGCCACCAGAAGGACATCCCTGGTACCTCGTAACGTGTGCTTGGCTCACGTGGTGCTCAAGCAGCTTCCAGGAAAGGGAATGGACAGGGACAGAGCTGTGAGCACCTCACACCACCCTGGGCAGGTGCACATCCCTGGCTTTACCATAATCCCCCCGAATTTAGGCACACACCAAATGGGGGGTGAATGTTATGAGAGTTAAAGAACTTCAGGCTACAACTGGCCAGAGAGGAGCTGTTTGTTGAGAGCTCTCGGGTGTCTCAGTCTTTTCTCCATGTGGGGCTTCACTGTGGGAGGGATCAGGGTTTTCTCCACAGCCACTGGCGTCAAGTCCCAGGAGAAATCTTCCTGGGTCCCCACAGCAGGATCTCCTCGTTCAGGGGTCGCTCTGAATGGAAGGTCCAATTCTTTAGCTGGATATTTAAATGCCGGTTGTCTATGGCAGCTGAAGGCACTTAATGATCATAAGCAGCAGGTTCAAGGGCCTTCTCCTTCCAGAAATGTGGTGTTCATGACTTCACAAAGCAGCAGCTCACTGAGAGTGAGACAAATGCACTTGTGATGGGGGGCAGGTCAGAAGTCTTTGGCTTGTACATCCTACAAAAGAGGCTGACCCTGGAATATCTTACCCTTTAGTGAACACGAGATGTAGAATCATAGAATCGTTGAGGCTGGAGTAGACCTCTGAGATCATCAAGTCCAGAGGCTCCCTCTATGGCTTCAGGAAGGGGCATCTTAAGTCAAAGCCTCCACACCAGATACGAGTGTGATTCACTTAAGGCACACAACCCAGGATGAGTTGCCAGGTACCTTGAGGTTTCCACAGTTCACCTGTTTAATTACAGAGAAAGAGATTCTGCTATCTATACTTCAAGAAAAATCACAGCCTGCTTTCCCCTGCAAGTTAGATGTTTATTCTTAATTTACAATCACAAGGCCAGCAGTAGAATGAGACTTTTTTATTACTGCCAAGCTGAGTTGGATTTCTCTACCATTTTTACTGTAAAATGCTGTTCAACTGCCTGGCAGAACTTCAAGTTTACTTTAAAGCAGATTCAACAGCTGTAATCTCTGAAGAATGTGTGTCCTAAAGATGAGGTGGTTTTGGCTCAATGCAATTTCAGACCTTGTTCTTGCCACACAGCTCAATCACATATCCCTGGCAGGTGACATCTTTAACCTGTTTGTCTATTCAACATTGTCAGCTTGATAACCCCCTGAAAACAGAGGCCTACAGTAATGAAAAATAGTTATTAACAGTGGCAAGTTATGGGCCAGAACATGAACAAACAAACAACACGTCTTTCTAATTTATTGTTTCCAAACATAACAAGAAGAAGTAAACACTGACAAATTTATTTGAAGGGCACGCATGAGTCAGTCCCTCAGTGCCGCTCTTGGACGGTCAAACCCCTTCTCAGAGCAGAGTTGAAGGTCATTTTTTTCAATTTCACTGATAAGCTTCACGTGAAAGTTGCTGTGGCAAGTTTTCATGGTGATGACAATGGTAATGTCTACTCCTTTTGTTTTTTCCAACCTAGTGCTTTATTATTACACCTCTTCTCCTCCAGAACGCTGCTCCTGAAAGCCACCTGCTCTGGCCATGGCGCTGCAGGTACTGGCCAGCTACAACACCAGGGAAGAGTTTTGGGAAGGATTTGGGCCAGGAACCCTTTGACAACTTCCTGCTCTCAGGTAACACATCTCAAAAGCTTTGAAAACATAGACAAAAGGGATAGACCCTGAGTGAGCGCTGTGGGGCTCTGTCCACCTGATGCCATAGGTGGAAGGGCTGGGTTGATGGTGCCAGAACTGATTAGACCAAAGTTACATTAGGCTACTTCCTCCTGGTGTTGACGGTGACTGAAGGCAGAGTAAAGCCAAAGGAGAATCTCCTCCATACTGAGTGACACTGGAACCTCCAACACCACGTATCCATTGTTGAGGGGTGACGAGGGCAGCCACACCAGGGCGCCGCGCCGCTGGGCTGCAAGCTCCTCAAACACCTCACTTCTGCAGCTTTACGGCCTCCCCTAAATGCGTTGCAGAAGAGTTTGCTTAAAATTAACGGCAGAAAGGCAGCACATTCATCACATCCCCTTTTCCAAGGCTGGTCGAGGAACTAGGCTTGTGTGTGTCGTAGGGTTTTATGGCAACGGTCTTTCTATAGGTCCCCACGCTTTCAGCAAAGAATGGAGAAGCTGGAGCGCCGCAGATGCAGGCTGGGGTCTGTTTATTTTATGAATGCGTACACTCAGCTTAGCTGCAGTTTGTCAGCTTATGGTGCTGCTCCTTTAGCTGCTTTGTACCTATAGACACACACACACGTAAAATGTATATGAGAAGTATATTGATATCACTCTATCTCAACAGATTTAATTCTTAAATGCTACATATACTTGTTTAATCTCTCATTTTAGAAGTAGGAAAGGTTAGATTATAACATCAGGTTAGCTCTCTTTGAAGCAGGTAATAATTAAGTTGATTCACTGTTGCAATTACTGTCAAATCCCCCTTAATTACCACGGATTTTATAGCAGCTTCATTATACGTCTGCTGTAATGCATTGTGGCCCAAAGGAGAAGTGTTGCAGGAAATTCTGCATAGCATGTATAATTCTAACCTGCAGTTAAAGCTTCCAGTGAAAGCCTCGGCACTAAATTTATCTTTTTTTGACATTTTTTCCCCCTATTATTTAAAAGAGTTGAACTGAAGTAACATCACTAAAATATACACCTAACTTCATAAGGGAAAATTGATCTCTTCACAGGTATTAGGAATAAAAATGGAGAAATGATAAAATTAGCAGTGAATTATTCTTGGGAAACCGCTCAGCACAAATGAAGAACGATTCTGGACTGGCGGCGTGGCGGGGAAAAAACTTCTGCCCCATCCTGCAAATCACACAGCCCTGAGCAACCTTTCCTTGCTTGAGTAGTCCCACTGAATACAGCTTTTAAGGTGCCAGATCGGGCCAGATCAGGCTCTTAATATATCATTGTTATTAACCACTGTTCATTTTACATTTTATAAACTAGATTATACAAATATAAGGCACATGCACAACCAATAAGTTTGTCATTTTTTTATCTCACCTGCTGAGTACATTGAATATTACACAACTATTTGATGAAAATAGCCATTTGGACAATACCAACACCTGTTTTATCATCAATCGGACAAGAATTTTTAAAGCAACTCTTCTTTAGAACTGACCTTCCCACTAACTTTGTTAACAACGGGGCCTTACAAAACCCGCTGCTTTACGGCTCATGTGTCACTGCTTGTTTCCATTGGAAAAATCTTTACAAATCAGGATCTGTAAATTGAGCCTGCAACAGTTCAAAACAGATAACAGAATAATGTGTCCCATGGATTCTGTTGTAACGAAGGAATTTACTCCCCAGAATATATTAGATGCAGAAAGGGCTTCAGAGTCAGTGACACTATTGGCAGCTGTGTTAACAGTTAAGGAGCTGGCTTTGTACAGCAGTACAGTTATTAAATTTCTCCAGAGACCATGACTCATTAATCAAATATTCATACATCTCTGTAAATACACACTGAACAGAGAATACCCTCAGAGTTGAGCATCCCAGCACAAGTGCTCTTTCATGTAACACTGACAAAATCCTGAGAACATGCGGTCATGTTTTGCATTTCTAATGCTGTATGTACTCTTTAGTCCCCCGATTCCTAAAAACAGAACACAAATGATCTTACTGATCACAAGTGTTATACAGTCACAATTAAAATTGCTTCGCTATTGCTTCATACCATCTTTTTGAAAGTGAAGACAGCGAAGCAATTCTTCTGTTCTTTGTTTACCATCAGACAAGTAACTTTTTCCCATACGGATGGAGAAACCCAAGGCCATGCTCCTATTAATACAAGAATTTGTATTAGCATGAAAACAACAAACCACTGGTTGAACTGTGAAGGCCAAAGAACTTCATATATTTGCAAAGCCATGAGCTTGTTGTATTTAAGAGATCCTGTATTTTGTGTTTCTGCACTGTCTAACATGGCACGGCTTCTCACCTGCTCCAGGGGAGCCACAAACATGTCCAAACCGAAGCTTTGACCTTGGTCAGGTGGAGGTCACGGTTCAGAGCTGAAGTATCTCTGCCATCAGCTGAAACTCTTATCTACAAGCCTTTGAAAAACATCATTTTTTTTCTGTTTGAACTCCCCTTCCTAATGCATTCTTATCTAGGACTTTGGTTTTGACTGTTGCAAGTGCTGATTTATGCTCTGGATTCAGGCGCTCTGTGGGTTGAAACAGTCAGATGCCTTTATATAGAATTATTCGTAAATGAGAATTATCATTAACTCTGACCCTAAGAAAGATGGGGACAGACTTTGGAGCAGAGCCTGTTGGGACAGGACAAGGGGTGGTGGTTTTAAGCTGAAAGAGGGAGATTTAGACTGGAGAGAAGGAAGAAATTTTTGAGGCCTGGCCCCGGTTGCCCGGAGAGGTGGTCGCTGACTCATCCCCGGCCCCATTGCAGGGGAGGTTGGATGGGGCTCTGAGCAACCTGCTCGAGCTGCAGATGTCCCTGCTCCCTGCAGGGGGGTTGGATGAGATGACCTTGAAAGGGCCCTCCCAACCCAAACTGTTTTATGATTCTATGATCATATTGCTAAATAAGATTTTTTAAATCCTGTACTGTTGTGCTTGCTGTATTCAAGGAAACAAGGGAATGGAACAACCTGAGTCTTCAAGTCCAACCTCCTGAAAGTATGGCCAGCACAAATGATCAGGATGAGAGAAGAAGGATTTACAAATAAATCCTGGAAAGAGGTGAGTCTCAGATTATATTCCTTTACTTAGTGGCTGGGACATAGAATTCAGCCCTGGAACCAGTCCCTAACTGCAGATTTTGAAGGGAGGTTGCTAAACTTGTACAATATCCTTATATTCTGTGAGTAACTTGCGAATGGCCCAATTTCAGGTTTGAACTCTGATCCGAAAATACTTCTTTTTTTTAGTTCCCTTTCTAATACATACAGATACTCTAGCTTAAGCACCTCCACAGTTCCTACCACATTAATTTCAGTGACATTTACATTTTAAAAAGAAAACTCTCTCCTATATTTAATTAGGACACTGATTGAGGCAGGATGGCAATAACCTGCCGCACTTCTCCCCCGTAAGATGAAATCCACACCACCTTGCTCCACAAGCCAGCACACACCAGTAAACTATCAGTCTGCAATTCCAACCCCTTGTTACCCCTCGTCTACGTACAAGGCCCCAGTCCCGGGCATCCTACAAGCGATCCCACTTCCCCGCATGACCTTATCCACTGACCCAGGAAGCTGTTGGATGTGGATAAATACCTAAAATATTGACTTCAATAATGTTCCCTTGCGGCACGGGGATTCACTGTCAGGATCAGGGTGTAGGAAAAGGAGGAGATGGAAAACACGTGTGAATGCCGAGCGGGGAGCCCACAAAGCCTGGGTTTTAACACACGCCTGCACGCCCGCTAGAGCTGGGCGAAAACAGCAAACGTTTATTTGCGCATCTTCTTGCATAAATAAAACCCTGCTGATTTGCTTTGACGGCATTTACGACCACATTTATTCATAAGCATTAGAGTGAGCAAGTTTTTATTTGCAGGAGCGTTCATAGAAAACAAAAGCGTCGTGAATTCTGGTGTGAATAAATAGCAGAGAGCTCTCGCACCAGAAAGGCTTCCGCAGTCATTAAGTAAAGCTCTTTTTACTATTCACACCGTGGAGTCAAACAATTACAGCTGCCTGTGAACTGCTTACAAACAGGGAAGGGAACTGTTTATAAAACCCAGTTCGTCAGAAACCATCTCATGAAGATACCCAATCATAGGGTGAAATGACGACTACTCAGGGCTCAATCCTGACTCCTTCAAACGCCGCTTTACACCTTTTTGACAACGCAGATAAGTTACTGGCATTTTAAGCCCCCTTTGGGTAATGTTGGCTTGGCCAAACCAAGGTAGTAGGAGGCTGTCAATCACCTTTGTGCTACCAGAAGGCAGCTAGAGGGTGGTGGAGGTTTCAGCTCTAGGGGTCACACAAGGAGCGTTAGGTCAAAGTACCACTACATGTTACACCCGACTGTGCTCCATGCACTGGGGAGTAGAAACACATCCATACTCCCACACTAATCCACTGCAGGGTGCTAAAGGACTGTAAAACAACTCGGCATCTCCTGCCCCCTTGGAGGCTTCTGGTAGCACAAGAGCTGGTTCTTCAGCATCCCTGAAAAGCCTGATCGCCTCGGACCAGGGTGTTGCATAAACAGAATGCGGAGCGGGCTGGATTTCAAATACTCTGTTTGTATTCCTCTGTGGCGTTACTGACCTTTCATAACTCACTGACAGTTGCTTTTCATTCCATCATTCCAGTTAAGAGACTGTCAATAACTCTGGAAGTAAATCAGGTTTCCAGAGTGAGTCCATTTTCTGACTGTAATTAATGCCTCCCCAAATACCCCGTCATGTCCTTCTGGCTGCACCGTGCGTAGCTGAACTGCTTGTCTACTTCTCACTGCCAATGTTTCTGGGTTTGGAGGGGTCAGTTAAAGAAAAAAAGACAAAGACAAATGACAAGTAAAGCCAAGAGCAAAGGCAAAACCCAAGACTGAGGCCTGTTGGTGAGTCTCAAGCAGAGCCAGGCAGTGGCAGACTCTGCCTGTGGCCACTGCATGGTCAGGCAGAGCTCAGGGGATGGGGAGATTCTTTCTTTCACATCCCCACTCCCTGTTTTCCACTTGCATTTTTATGCAAATTGCAGATAAATGAACCTGATGTTGAAGTGCCAGTTGACATAGATAGAGCAACCACTTGTTTGCTGTTACTGCTTGAACTGAGGAGCACGTCACCGTGCGAAATGTCAATCAATCAGGGGTGTTCACTGCACCTTTTTAAAAGCACAGGGCCATGTAGAAGCCTCTGGGAGCCAGTGAACTCATCATGAACAGATCCAGACTCACACGGTCTTGTCTTGGACAGGAAGCAGGGAAGAGCGGGTGTCGTTCAGAGCGTGAAGCCGGTGTTGGCTTTGACAATCAGACAAGGGGATGTCAACTCAACACTGGCTGTCACCACACCTGAAGGAAAAACAGCAGCTGCCTTTATGGAGCTCTTACAGTTACCTGCTCATGTTCTTGTTGTTTAGGGGCATCTCATTAATATACAAATGGGAAAAATGTAACTGCCATGGGAGATGTGCTTGGGCGACTCCCACCTAGCCATTCTCACAGGACTGGAGCTGCTCGGAGACCTTCAGCAGCAAATTAGGGCAGTCTCAGTTTTACAGCTCTGCTAAAGCACAGGGGACTGGCAAGAGGGAAAACAAGGCTTCAAAGAATGGCAACAGCAATTCTGCTGGTAGCCACAGATGGGCACTAACATAGTAATGGGCTTGAGTATCTTTCCATTTCTAGGCCTTCTGGAAGATGTTTGACAGCTCTCTGGGCTCTGTTTCTCTCCGAGGCCCGTTGTCTCTCCTAGCATTAGTAAAGAAACCCACCTCCTAAACGGCCACTTCAGATTTCCATTTCATGAGTCATTACAGGGCAAACTCAGCCCTCCAGCCTCATCTTTCCTGAGAGCCACCACTGAGGGTCTGCCGGCTTGTTCCCTGTGGAGTTAGTTAAACAAGCAAACTAAGTTTCTTCACCCATCTCCAGCTCAGTCTAAGACTTCACCATCAGTTCTGAAAGCGCGATGGGGTTTTGGTCACTGGTCAGGTGGAGGCAAGTCAAAGAGGACCCCGAGGTCTCCCATTAGTTTGAAAAATGAGGCCAGCAGCTTTGCTGGAAGGGGCAGGCAGAGTCCCAGCTAATCATTTAGTCCTGGGGTTGTGTCAAGCTAACATTCGATATTATAAACGCACAAGGATATGCTCCTTTTAAGAAAAAAAGGAGATGGCAAAAAAAAGAAAAAAAAAGAAAAGGTTATTAGGTGATTAAAAGCTCAGACTTTGAGAAGAACTACTGTTTGCCGCCTTCTGTGGTACGTGCAGTCTGGTTCCATCAGGCAAACGAGTAATCAGCCAGTGATTTGTGAAAGTCCTTTAAGAAAATAGGCCACTGCTGGGTGTGTGAGTAACTAATGCTCATTTGGTTTGTGTTTGAAGGCAGCAGCAGCAACAGTGATGACACAAATTAATTGCATGGTTTTCAAGAGATAATGCAGACGAGGTAAAGAGAATTACTATGCGATTAACATAGTTTCCAATTAAAGTCCCCTGTAGTTACCGAAAAACATTAATTTCTAGTAACTTGGTAATTTAACTTGTGTCACCACTGTACGAGGGCACCAGGGCGACACAGGGGCTTGGTGAGGCTTAAGCCCGGTATGAAAAACACGAAAAAAAGAAATTAACTGAAAATAGCCATCAATTTTAACAACTACTTGTAGCAGGCTTCAGATAAAACATCACTGTGGTAAACTAAAGGATTTGCTACCAGATTAACGGACTAAAAACCAGCTGTGGTTCTAGCCCTGAAGTCTTTTTTGCCATTAGTCAAAAAGAGGGGAAAAAAAGATAAAAAATTAATTCACTATTTAAACAAATTCAGCAAAAGTTTTTCTGAAAAAAGTAAAATTCATCCCTCGGTTCCAATCTCAGACTAAGCTGCTGCATTGCAGCGCGACAGAGCGGCCCGTGACGTAAGTGAGCGGCAGACCAAGAGGTACAAAGGCCTGGACGAGGAGACCGTGCAGAGTTATCAGACCCAAGCAGTTCTGGTTTAGTCTGATGACAAAATGCAGCGACCAAGTAGCGTTGTGACCGGTTTTATCACGTGTGTTTCCAGAACATCCATCTATTTTCTGGTCTCTATGACTCGAGACATGTATCGATACTGTGCAGCAACTTGCATTGAAAAAAAGACCAAAATTCCACATAATTGGGAAAAAATTCCACCGTACAACTGTACACTTTGATGAGTTTCACATAACCCAGCGCCACTTTCAGCTCCCTCACAAAGATTGCAGACTCCTGCGCATTAAAGCCTCTGAAGCTGGTTACATTTTACCGTGATTACTACCACAGGAGTGTAAATGAAAAAGATATTATTGATTCAGCTAATCCTCTGGATCACAGGTTGTTCTTCACCGTGCACTTGGTAGCCTTTGGGCCAGCTTGGTTTTTAACTGCCTTGCACGGCAAGACTCCCAAGGCTTCAGGTGAGGGTATCACAGTATGGTGGTTATTCCCCTGGAGGAAGTTTTTCCCTGAGCACCTTCCCCAAAGATGCGTGTCCTCCTCGGTGTCTCTCTAACCCCTCTCTGCCCCTCACTGGTGCACACTGGTAGGTGTGAGCTGTAGAGCTTCCTTCCCTTCCTTCTTCTTCAGCTGGAGAGTAACAAAGCTACACAGCTGCCAGTTAATCTTCCCTCCATCCACCCCTGCAGGCTCCTCCTCGTCTTTCTTGTTCTTCCGTGCGCTTTGGTGAGTTCATGCCTTCCTCAAGGAAAGGTGAGCAGAAAGGAGAACCTCGGTGAAACCAGTTTACACCAACTATATCCCTCCTGCTCTGTGACAAAAGCTTTTAAAGATGCAGCGTAGGATTGCTCTTTTTTTTTCTTTAATGTGAAAGCAAAGTACAACTTCGTGTCTAATTTCCTGTCCCCCAAAGGAACCACTCAAGGGTTCTGCATTGTTTTTGCTAAAGTGACGGTAACTTGTGCTGCACTAAACAGGAGTCTTCTGTTTTCTACCTCTCCTTGCTGACATTCACAATTCTCCTCTTTTTGACATCTAAATTCCATAAATATGTTGTTTACTCCCTCTTCTGGGCTATTAATGAAAAATATTAAGTAAGATCGAGCCAAATATCCCCACGTCTATGCAGCATCTAAAAGTAATATTATGCCAATTATTAGTAGGATTTAACAGAGCAGAAGTTACTAATTTAGACAAATGATGTGTGGGTTTGGTTTTTTTTTTCCCTGAAAACAAGTGAACACAATCTCATTTTGGTGTTTTTTTGGGGATATTAACTTAATTAACACATGCAAATGCCCACTCCAGCCCTGACACAGGTACACACTTCATATGGTTCTGCTGGAAATCTGTCTATTAGTCACTTCTTCCTCATAAAAGAGAAAAAAAAAAAAGGTGCTTTAATGAATACACGTGATGCTTATTATTTGGATCGGCAACATTTGTGCCTTCTGTGCCTGAACGGCACTTACAACAGGTTAACATTTGGTTTACAACACAACAATAAAATTTGCCTTTATTGCAAATAAACAGAGTACTCACACCTTACAATATTGTTTTAGATGCAGGATTATATTTGCTCGTAGAGGATCTAATATTAATATAAGAGGCACAGGCATTTAACGGTTTCACACCTTTTTTATTTTCCAAGCAGCGTTAAAGCGGTATTTTAAATATGCATTTACTTTGTTAAAACAAGAAAATATTTATGTACATTTGTTTGCAATCTGAGAACACACACCATCAAGTAATCATTTGTACAGCAATAACACGTATCAAAAAAAAAAAAAGAAAAAAAAAAATCACAAAAAAATATCATCACAGCCCAGAATTTTTAACATCCACTCCCCCATTTACTTTGATTTAAAAGCTGCACTAACAGGAGAGAAGCCTCAACATTATAGTAGCTGAAACAGGAAACAAACACCGCTCTCTTCTAATAATTGTCTTTAGCTGCTTTGATTGGTTGCAGTTAATATTAATAGTACAACCTTTTAAAAATTGTGGGGAAAGGTAATACTTTATCTTGGCTCCTCATCTGAAGGCTCCAAAGCAAGCTTAATGAGAAACCGTTATAAAATCATACTGCTAAATAGTATCTTAGCTCACAATTCAGCCTAGAGAATTAGATCAGTATCACAAGGGACAATTCCTACTGATGCATCAACCTCAGCGGCTTTCTGCCGCGCCGCTCAGGAAGCGCCCCACGATTACGGCATTAACTACCAATCTTCGGGTTTACGCAGCAAGACAGACGCAAGTTCTGCCCTCACCATGTCAACAAGCAACTCAACTTTTACTTGCAAACAGCAAGAAGGTGGTCTCCAAACCTATGGATACGCATCCAGGACATAAGCCCCTGGTGGACGTGGCAGCCTCCGCTCAGGACTTGTCTCGGACTGACACCACCTTCGGGTGGTAAGTTCGGCTTTAGGGACTGGCCGAGCTTTTTGAGGAGGCAAGGCCAAGACGTCGGCGCGTTTCAACGTACCTGGCTCTAAACGCCGCCGTCTACCTTCACTAGCATGCCCTGATGTGAATCCAACCAGCAGTGAACAAAAATAATTAGTAAGTACATTTATAAATGACATTTTAAAGACTATTAACATATAAAACACGATCATTTTATGAAAATAGACCAATTTCAGCACAAGCTTGCCTTTTTGGGCGAGGAGGACACATACATTTTATTAAAAGGCAAGTGTTCTCCTGGACAGCTGCCAACAATTTTGTGTAAAATGTCCTTAAAGCAAGACAAACTCCTCCGTACTAAATCTTTTTAGTCTTTTCTTTTCATCCTCAGAGAAAAGGTCATGTTCTTCATGGAGTGGACTGGAAGCAAAGTCATAGTCTCTAGAATGACCCTTTACAAAAGTAAACAATGGGTATTTCTCCTTGGATGAAGATTTCAGCATCTGCAACGTAAAACACACACCAGATAAAAGATTAATTGGAAATGAAGAAACACAGTAAGTAGGGATATTTATCTGGGGGTGGCTGCAAAGTACAAAAATGCACTTTTCATTTTTATTATCGGATCAAAACAAAAGCAGCGCCCAATCTAAACATTCCCTCCTCCCGTTAAACAAACATTTACTTCCAGTTCTTCTTCACATAGCTGCTCATTCCATGCCTAACGCTGCATCTTGTTCCATACAGACCTCACCTCTACCTGCTGCTTGAGACAGTGCAGCTGGAGCTCTGGGAGGAAGATGAAAATCTCTACAAATCCTCGAGCCCAGGTATGAATTGTGCGGCAACTAAGCCTCTCAGGAGGGTATTTTTATTGTAGAGTCAGCATGTAAAATAACCAGTATTTTTATTCAAAGGTTAAACACACACACTGACAGAAAGAAGCCAATCAAGAGCACGTGGCCAAAACCAGACTGAGGACAGTAACAAGTAAACCAGGGTGTCAAAAAATCTACATTTATACAGAAGAAAACTGAGCAGGTAGAAAGTGGGCAGTGGGGAATGATAAATACTCAAAGAGGTCAGCAAAACACCTTTAATAGATACAAATCCACCAAATACTAGAAGATATTTCAGCCTTTCAGGCTGTTTCGGATACTTAATTGTTCACTGATTTATTTATTTTTAATTCTTTTTCTTTTCTTCATTTCTTACCTGCATTGAAAAAACCAGCAGAGTGTTGCAGTGAGCAGAACTACATTAGCCTAGAGATGTACACTGTGTGGAACTAAAATCACTCAGCACAGTGTCATAAGAACAATTAATTTAAACCAGTTAAACAGCCTAAATCTTTAAGAAGTATTTTAAACAAATACACTGAAGGGCTGAGAGGGGGGGTTAAAATTTTTTTTTTAAATCACAGTTAAATTCTTGACTTTCACTGCGGCCTGAAATTTTCTATTTTATTCTTGTCTATTTTAATTGCATTTGGCTATTGCCATGTGAAACCTGGGTGAAAGAGCAAGATGCAGGAGAGGCGCACACAGGAATAAGCAAAAGAAGAGTAACAAATGAGCATTAGAAAAAAAAAAAAAAGAGAAAACTCATCGGAATACAGTATCTCAAAGCATGCCTGGTGACCAACCAGCCATCAGCCGTTTTAGAGGTGGTCCCTCTCCAGCAGGACAGAACTACAACTACACCTGGTCTGTGTTCAACCTTCCCTGAAACCTCCTGCTCCAGAGACACGTGTAACCCTTCTCCTGATCAGGAGGTGATGAAATGTAAATCCAGAACAAAGTGGACCGGCAGGCAAATGCCTGAACAAGAGTCGAGTGGAATTTGGTTAAGATTATCAGTTATTAACAAGCTACATCTCACTCAGCGGTCACAGATAATTTGAAACTCTAGAGAATCTTTAGATACCACTGTGATGATTTCTAGAGAAGTTTACTGATAAACATCAGTATTTTTTAGTATTTCAGGGTTAGCCTCAGACTGATACCGTCGTCGCTGCAACAATTAATTCTTTGTTCCTGAACTGCACCCAAGTGCAGCTCTCAGTCAGTCCAGGGAGAACTTTGCACCTCTGCTCAGAACCTGGGCTAAAACTTTGCATCTGCTGCAGCCAGGACCAGGCAGAGCCATCCCAAGTACTGGGCAAGGCCAGAGCTTCTCACTGACCTCCTGGATCTGCCGCAAGGTGTGGAAAAGCCAGACAGAAACCGCTCTGCCCGCTCGGGATCTGGGCTGGAAGTGCAAGACAGAAGTAAGACCACAGCCTGTTGGTAAATCCATCCCTCTCAAGTCTGGATGTGTTTCCAGGTCTTCTTAATCTATTAGCTATTTAATTCCAGGTATGATTAAACTGTTTAACACCAGCAGCCTAACTAGCAAGTACAGAAACAAAAGGATAACTTGGATGCAATGTGGATGCCCTAATTTCTCAATACAGGGCTCTTAAGGTTTATCCTCAAGTAATAAAAGCTAAATCTTTTCTCCCACTTCTTCTTGCCCGCAAAAGCAATGGAACCTGCATTTTTTCAGTCTAGCCTACACAGGGCACACTGGGAGTATACTGTGCTTCACAGTGCCACAGTTGTCACACTCAGAATCGTGAACAAAGGGAAAAATAACAAAAGAGCAGGAAAAAACAAAGGATGGGAAGGAAGGAAAGATCACAGAATGCTTCTCACATTGTGTTTGTATCCAAACTTCCCTCTGTTTTCAAACTTAGTGTGCCTGAAAGAAATTTTTATAAAATAACATCACTAATATTAAATTATTATTAATATTAAAGAATTTCTACCTAGAATATCAGGATAATAACTCCAAGACTTGATCAGCCATGAGTATTTCCACAACATACGTTCAGAAGAAGAAAAGTACTTAAACCCAAACTCGAAATAAAAGAAAGAAGAAAAAAGAGAACTTCCAGTGCGACCCATTTTGTAACTAGATTTTTTTTTACCATATTATTAACATATGGAAGAATAGAAACTTCGCTATTTAAACTTTCCATACTGCTGTCACTTAGAAATTTCTATTCTTTAAATCCATTTTCTGCCTCTCTGTGTAAGAATCAAAGAAACAACTTCAGCATTTACTAAGATCCCTACTTAAGATATCTTAATCATGCTACCTACTAAAGATCTACTGTATCAATATATACTGAATATCTACTAAAGCTTACATACAATATGAAGTGAAAAAAATGCTTTTTTGGCTCTAATGCTAATGCCATGAAGAGGACATTCAAAATGCTGTACAAACACTAATTCTTTGAGCTTTTGTGATAACTACTGTGGTGAGAAAATGAATACTGTGACCACCCTGTGCTGCCACTCCACCCTTTGATAGACTGTTGTTTAAAACCCACAAAACACAGCTATCGGCTACCACAGCTAATACAACCTATTAATAACGCTGTAATAACCAAGGGGCAAAATGTCAATTCCATTTGGACCCGAAGGAACCTCTCCTAGCGTTTTTTTAAGTGGAAGGATATGATCAGAGAGATCTGCTGGGTGATGCCTGCTCCGCAGACTTCCAAACGCCGCCAGAAAGAGCACTTACGCTAACAAGAAATTATAATAGACAATTTTGGCCAGATCCAATACTCGCATTGAAACCCCTCCCTCGCTCCCCCTACAAGCCCCCAGGGGCTGCCTGCCTTCCCAACCCCTCCAGGGCGGGGGGATCCCTGGGCTGGCCAGGGCTGGCCGCAGCCACCGCATTCCCATTTCACGAGTGCCACCTCGTGGGCCCGCCGCTGCCAGTCCAGCCCCGGCTCCTGACAGCACAACCCAACCCAGGCTTTTCCCAGGCTCTACCAATACCTGAAACCCGGTGGAACGAAAACCAAGCTACATTTCTCGCGATTATAAAAGCAGCAATAAGTATGAAGAAAAGAACTGATGTCTATTTAGCAGAACGAAGCCGATTCTTTTCCCTTATCCGTACGCAGCACGCGCGCCGCTCCGGCTGAGGAATTCTTTGGTAACTTGGACACCTACCTTCGTTATTTCTTCGGAAGCCTTCTCAAAGTCCTGCACAGTTCTACAGTAAAATCCTATCGTGCAGCTCGGATCCATTTTTTTGAATGACATCTTTTTGGGAGAAGGACAGTGGAATGACTGCAAGCACCAAGATTAAAAAACATGAAATACACGGTGAAGGTCGAGAACGGTACGGACCACAGCGTTTGCTTTTTTTTCTCCCACCAACATCTTCAACACACAATCACCCAGATTAAAACCCAGCACACGCTCTCCAAGTAACTTCTTCCAATCCCCCCGCCCCGAAACATTCAAGTAATTCCCCTCTTCCCCACATGTATAAAACCTCCTGCTGTTTGCGCCGTATTCGCCAAACTCGCGCACAACACCCCGTTAGTTTGAAATCTGTCAAAGCTCTGCCGCTCCGAGCGGTACTTTATGAATATTCCCAAGGCAGAGGAGGTGAATGCTCTTCTGCAAATTGAATTTGTAACAGCTTTTGCACTATCTTACAATTACTGCTTTACTACCACCGCCCATTGCCCCTTTCCCTCCCCCAGCCTCTATAAAAGAGACATAACAGAATAAACCGACCTCAGGCATTTTCCTTTAGTAAATGAAATGGGTTAAAAAAAAAAATCCACAAAAGCAAAACCATATTACAATAACCCACAAGTAGGAAAAAAACCCTCAAACAACATGCCCTGCTTTATAAATGTTTTTTTTCCTAACGTGAGATCTCTTTTCATGACAGATGATGCTCTGACAGTGCTGTGAACTGATACCATCAGCAGCCGTGCTAGAAGAAAAAACAAACAAATGACACCCCCCTTCCCCACGCTCCTCATTCACAGTTTATGGCAGGAAAGAGAAGTCTACGCTTTCTACCCTGATTCGGTGTTTATTTATTACAGAAACTGGAGTTTTGGTGAAGCTCATTGTCTAAGAATTGAAATGATTTTGTCACCGCTGACCGTGCCTCAAATTCTCTTTATTCTGCTCCTAACACCCGGCACTACCCCGTCACCTCCCTGGAGTAAATCCCTGGCAATCCTGCTACAGCTGCTGGGTAACAAACCCTCACATCCCCCCGGCTGCACCACGCCGCAGTGGAGACACCGCCGGATTGAAAGGCAGATTTCTCTTGTTTTCATCAACTTCCCCCAGTGATCAATATTTTCCAGGGAATATTCTGAGCTGTTTCCTTCCGGGTTGACACATAAGCTGTGCGCAGCTCCCGGCTCCGCTGGCACCGCGCTGCCCAGCACAGGAGCAGGGCAGCTCACTCACCTAACAGGAACACCCGGACGGAGCAGATTCTTACCAACAGCCCTGCGTTCTCTCTGGAAAGGAGAACTGACAACTGCTACAGCCACAGCAACCCCTGACAGCTAACAGCCAGCCAACTGTGTATTAGAAACCTATTTGATTTTTTAAAATCTTTTTTAATTTTTTTTTTCCCAGTCAGAAAAGTCCACCTACAGACAACAGCACCAGTTACCTCGTCCGAGAGGATCTGTCAGTGAAATAGTTTTACATAGGGGAGTATATTGTTTTTATTTGTGATTATAAACCTAAGAGAGGTATTTCTACTAAATCTCTGCTAAAAATGCAGATACTGTTACTACAAGATTGATTTTAGTCGCTGTTTTTTTTCCTCCTAATTCTCTTCAAATTTTATATGCAGAAATTGTATTTTGAATATTCCTGAGGCATCAAAGAGGTAAATCAAACCTTGCCTTACGTACCACGTTTCAGCAACACCGCTCTAACTACAGTTGTGCTCTGCTCTTCAGGGCAGGAGTCTTAATACTACACAAATCACTGTACAACAAAGAGAAGTGGGTAGGCTTTTTTTTTTTTTTCTTACTTTTTTTTTTTTCCCTCCACTCCTCCAAACAAATGGATTCTGGAAGCCAATAGAGAGTGGATTGATTTCCAACTTATTCAGGACAATTTGTCAATTTTGAAAATACTCCCTCCAGATAAATCTAACAAGCAACTATCCACACTAAGAAAGCAATTTCTGTTTACTTTTGACATTTCTGGACAAAGATATAATACTATTAAATGCGCTAAGCATTAAATTGCAATATATTTTCTGTCCACAGAAAAGCATTAAGATGCGATCAAACCAAGCTGGCAGCTCAAGTACCTTCAAAACGCATTCTAAAACCTTCTTATTATTTGGAAATTCCTATCAATGCCAGTCTGCAGGACAACCTGAAGGGATTAGTCATGGGAACAGAAACCAAAAAGATGTGTATTTTTTGTAGCTCGGCCACCGAGTTACGATGTGACCTTAACGAAGTCACTTCAGCTCTTCTGCTTTCTGCTCTTCCCACCTTTTGTCTGGCTCATCCAATTAAACTGTAAAATCTTCAGAGAAGGCAGAGTGGTTTACTACAGTTATTAGCATAAAGGAGTGAGGATCTTGGGTGTCATCTCTGGCTGCTGCCACTACAAAAATAGGGAGAGCTGGGACTCACCGACTCTTCTTCCAAATATCTCAATAGGGTAAATCTAAAGGCAGCTCTAAAAATAATGGAAGTTTCAGTCTGAGACATCCGCTGATACATTTTGCTGCTATGTTCATTTTTTAAAATTCAGAACCTCCTCATTTTCTCGAGAATCTTATACTCCTATATGTCTTGTTAATTAAAGCATCTTCTTAAGCAGAAATACTGAAAACTATGTAGCATTTGCTTGAAGTCAGCCCTAGGATTTGACATGAGGCCTCTGTAAGGCCTTTAATAAACACAATCAGGAAATGTTCTTCTATCTGATGGCATTTGGATTACTCTGATGGTATTGTGATCAACCTCAACACACATTAACAGATCTTTCTCTTCAGGACAACAGTTCACTCCACTGCTCTGGGTTTAAGTTAACTCTTAGCTGCTATACAAAACAGAAGCCATGAAGAGAACTTCAGGAAGCACCATGCCACCTACATTCCAAGTGTAAACACTCAATTTAAAGTCCCCTCCTCAGTTCCTCAGGTGTGAGCTTAAGACTTGCCTATGACTCATTTCCACAGTTTATGGGATTTTACCGCAAACCTTTAAGAGTTCTACACTAAGAAACTAGTGTTTTAGGGGTGCTGGAGATAAATAAATATTCCTCTCTGATTTTTAAATGCACTGTGTATGTTCTGAAGCTCTGTTTCCAGGTTTAGGAGTACTGAACCTCACAGAACACAGCGGCATGAGGAGATACCACTAATAACCAACTGTCTTCTAGAGCAGCCGATGCCGTCCTAAGGGGTGGATGCACCCAGCGAGCATTTCTACACTGAATGAAGAGTTTCTCTGTGGAGGCCGGGAGTTCATGTGGAAGTTGGACACAGGACCGAGGAGGAGAGTTTATATGGATGGCACCGAGAACTTCTGTGAGTACTGTGGCTATTGAACACTTACTTCTGCAACTGATAATGTCTTCCCTTGGTACTTGCAAATTGAGTTCTTTAATAGCCTCCTTTAGCTCTATCTATTGTCAATGCAAGTTATTTGGCAGGAGGTTAAAGAAAAGGGAAAACACTGTTGTAAAAAAACCCACAAGAGTGATTTTTAAGGCCTAGGCACGGCCTGAAAAGATGCATTCACCACATCTAGATGCACCCAGGAAGTCGTAGCCTAGAAAGGGGTAAGAAGGGAAAGAATGAACAATCACGACACCTACACTTTCAGACCTGGCAGTTTCTTGGAAACTACTATTCCGTAAAAATAGCTTGAATAAAAATAACAATAACATTCATTAATAGAAACAGCTCAGAAGACTCGAGTAAAATCCATCTAGTCAGCAACAAACCTCACTGAGAAGCTTCAAAAATTTTCACTTGTACGAAGCTAGAAAAGAACAAGTGACCTGCGATGCTGTTAGGAGCAAAAGTTACATTTAAAATGGTAACCATCTACTCCAGTATAGAAATATTATGAATTCCTGGATAAAGAAGCAGCAGGTAAACCTCCAGGAACTCTGATTCCAATCTGATAACAGGCTCCTACTATTGAATACTACAGTAATTCTGTGATGTTGATTGCAACTTGAATTTAAAATAAAATAAAATTGACCCAAAAGACAAACTAGCAAAACCAAATCCAAACAATCCACGTTTAAATACTCTCAACAGCACCTATTTTCTTTGATGGAAAATGACTTAAATGAAGCGATCATCTATTTTTGACGTCTTCTGATCATTAAAAAAAGAAACAGATGAAGATTAATGAAATAAAAATTAAAAGCCCATATTGAGTTTTTAACCTCTGGTCATTTTTTTTGATTATAGGCCTATAAAGAAGGGCAGAACTTTGATAAATAACACGTAACTGTAAAGCCATAAAGATGCAGCTAGCGAGAACATCTCTAAATAATTAGTGTTTGATTCATATGGGAAGAAAACAGTGCCAGGTCTATATCCATACTACCTCAAGAGGGAAATCCTTTATGCTGACATCTACAAAAGATTGGCAGTAATGAGGATCCATGTAAATCAAACTGTCATCTACAAGGACAAAACAGAAGACAAGTAATTCAAAAAACACCTTATTATTACACTGCTTACAATCCAATTTCTATGCAGAACAGCTGAAAAAAAAAATAAAAAAGCCAGCAAGGAAGTGCTTGCCAGGCTGATATTCATTGACTGAAGCGTAGGTTTTTGCAGGACAGATTAACTTTTGCATAATCAAATCTGCTTGTATAAGCAGAATTTTTATAAAGTGATGAGACTGTCATTTAATTTTTGGTGATAAAATTACTTTTACAAACACACAATTATATTCTGGAGTTTGCATATGAAAAATGTATTGTGCTACTTCATCCTGACAGGGAGAATATATTGCTTGTCATTGAAGCATCAACTAACACCACTTAAACTGGTAAAAAGTAAATACGTAAATAAGAACTGCCAGATAGTAACAGCAAACGCTCCTCAAGTTGGGTGAAACAGATAAATTATGCCTTGTTTATGCAACAACGGAAATTAAACGTACATTTTACAGAATCCAATTACTCCATGGGGCAAATGACAAATGAGTGGACTTGGGTAGATATGATGAATTAATAAGGTACTCATTTTGCTATTTTAATCATGCTATTTCCCACTGGGTTGATATTAACTTCCTAACTCTTAAAGGAAAATATTGAAGAGACATAACATATTAAAACACTAACCTTGAAATCCAGCAAAGTAATAGGACTGCTTGGGTTTGCCACCAATAATACCAACACAGTACTCAAGGCTTAAAATTCCCTACAAGAAGAACATGAAATAATCAGGACAGTGTTGAGCCAGACGAATATTAAATTGAATTTAAATATTTGCTCTTTTTAGGCAATTATTTTTATTATTTTTCTAAAGACTGACTTAATGACTTTCTGGAGCTTGACTCAATTTTTAGAAGCTTACAACCGACCAAAGTGAAAACGTATCACCGGATATTCTACAGAAAGTCCTCCCTTTTCATGAAATGCCCGAACACCGAGGGAATTGGCAGGATCATTTTCAGTGGAGGAGACAAAACGTAACGTCAGACAAGCTGAGCACAGGTTGCTCAGTCAAAGGTACCTCAAGAATTCAGATTTACAGAATTCACATATATTTACATTCTGTGGCCCCAGGGGCTCCCTTCTTTTTGCGTTCAACTGTAGAAGCCTGTCGAGAGTATGAACTTTTACATCATGGGGAGAAATGCCATTTGAAGCAAGAGTAATTACGAGACACAGCTCTAGAAACAGCAGCCCAAAACAGGGGAGGAAAGAGACACCCACAACAGACAAGCCCCATAAATCTTACTGGATGTCGATGGTGAGAGGAATCGGAGCCATCAGTATGTAGCAACTTCAAGAAAGAGACGTTGCAAGTACACCGGGTAGGATTTAAAGAGGGACATGGGGTGAAATAAAAGAATCGATAAAGGAAGAGCTACCTACACTCCTCCAGCCAAAGCCAGGAGCCACCAAGGACACAAAGAGTTGGGATATCAGCCATGGGACAGTCACACCAGTGCTGCCAGTGTATTTCCGCTCGTTCAGGTTGAAAAGAGTCGGGTTCTGTAATCACCGTGTTGGTGCGAGCACTCAAACCTAGCAGATTGATCGTTACGTAATAAAATGTTGATTTTTATGGCTGGGGAGAAGGATTTACCTGTACACACAGGACTTTGCCAAGGTAAGAACATTGCAGTAGGTTAACTGGCTGAATTTCCTCCCTCACCCGCAAGCTCTGGATGCAGTCACAGGCAACAGAACACCAAAGAAGTATTTCTCTATTAAAAGAATGAAGAAGGCACAGAGGACTTTCCTCCCTCTCCCTTCAACGTATTTCCACTCTTCTCGCTTTCATGAGGTTCTGTTCCTTACCAGGGCTCATTAGGATTTTTGTGAATGTTCACTCTTGGCTTAACACCGTTCTCCATTAGTTATCCCACCAGCTCCAGCGGGAGCTGAATTTTGCCAACATTGAGCACTTTGGAAAGCTGAGCCCAACTGTTCCAATGTAGTTGAAGCCCAAGACCATTAACTACTCTGAAAAGTAAACAGCCTTTAAATGTCCATAAATCACAGTGATTTTCTTGTGGCACTAGACAAATGTTGGGTCCAAAATCCTGGACGCTGGCCCAAACTGGGACAGCAATCCAGAAGACAGCAGTTGAGCTAAAATGAAATGTCCATTAGTTGGCAGTCACATCTATATCCTCTCCTCTAAGAGATCAACCATTAAAAGTATAACCATTACATTCTCATTGTAGAAGTAGGGAAAATTTCTTTCAACAAAATGATTGCTATTTCATGGACTAATAAGACCAAAGCTTCTCAAGATAAAATCTTCTCTGTTTAGACAATGAGAAAATAAAGTAGCGTAATAAAAACTACTGTACTCCTCACCTGAGATGCTAACAAATCAGCTTCAGCGTGGTATAGATAGGTTAAGAGAATGTGCTGCCTATTTAAAATATGAATGAGAGGGTTTTTTTTTTTTTAGAAAACACTCCTCAGTGGCTGAGGATAACAGAATATTTCGGCAGATTCGAGGCAAAGGCTGAAACAGCCAAGGAGGACACATCCCCTGCCAGCAAAAGAGAAAGGGAGTAAAGCTACTTAGAGTAATGAATAACTGTTTAATCTATGGGAATTTTCTTGTAAAAGTGAATTATAAAAAATTTATCCATTTTCAGCCATAAATATAAAATCCTTTGTAAAAATTACCTCTTGTACTACATTTTGAAAATCTGCATTTTTAACTTAAATCCAGACCCGAAGAAATGTAGTCGCTTCTTGCGAACAGTCAAGACAGAGACTGGAGTGACGGATAGATGCAATTGAAAGCCCTCTTATCACAGTCTCCATTACAAGAGGCTGCTGAAGGCAGCACCACCCTTGGGAAACGAGCAGCAGAAACCACCCTGGAAAAGCCAGTGGTTCAAGGCAAGCGGAGAGAACGTGTCTGGGCTGTGGGTTTGAGAGTTAAATCGAGAAAGTCTCAATTTACCTGAAAGGGTAAAAGTAGCCAGAGATCTCCATCCATAATAAAAACCAATATGGAAGAACTGGACTCTCTTTTCTTTGTGCTGAGAAAGCCTTCTGAAAGTTGCAGAAGCAACTGTCTGTTCGCTTACAAATGAAGTCATCGTGCGTTCTCCTGGACCTGACCGATTCAAAGGCTTTTTTGGCAGTGAACGTTGAAAATAAAGTGAAGAAAGGTTGCTGTAGATCATGTCTGAGATCACAGGCTTAGCCTAACTGTGTCAGGATTAATCAGAAAAGAACTAAAACTTTTCTAAAACCAACTGTCTGAAAGTAGAATGAAAAGAACGAGGAAAGAAGATCAACGTAATAGTCAATCACTTCAATCAAAGGCTTCATCACGCTGTCTCCCCGTGCCATTAAAACCTAAATGTTTTCCTCAGATTTTACAGAGAAGAGACAGACCAAAAAAAAAAAAAAAAGATGCTACAGACTCTCAGATTTTCTTCATGCCACTACACTGTCTTATTTGAAAAATTAACCTGAAAATTTAAAGGCAGATAGACAGCAGCATGGCAAACAAGAAAGGAGCGGGGCAAAGAGAACAATCTCTCCCCTAAGAGAAGTATTCTTGGGCTCAAGAGGTGGGATTACAGAACATCTTTGGGTGTTAGCACTACAGGCAGAACTCTGCTGAAAAAGGACAGCACAGACCTTCCTCCTCTCTGCTTTCTCCTCAAGCTTGACTTTTTTTTTTGGACTTTTTTTTTTTTTATTATTTGTGGTGACTCCTTGTTACTCCTGCATCACTGTCCTTAGAAACATTCACCCTAATGTCCAGGTAGTGAAAAAACAGTTGAAGCAGTGACTGAAGATGAAAAAATTCTCTCCTCTCAATTAAGGGGAAGAAAAAGACAAAAGAAAACAGAAAGAACAGACAAGCACCAACCTTAAACCGTTTGACATTTAAGAAAACAAGAAACAGAATAAAGAATTTGGTGTATTTATATTTTAAAATGCTGACTGATACTTACTACGGCACGTCTCTAATAGCATATGTAACTAAATTACCATTTGTAATTTCAGCCACTGCATTAATATCTTTCCAGGTAGCGACTTTAGGAGTAGGACAGTTATTGCTGCTTCACCAAGGGACATCATGTGCTCTGCAATTATGTCTGAGCTTGTAATAGGGAAATTTCAAATCTGTAAAGTCAAACTTTACAACCTTCAACTGTAAAATCACCACCACATGTTTAATAGGTAGAAGATTATCCCGGTGAAGGCGCTTTTCGTATCACCTCGTACTACCATTTGAAAAATGATTGAACTCTCATTTCATACCTTTACAAACTCTAAGTAGTCCGTGTTTGTTCGCTCTCCACCGAGTCTCACGGGAACTAATATAATTACAGCTTTTGTGTCTGCTTTTCCCGAATCCAGAGAAGAACACTGTCTGTCAATGACATCTGAACTGTAGACTGAAAGGAGACACACAGAAATACTCATGTGTAAAATACAACTGCTAGCTTTTACAAAGATGTACCTACGACACGGCATCGCTTTGTCTGACAAACTAAAACTCCCTGTCCTCCTGAAACACAATTTCTGAGTGACTCTGATGAAAACCAGTGTCACGCCTCCTTATTTTCAGCACTGTTTTATAGAAGGGTCATCTGCTGGTGCTGAGAGAAGATTCATTGCCAAGGAAATGCAGAAGGGGTAGGTTAGGAGAAGGCCAATAAATATTTAGTTGTTTCATATGAACTTCTAATTTTAAAACTTTGAAAGCCTACAACTAATAGAAACATCTACATGTTAAAGAGACAATAATTGATTTTAGTAAATAAATACTCAGGTTCACTGACTAAAGTTAACACAGTCATTGAAAATGAGTGAAAGAACTTCATGTAGCAGTATTATGGTTTGTTCCCTCCAAACTAAGACAGATGAGAAAATCATCACCAGAACAAAGTGAAAAACTAACAGGATTCGTTTCCACTGTCATTGCAAGTCAGGTGAAACTGGTTTGTAGTCTGTGATTAAACAGTGTCTCTTTAAAACCAGTTTGACTGATTAACCGGGGATGTCGGTCTCATTTGCCCTATCCTAAGACCAGTTATGACATAACTAAAATTTCTGGCAGCTAAAGATGGCTACTGAAGTAACCGATTATGCTTCGATTTGAAAGACTATAGTCATTAGTGTGAGGCTGCACGGCGTGTTTAGTTTATCTTGTCATCATTTTCTGCTCCTGCACATCCAGAGCTCCAAGTTATTGATTATCCAAGTGCCACGTTGGAGCAGAAGAAAGGTTACCACTGACTTGGGTTCACCATCCCGCTCACATCTTTGAGCTCCCAAGTGAAAATAACTTCTTACTAGTCTAAGGGACTGGTGCAATGTGGGGTTTTTTTCCTCACTAGAAAAAAAACAAAAGATAAAGGCGAATCCTGCAATGCAAAAGACAAATAAAATGGAATTAAATCAACTGAAGAATTTTTCAGTTGTTTAGTTGGTTTATTGTTAGTAAGATATGAAAGCTTTTACTAGCTTATCACTAAACCAAGGTCGAAGCGAGTACAAAACAGATTATTAACTGATTTCAATCCAAAACAAAAAAGCTAGAACAGGCGGATTGTAAGGAAAAGTTATCTTGCTGGCTTTGGAATTCCATTGTCTTCCACTGTAAGATACCAAACAAGCAACGTTTGCAGCTCTCAAGTTGTGATCTCTGATTCTCAAAGAGAACAAACATCTGCATATATCAAGAACCTCTTTGTCTAAATAAGCTCCATTTTTGAGTATATTTTTTTCCCTTCAGAGCTCTATAGTCCAGTGCTTACTGAAAGGCATAAAAAGCATCTAAAATGTTTGCAAAACTCTACGTAATCACAACATTTACCTGTACAATCCTGAGCAACATAGACTGTTACTCCTTGTAGCTCAGGCTCTCTTGCTTCTTCAACAGCTTTTCTAAGTACAAACACAAAACTATTTAACTCATCTCTGATTTTAAAGAAATTAACAGCACATAAACATACATGATTTGATTTTCAGAAATACATTGGTTTTAATTGTTGGCTGTTGAGTTTTTTGAGGGGTTGTTTTCTTGTTTGGTTGGTTGTTTTTAATTCAAGAAACCTTCCATTCCTGATGGGGGAGTGGGGTTTTTTTGTTGTTGTTTGTTTAATTTTGAACACTGGATACCAAGATCCAGTGTATATAATAACATATTTTTCCCAAGAAAAAAGGCAATGCTTCACTATTCAGAAGAAACAATGAAAACCACAAAAAAAACCAACAACCCAAAGAAACACATTAACATACAATTAAATTCATATTCACTACCTAATTTCTTTCTGTTTATAATAATTTTCTGTCATGGATAATTAAGGCTAAATTTGCTGACAAAACTATTATTTCCAACTCGATAGATCCCTTTAGTTGACATCAGCCCACATAACTAGCCACAAATTAGCACCTCAAATGCAAAACCAGAAAAAGCTGTTTGGTTTTACCCAAAGTTTCAAAAAGATAACTACAGTATTAGGCTATTCTCAAAAGAGTATGAGTAACGGACTGATAAACTAAAAAGAAAATACATGTCGATAGTCTGAAGTATGATGGCCCATCAAGGACAACATTTGTAAAGAAATTAAACTGTTCAAAATAGAAGATAAGGCTCTGAATTCAGTCCAGGCTTGGATTAAATGGTCACTAGCCCTTTATTTCACACTATATTTTAAGGAATCTTTTAACACGGTCGTCCTCACGTTACGAGAGCGCTGTACATTGTTAGTGCTGCTGTAAGAGAGAGAGAGGAGATCCAGGGAAGGAAACCTGCGCCGTGTTGGAAATGTTGGAATGTCATTCTGGAGCAAATCCCTCCTTACTCCCATTAGAAAAATGGGCTACGCAACTCAAAGCAAGCAAAAAAAAAAAAAAATCTGACAGTTTCTCATTAGGAAAAAAATAGAAGAAAACACATAAATAATGTCAACCTCTCCCATCAGCGTAGGCATTGGCATGTATGCACACATATACATCTGCTCATTTCAGTACAGCTTCACTGAATATTAATACACTTTTATCCTAAATATCAAATCCTCCTATTCACATATATATAGATAAACGTATGAACTTGGGATTCTGCTGCTTAAATGACTTGTTAGTGATTGGGTTTATAGGTAAACTGGAATCCACTATGAAAATAAGCATATAAGGCTACAAAAAAAAAAAAACAACCAAAATTTAAAAAATAGGTAATACTCAAAAAAATGGCATATAAAGGCACATAGTATGGAGAAATTTGACTTTCGACTTTTTTTTTTTAAACCACGCTGAATGTCACAGACCCTTTACTTTTACTGTGATATAATTATAATATTAATAGTCCCATACATTTACAGTTTCACAAAGAAATGCTGAAAACATCAATTTTAGCTCTGACATTTCATTACACTATCAGTACATTACAGCCCCCAGGTTACAGCATTCAAAAAAAATCAAAAAAAAAATCTATAATGTTATGCATGTTCCAAGGTTGAAAGAGCGGTTAGTTTTTAGAACATTTCAGTAAAGGCAGCTCTACTTGAAAGGGCTGGGACAGATACTGGGGACTTCTGATGCCCAAATTACAGGAAAACTGGAATGTCTTTTATTTTCTTTTTTTTTTTTCCTGAAATACGACTGACCAAAAGCTCAGAGTTCCGTTCCTGCACCTCCTGCTATTTCCCTTCCCGCCTCTGAAAAATCTCTAGAATGGCTACAAAGCTGGTTAACGAACAGTTAGATGCTCAATTAAGCTGAAGTAATCTCCTGACACTTTGAAACGCTTCTCCTGTCATGTGTAAGGCATGATAACAACAAAAAATAAAGGTATTTTTACCTTAAAATGTGTGCAACAACTGCAGGCCCGTACCAATCTCCGGCAGTTTTTCCAGACTTCTTGCCATATTCAATTAGCTGATGCAGACCAAAAGCTGCCAGCGGAGAGTCGCCAAACCAAGAAATGATTTTCCTGTGATAAACTTCATTTCTCATCTCCTCAGCATCACGGTTTCTCCTTAGCGGTCGCCGATGATGATTTGGCAGGATCTTGGGTTCCCTCTCTGCTGTAAGCGATGCTTCCAAGGACGCCGTCAGCTTTTTCACCGTGTGCGCCGTCCACGACTCGGAATCGGAATTGTCGACGTCCAACGCGTCCGGCCAGACCCAGGCTGCAGCGACGAAATTGAAGGTGCGTATTAAGCTTAATATTAACTTCTTTTTTCTGAAGTGAAAATACTAACGGGGCATTTGTTAGCAATTTCTGCTGTCTGATAGAGGTCAGGCTCCATGTGCCCAGTCAGCTAAATATACAAGATATACCTGATTAAAAGGCACAAGTTAGAACTATCTTACCTATTAAAAACAGAAGTCAGCTATTCACTACCAGCTAAAAAGTATTATCCATGTCAAACAAGAAGTTTCAAAAGCGGTTTTTAATTTTTCTGGTTTGTCAGTTATTAAATAAAAAAAAAAAAAAAAAAAAAAAAATCTGGGGAATTAGTCATGTAACAACAAACATTTCTTCCTGGCGAAATGTCAAAGGGGATCAGTAAAAAAAGAGACAAGATTCCTTTATTCACTAAATTTGTCAATTCTGTACCTAGATCACAAGACCAACTTGTTTAAATAGCATTCAGCACAGGCACATTTCTAGCTAAAGGTTTCTCTAACGACGCGTCCTACGCACGGCGTTCCTCTGGCAGCGGGACGGTGGCTCAGCACGTCTAGAGAACAGTAATGCTGCCCTTGTCAGATGACTGAAAGTCTCTCCCACAAGTTCAAACAATGACTCGCAACACAGACCACGTGAGGAAACCTCCAAAACACAGTGAACACACTGTTAGAATCACAGAGCTGTAGAAATGTTGAAGTTGGAAAAAACCTTTAAGATCATCTAGTCCAACTGTTCCCCCATCCCTGCCAGGGCACCACTGATCCTTGTCCCTCAGCACCACATCCCCACGCCCCGGAAACCCCTCTAGCGATGATGGGGACTCCACCACTTCACCAGGCAGCCTGGTCCAGGGTTTGACAACCCTTTTAGAGAGGAAATCTTTTCTAATAGCCAAACCAAACCTCCTCTGGCACAACTGTAATACTGCAGTGGTAATACTAATTACTAATGTAATACTAGTTACTAATCCCTTGCCTTCTGAGATGATCTATCTGCTTAAGGGCAAGGAGCCTTTGCAGAGGGATCTGGACAGGGTGGACTGATGGAGCCAAGGCCAATGGGATGAAGTTCAACAAGGCCAAGCGTTGGGTCCTGCCCTTGGGTTGCAACAACCCCCTGCACCGCTCCAGGCTGGGGGAAGAGTGGCTGGGGAGCGCCTGGTGGAAAAGGACCTGGGGGTTCTGGTCAACAGCCAGCCAAGTATGAGCCAGCATGTGCCCAAGTGGCCAAGAAGGCCACCAACATCTGGCTGCCACGTGCATGCAAGGAACCAACCCTATAGATGAGGCGCTTTTGCTCAGTGAGCCCGATTTGGGTAAGTGCTTGGAGGTTCAGAAAGCTGCCACTAGAGCAGAAAGAGGAAACTTTTCTGACAGGAGAGCAAGAACTGCAGCCCTCCTCGTAATTTTTACTGAAGTATCCAAGTAAAAGTCTTTGTGAAACAAAGGAGAAACACAGAGATTCTTCTATTTTCGTTCTAAAAATCTAACTTAGGGCCCCAGTAATGTCACAAGTGCTGCTGGTAACGGCCATAATCCATGTAATTCACTCCTTACAGCGTGACAACCACCCCACATCAAGGCCTCTTACCACAAGTGCCAGTGAAAATCAACACCAGTGAAACCTGGTGTTAATTTTCCATTGCAGACCCAGCCAGATGCACACTAAACCCAACGTAACAACATCCTGTACTGTGAGCTTCCAACGTAAGCCAAGGTCTTAAGCACAGAGATTTCCAAGTAAAACTTACCAGTACCTTTAATATTTAAAATAAAACCTCGTTAAGTAATTTACGACCTCATTCAGCGATATCTGGAACATTCTACCTCGCAGTGGAAGGGTAAGTGTTCCAGCAAGGAACTGCAGCCAAGTTTTGCTTTGTAACAGAAACAATACCATTAAACTATAATGAAAACATCTCTGGGAAAAGAGTAAACAGCGATGAAAAACTTCACGTAAACACTTAAATATGTTTCAAAACCTACCCAGACCTCATAAAAAGCTTTTCAAAAGATAATTCACCAGCTGTCAGAAGACTAGGTGATGAGAAAAGTAGTCCAGAAAGACCACACATATTCCATTTTGCTGTGCATTTGGATTGCCACAGAAACACTTGCACTCTGGAATCACCGAACCGCTTTCCAAATTAGGATGCATGGGGGACAGCGCAAGGAATTCTTTGCAACCCTGGATTTTTAAAGACACAAATCTGGGGCTTTTTTGTTTGGGGTTACTTCGGAACGAGCCATTAGGGCAGTCCTACGATCAGATTGTTAACTTTTGGAAAAATGCACGTACAACAAAAGTTGTATTTAAGGGATTTGTGTGCTCAGCAGGAGTATTTTCATACGTTTCGATATTTGCAGTCAGTTGAAAGGGATAATGAATGTTTTATGACTTAAATATTTACAGCAAAAGGAACATTCCATAAACCACTCCGGCAGTTCGGTCATGACACGGCCAAGAAAGAAGACTTTGTAATGCAGCTGGTTTGGGATTACGTTCACAGCTTACATCACATTTACACAGTAAGTGCAAAGTATTATCAAAACAGGCTTTCAGAACTATCTCCTACTAAAATATTCCTGAGATCCAACAATTGGCCGAGTAAACAATACACTGGATTCTCTCTCACTAAAATGCCTCAGATCATTTTGACAACAAACAACAGCAACAGAGGCTGTGACCGACTGTTTGAAAGGGGCAATGTGGTAGATGATGACAGGGACTGAGAAGAGGACGGAAAGAAAAGGTGGTTAACTACAAGAACCAGAACCACCCCAACACAGGACAAGGCTCAGCTTGAAAGAATGGGGAGAACATTTGCACTTAGCCTTTGAAAGCAGAAAGGGGAGAATGGAAAGGCAAAATCTTCACGTTTAGTTCAGAAACATTCAAGAGACAATCACAGCTCAGGGAACGATGAGGAAAGGCTGAGAAAGTTGGGCTTGTTCAGCCTGGAGAAGAGAAGGCTCCAGGGAGACCTTCTGGGGGCCTTTCAGGGCTTCCAGGGGCCTGTCAGAAAGATGGGGACAGACTTTGGAGCAGGGCCTGTTGAGACAGGACAAGGGGGGATGGGTTGAAACTAAAAGAGGGAGATTTAGCCTGGAGAGAGGGAAGAAATTGTTGGTGCTGAGGGTGGTGAGAGCCTGGCCCAGGTTGCCCCAAGAGGTGGTGGCTGCCCCATCCGTGGCCCCATTGCAGGGGAGGTTGGATGGGGCTCTGAGCAACCTGCTCTAGTTGCAGATGTCCCTGCTCCTTGCAGGGGGGTTGCACCAGATGACACTGAAAGGTCCCTTCCCACCCAAACCAGTCTGTGATTCTGTATTCCAAGTTTCCTAAAGCTATTTCTTTCCAACAGCTGTGCCAGAGTATTTTGAGACAGACAATGACAAGAAAAAAAGAGATGATCCTCTGTAAGTACAAGATGGGGATGGGAGGGAAAGGGAGGAAATGAAATAGTGAAAATTTCAACACGAAGAATGATGTATGAAAGTTAGATTAGAATCCTTCTATTAACTCAATATATTAATACTAGAAGAAATTGAAAAATGAACAACTTTTAAAACTGATAAAAGAACATCACTTTCGTCATAGCCCACAGCTATGGGCTGTGGAACTCACTGCTACAGCTTGAGTTCCAGAAACGATCACGTTCCAAGAGAACCGGACACTTGCACGGGCAATAAACAATACCCAGGTATAAGACCACGAAATTCTTGTGGTATTTGAGTTCACAGTTAGTTTCCCATATTCTCCTTTGACCTGCTTTGGTATTCCCTTGTTCAGAAACAGAAGAGCGGGACAGCTGGTCACTGCTCTGATGCAACGGGACAATTCTGGTATTAATCAGGAGTCCGGAATCAGGTTAGATTTGAGCTACAGAACGACCATCACATCCTCTACGCAACGGCCACGATTAGCGTGCTGAATAGAGAGATATTCTCTCATAACTTACCTCTGCCAAGAAAATGAAGCATAAGACCTTGAGCCAGCAGCATCTGACCAGTCCTCAGAGTGCAACCCCAACCACAGTCTGTTGTTAACGCAGATCCCTTGATCTGAGGAAATTCCTCTCTGTAAGTCAGCCATATTCTAGAAATAAAATCTTTACGAAACTCCTCAACGTTCCCTGAAATCTCTGCGTTGATTTTGTCAAAATTGGACCCATCTGTAGAGAACTCCCCAGATTCTGCAAAGCAAAGCACAATTTCAGTTCTAACTCGATGTGGCAATTCTGCTATGAGAAGGAAAGTAAAAAACATACAACTCTTATTAGAAAAACAGGGTAAAGTTGCAAAAAGCAACAGTCGCTTCCAGTACAAGAAAGGAAAATGGGAAAACAGACATAATAGAAATGTTTTGTTTTGTTTTTCAGCTGGTACATGAGGAATGCAGCCAACATTAGTGTGCCAATGGAATCACTGACTCCCAAGTAAGCAGCTGCTTAAGTCACCTAAATGTAAATGATCAAATAGAGATTTGTTGAAACCCACATACTGGAAAATAACGAAGGTGCTGGTGTAGCGACTCTTCGTACAGGTATTGCCACCATTTCAATCAGGAGGTTTTTGAAAGGAAATCTCCAACTGACAGGTAAGTGAAGTGCAAATTACAGCACTAATATTTACAGAAAGAACCAGACTTTAGTATGAAATCAACATAAAGCAAGTTGGCACAGGCTGTGTTAGTGGTGGTGGTGGACATTTAAATGAGTATCTTCTAAGCTTTTCATAGTTACATTTTGATTTTGGTAACTTTTCATGACGGTCTTTCTAAAAGATTACAAATATATCCACAGAGATTAAAAATATATCTACAGAGCTGCCAACGAATAAGACTGGAACGAGTTACGTGCTACGTACATACCATCAGTTTTGAAGTGGTAACATTTTCCCAGCAGAAAGACCGGAGAGTTTCTACTGAAGTAAGTTTTTGTTTTCAACACCCAACCTAAAACAGATGCAGAACAAATGCAAATTTGTGATTGAAACATTCCAAAAAGGAATTGTTAATGGCATCTGGTTAAGCCAAAGGTAACCCTTGAAAGGGGAATATAGAGAAAATAGGTTTTGACAGTAGCTTTTTCACTTAAGCCTAAATTCTGCGGTCTTTTTTTATCCTAAATCCATTGAGTTTCTTCAGCTTTTCCTATCACATACAGGGTGGAATGACTACAATTCCCCTTCCGCCGTGTGGTAGCCTTAAAGGAAGTAGAAGGAAAGTATCTTTTCATCTTGCCGGACATCTCCGAGGCTCGGTGATGAGAACTAACAAAATTTATCAGAAACCTGGTGGTAAAACTGAGCAACCTCAGTCTTAGAGGGGAAATAGAAAAATTAAGGTTAAGGACAGATTAACAAAGGACACGCTTGAATATCTGGTTGCTTATAAACAAACTGCTGATGTTTAACTGTGGAAAAGTATGTTAGTCAAGTGTGTCAAGTAGATTCTTGAGTGGAGTTTGTATTTCACACGCTATCCCATATTTTCCAGAATTTTTTTATTTATTTATATAAAAATAAAAAATCTGGGCAGATGATTCCATATTATCCCTGTTTAAAAGCCTATGCAAAACTAGTGTTATTTACATAATGTATTTACTGTTTCCAAAATAAGGCATTTAAAAAGAAATTACACAATTTTTAGGAAAAATGAAAAGCTTTAAAAAAAAAAAACAGTTTGTTTATTTACTCAAGCTGTTTAGAGTATCAAAGTAAAAATGGCTTCAAGGGCCATATTTACATTATTATTACTAATATCAGTTAATTTTCTGAATCATGATCCCATTCATAGCAAGAAGAAACATCCCGTTCATTTCAACGGAGGCAGGATCTCCCCGTACGCTGTTTCACTTACTGTATTTCATATTGTGCCATGCAGACATAAATTTTGATTTGATCTTTTCTACTTCATCTGTCCCTGTGGCCTCCATATTCAAATTCTAGAGAAAAAGCCATCGCTGTCTTGTAAGACGTTCAATTCTGCTACTGCAAGAACAAAAATATAAACACACCCATGGGCACCGAGAACACCGGGCACACCATCACCCCCAGCCAACGTTCCATGAATAAGTAATAAAATAATTTAATTCCAAACATACACCCATAAAAGGACGACACAAAGCTAAATAAAAGATAATGTTCTCCAACAGCTCTCTCTTGCACAACAGACTGATCTAGAGCATCTAACCTGTGCTGGCAGACGAGTGCACTCATCTTACTTGGCAGGGAAATGAAGAGCTACGACGCATTTCACTCAACAGAATAGATGCTACTCTGTTCTGCTGACTAGAATACAATAAGCCCTTTCTTTTTTTCTTCCCCCCCCCCTCAAACAAATCTTGGGGTTTAAAACCAGCAGGAGTTTCAGATTTCTAACCAAAAATTTTCTAAGCCAAAGTTTACAGGCATTGGAGGAATCGAAAGACAAAGATGTTTTGCCGCACGTGTGCAAGGCAGAAAACGCGTAGGAACAGGGGTGTAATTTTGTATGGAATTTACTTACTAGAGAGGTGACATCAAAAGATGATTAGAATACTGACATCAAATCTGTGGTTACTTTACATTCTTTCTAATTATCACCCACAGTGCAAAAAAAGCCTCTCTTCTGATTTGATCCTCTTGCCTGCAGGAGTCCAACTGTATTATGAGTGGGAAAAACCACAACGGCGCAGATTAACGTTATAAACACTGCTCGTGAATTTTCCAAGGAGGAAATGCATTTTTACCGACTCTTCCTGAACTGCAAGCCAAGCCCGACTTTACCAGAAAAGCAACCTCAACTGCTAATAACACAGCAAGAATATACTCTACCTTTAGCCCTGTTGATAAGAAATCGCAGAAAATGGGTCAGAACTCCCTTTGTAGTCTACCTGCGCCATCTGCAACAGGAAGTTTGCTTAATTAATTGAGCTTCCTTAATTAATTGAGCTTCCTTCGCTGCAGGTGTTCTGTCAATTGTTCACTTTAAAATAGATACGGGGCGGGGGGTTTTTGATACTTGGTAGCCCAAAGCACTGCATAGATAGCTGGAAAACGAAGAGCTCCTACCTCAGCAGGAGCTCTTGTGGGACATCAAAAGTTGATCAATGGCGGGACATCGCTGCAGCCTTCACCGCATTTTAGTTATGATAACATCAGATGATGATGTAACAAGAGTGAACTGTCTCACTGAATGAATAAACCTGAACCAGGAGCACACACCATCGCTGACGCCATCCGTAACTTCCTTCCTTTAAAAGCAGAATTTACAACTGTATTTACCTTTCTCTGTGTTCTTCTCCATTGAGCAGGGATCAAAAGGCAGATGAAGGCTAAGCTGCCTTACACTGGGAACATATTTTAAGTAAAACCCAACTACTGATAGTGTCATTGGAGAGAGCATGGAGATGTCGGGTACCAGTGTCTTCAGAGGGCACCTGAAGGTACTCCCTCAGATGCACCCTCTCTGGGATCCGAAGGGAGTGCGAGGACAAGAGCAGTGTGCTGCCCAACCCAGCCCGAGCGTGTTTTTTCTGCTCTTCCATTGTATTCTTTCATACAAATCTGTCAAAGACTTGTTGACAGAACAAGAGGCAACGCAAGCTCACAAACGTGGGGGAAGACTGACATTTTTTTGCCAGCAAAAATGACAGACGGCTCCAGCCCTACGATGAGCCTTGTGTTAAGCTGGGGTTTTGCAGGGGAAGGAAGAGGAAGACAATTTAAGGTTGGGTTTTAATCTCCTGTCTTCCTTCCCTTTTTTCTTTAAGGGGGAAAAAAACAAAAAAAAAAAGGAAGGACTGACTGTATCTCTGACTCTAGCTTGCAAGATGAACTTCAAGAGATGTGTTTGGTCCAGCCTGTCCTCACCCGATCAATCAGTGACAGTCCTTTATGCAGAGGCCACTGATTGCCTTAAAAGCTGATACCCACAAAAGCTCCCTCTGGCTAAAATTAGAAATGAAACAAACTCTACTGTTCCAAAAGGGCCTGGAGGAAAAATTATTGAAATGAGAAAGCAGCTCATTTTCGTTTAGAAGACAATGGTCATCGCAGCACATTTTTCTTTCATCCAGTGAGATTTCTTCCCCAGCATTATGCTAAAGATGTGAAAAGGATTTCCAAGAAGAATGCTAACACAAAACAGGCACATTCATTCCACTGGAAAAAAGCAAGCTCTTCCCATCAATGCAAGAAGGTATCAGTAACAGTTCCGCTGAAATTAATGGAACAGCATCAGGAGGTCACGAGGAGCACAGATAAAACCTCAACGTGCACAGTGCAACCCCAGTGAGTAAATCTAAAGCTAATGGGTTTATACTGAAGTTGAAGAAGTTCTCTGGAACATCCACTACCAGGACGATGTTACCTCACAGAGCGTCAGAACACGGCTCTTAAGGAAAAATGAAGTCCTGCCCACCCCGAGCACCCCTTACCCTGTCTCCGAGGGGGGACGATTGCAGTGAGGTGGCTGTTTGGTAACCGCGATGGAAAAAACCCAACCTCAACAACACAATAAGTTTGTTTTCATTAACAACAGCAAAGTAACCTAATCTGCCAAGGCAACCGCACCGAAAGGGATGAATGAAGTCTAAATGTGACTATCTTTATTAATAAAGAATAAAGACTCCCTCCTTTCACTTTTTTCCTACCTGGAAAGACACCGAATTAGCAGCGCTGACAGCCAGCAAAACCCACACAGAAATCCCTGACAGAGAATACAGCCAAGAGGTCAATTTTAAGGAGTTAGCCCCTTCCCAGCTGTAAATACGTGGTAAGACAGTTAGAAATAATACTTCAAAGGGCAGACGAAGAAAAACAGCATTTTTTTTTAAACCCTGTAACAAAGGCAGAATATTCTACCCATCCAGGATGTAAAGCGAAGCAAGAGCTGCTCGCAGAGAAGCTGCCTACTGCTACTCGCTCGTTACTCCGACCCTCCACAGCCGGGAGAGGCCGGTCTTTGTATCCCCGACACCGACTCCTGTGGCTTTGTCAGCAGACGGACCCGGAACCACCTCCCGGCGGGAAGCAAAAGCGGCTCCCGTAATTCCCCGACCCGCCATCAACCCGCCCTCACAGCCACACAGCCCGGGAAGGGGCTCGGGGGAGAAGCGGGAGAGCCCCGGGCGCTCTCCTGACCCTACAACGTCCACACAAACGGGCTCCGGGCCCGGGCCGCCGCCTGCG
>VWZK01010827.1:281797-377810 GCA_013396935.1 Baryphthengus martii | reverse complement strand
GCCCCGGCGGCCGGGCGCCCGGTTCGCCTTCCCTCTTTCCTTTTCCTCCTCCTTCTCCAGCGGCCGGCAGCGCCGGGAGGGGCGGCCGGAGCCCTCTCCGAGCGCTACGCCCCGCACCTGGGAGCTGCAGAGCTGCCCGCTCTCTTCCTTGCTGCCTGCAAAATGGAGAAAATAGTTCCCGTCCTTTTGTGCGTGATAAGAAGCTGGTTAACGTTAGCGCAGCTCCTCAGGCGTACAAAGCTCTTTGAGATTCGCTGCGTGAAACATTCTTGGATTGTACAAAGTTTCGCTTTGTTTTTAAAGAGGAGTATTTATAGGAGTTTACTTCCTAATACCAGCTTTCCGCAGATGTGTATTCCAAGTCAGGTGTGTGGTTCCAGGTGGAAACCAGTTTTTCTGTTTGCAGGTCAGCCTTTGGTGATCACGGTACCTCTCCTGGCAGTAACTACCAGCAGAGTGAAAATAGGAACCATGCATTTCATTGGTGCTACTCAGGAGCCCATGGACAATAATGAAAAGAGTATCGTTTCCATACCATTAAATGAAAAAACCTGTAGGTACAAATAGTTGCAGTTAGAGAAGCTGTGATGGAGAAGGGTCATGGACAAAGAAAAAGGAGCTCAAAGGAAAAGGCTTGGTAGGAGGTAGAGGGGTGGCATCAACCCCACCCCACTTGGGATCTGAAAGACAGGTGAAAACATTGATCCTTCCTCATGGTTCGTGGGAAACTTTGATAGGCACCAGCCAGGGGTGAATGTGACGGATCACGGCCTCGGGAAAGGAAGGAGCAGGATTTTGCTGCCAGACCATTTTTTCTGGTTCTTGATGGTAGTGATAGAAATAGTCACATGAGAGATAAGTAATAGAAGTGAGAGCGTAAGGGTTCTGTTCTACAGCCCTGGCAGGAAGCTAAATAGAATGGCCCTGGGGGTGACCAGTGTGGGTGCTCACGGTGTTCCTGCCGGTGCCAGGCACTAGGTGGGTGCAGGAGGTTCACCAGGCAGCGGAGATGTGCCACCTTCTGTGTACCTTTCGATCTAATCGGCGGGTTTGCAAACCCGCCGAACAGCAGCAGAGCGTGCGTGCCGCAGGCAGAGGTGGTCTTTTTGACACGTCAGAGTCGTGCTGCTCACACAAACTGTGCCTGCAGAAGGACCCAGGTGGTCTGCAACGAGGTCAGCTCCTCCCAGAGCAGGGCTGTTGCATCTCCAACTCTTTTTTTTTCTCGCTTATTTATAAGACTGCGTGTTCCTCACCGGGATTTCCCATACTGTAGGGTTGTCATTAGAGAAATCTCAAGTTCCTGCTTCATGGGCTGCACATCCAGTGCATGTGAGGGCAAAAAGAGGTGCCACAGCCCTTCTCCTGCTGACATGGAATGTGTTGCTGGCGCTGTTACTCTTCCAGAGGATGAAAGATTGATACTGGCAGCGCACAGGAGTCCCGAGAGCTGTGTTGGTGGCTGCTGGAAGCCCTCCCCGGTTCCGTTGTTTAGAGAAGAATAGATCTATCACATTTTCGCACTCTGCTCTCTGGTTTGGCTCACTCATCGAGGTAGCATTTGTCTTTTTCACAGGAAATGGCCATGCTGCTCTTGGTTGGCTTGAGAGCCAGTCATTCAAATAGGATGTAATTCAGATCCAGGGAGGTGAATTCCTCCCAGACCTACCTACCAAAGGCTGCCAGCATCTGAGATGGTTATCAAAGCAGTGGGAGGAAAAGAAACGTGAGATTGGCTGTTCTGTCTTTTAGGAAGACCGCATTTGTGGTCTTCCAGCCCTGATGGACTTCCCCTGGTTTCTTCGACCCGTGCGGTGCACCTCAAGCGGATGCACAGAACTCCAGTGCCGTGCAGCATCTGGTTGTTCCTGCTGGAATCTTTAAATAGTGGGGGTGGCAGCTCTCGGTGACTGCCACAGCAGGTTCAAAGTCTCTTTAAGAGAGTCTGTTCCAAGGTGTCTTTCTGACTGGGTCTTGTTGTGGTTTTGTTGCAAGACTCGAAACAGATTTTTAGTCTGAACTTTGGCCATCACATGTTCTTACTAATTCTTCTCAAGTCTATCAGAAGAAACTCCCGAGTTAAACTTACTGTAGTGGGTTAATAATACCTGAAATCTTGCCTGAAATTGTTAATTTTTAATTGGAGATTTTTTTTTTTTTAATTAAACTCCCCTGATCAGTTCAGATGATGTTTGAGAGACTAGAGGAGAGTTAGCAGAAGGCCAGAGATAAAGTTCCCTCATTAAAATATCTTGATAAAAACCAGTTAATATGTTACTCTTGAGGAGTGAATATTCCCTCTCAGCAGCCCTGGTGTTCGGGGCTGACCGAGTGCTGGGTCTGATCCCTCTGGGATTGTGCTACATCATTCCCGTCGAGCACTCACCCCTTCACCTGTGTGTGCTTCACATTCCCAGTTGCATTATCCCAATAAGTTTTCTGGGTATGAGGCCACTTGGCAGAGAAGTGGGATGTGAAAGTCAGCTCTGAGTTCCTGAACGTCCCAGTAATGGAAGCGTGTGGTATCCCAAGCACTCCCAGTGGCAGGCAGAGGGGAAGGTGTGCAGGTTTTTTAGAGTTCAAATACAGAAAAAAAAGTAAAAAATCATCCTTTGAACGTCACGAGTTCAAACAATCTCCTGTAGCCTTTCATGTGAACCACTGTCTCGGTGTGTTGACATTGCTCTTGGGCCATCCTGAGGTCGGGCTATTGAGGGAATCCAGAGCTGCTGCTTTGGGAAGAAGAAGTGTCTGTCCTTGGAAAGAGTTTTGCTCTTCCTTTTCTGCTCCCACAGTTAGAGAGGATCCTTCTGACTTGGGGTAACAGACCTGGCATACCCTCCGGTTTGCTATCCATTTCAGCCTCATGCGAAGCCCAGAGCGTGGCTTTTACCTCTGCTCTTTATTCTCTTGCTGAGAATTTCCAGTTTTTCTGTCCCCAGCTCTTGACGGAGTCTGAAGAAAATGGTTTTCGTTCTCATGAGTCCAGCCCCTTCCAAGGTGCTTCCGTGTGAACGGGAACTTCACGGTGCCGTGAGGCGCTGCTCTCTGGAGCTGGGGGGGTCTTCAGCAGAATCCTGGCTGAAAAGAATGACCCTGCTCTCAGATATTCAATGTTTGGGAAGTTCCCCACCGTCCAGGGCTCTTCTGTTGTATCTGGACAGATTTCTGGAATAATCACAACTTGGTTTTATGCTTTTGAGTTGAGGGAAAAACGCTGCCGTTAGCTACATTCAGAGCTGGTGTCTTCTCTCTGCTGAAGCTGCCTCTGCACTGATGGGGATGCTGCAAAAGGTGATTTGGGAAGACTAAATTTACACTTGTGTTCGTTTAGAGCCCTTTTGCATTGCCTGAACCATCTATCAGGGAGACTGACAGCCCTGCCCGGGGTAAACAGGGACGGTGTGAAACTCTCACCCACTGAAGCCTTGAGCAACGCTGTCGCTGGCTTCCACCAGCACCCAATCAGGCCAGAAACGTGGTGCTCACAGCAGGATATTCATCACAGCTTCTTCTCTTCCCACATCCAGATGCCATTTGCGTTGTCAAAACACTAACAAATGAGAAGGCAGGGGGAGAACAAGTCATCTCTAGGACTTCTCTGAATGAGGCTTCCTTGCTTGGCTGGGCTTTTTTTACTGTGAAATGTGACTTTGATCTCTCCTGAAGGCTCCAGTCCTGTGGTGATTTTCCCAGTAAGGTATCTTGGGGGAGCTCCTTCCCTTTGCTGCATCCTGGGGATGACACTTTGAGCCTTAATCGTGAAATATTATCAGAAGAGCACCACAGGCAGCTATGTGTGGTGTTTTCTGGTTTAACTGACAGTAAGGGATAAAAGAACATGTTATTGCTCGTCTTTTGTGTCAGTTGGAGATCCCACACGTACCCCGCAGCAGGCAGGATCAGGACGGGTATTTCCTCAGCTTTGGGTTATAAATCAAACTCGCTTCACTCCAAGGGGAAGGAAGGAAACGGGACCTTGTGTTTAGAAAGAAGGCTGAACTGACAAACTCAGAGCCAGAGCTCTTCCTCCAGCAGGTTCCCTCATCCACCACAACACATGCCTGGTGACTCACGCCACGGTTCAAGCCTGGATGGGGCAGGAGAGCCCGAGCAGAGCACGAGGGGACAGAGGGCCGGGTCACCTCAACCACAGCGGCCAGACGGACGCAACCGGCCGGTTCCATTCGGCTTTGGGTGTTCGGACCCACGTGCAGGGCTGTACACGAGCCAGCTGAGCTGGCTGCACACCGGGGGATGCTTTCCCTTTAACAGATAAACTCTGTCCGTACAATTTTCTCCGCTGCTGAGAGGGAACGAGCAGCTTTGCTGGGGGTTGGCGCCGATGCCGCGCCGTACCAGGCCGTCTTTCTCAAGAGGCGAAGGCTCGCTGGGTGCGGAGCCGGCGCACGTGACACGCGGGCTGGAGAACGGGCAGGAGTAACGGTTTTGTCATCGAAGGGATGGGGAGAAGCAATTTGTGTTGTTCTTTCAGAACGGGGAGGGCTATGGAAAAAGAGGAGGGACTTCCTCAAATCCCTGCAGCAGCTGGGTGAGGAGGCTGGGTCCTGACCCTGCTTTTTGAGGAGAGGGAAGAGTTCTTAACCGTGCTTGATGCTGCTGGGCAGGTCACAGTGAGGGAATGCAAACTGAAAGAACTGGAAAACCCAAAACCAAAACAATTTTTGGTGTTGAACACACAGGCTACGTAGAAACAGAAATGATTTTTTTGATGTCGTAAAGAAACGTGGAAGTGCAAACAAATGGTTTCATTTGTTATTTCCAGCTCAGACTGCTTTGAGAATGACCAGTCTGGTTTTGCTTTAGAAGCCAATTCCAAGGGGAATTTTTTTTTTTCATCTCCTTTGTCTTTTTTTTTTTTTTTTTCTATGTGAACCACATGCACACACAATAATTAACCAGTGAAGAAGGTCAGAAAGGAAGTGACTGGGGAAGATGTACTTTAAACACAGGCATTCATGAGGCTGTGGGCTGTAATTAAGTGGAATGTTTGTCAGGTTACATGTTGGATAGAGGATAGCTATTAAAAAAGCGGTTTTGTATTTGTCTTTTTAATTATCAAGAGCTTTAATGACTTTTCTGTTCTGCCAAACGGATTTTTTTTTTTTTTTTTTTTCATTTGGAGACTTTTTTTTGAGATTTATCGCTCTTTTCTGATTGGGTTTGGTGTAAAACACTTTTTAATCTAAGTTGGTTTAGAAAGAGTAGCTTCTAGTTAGAAGTTGTGTTCAGGTTTATAATGTAGCATGAATTTGTCATGAATCAGTAGCATTTGTCCTGGACAAAAAAGTTTTGGAAACAGAGGAGGAGAAGGCAAGTGTGTTATCAGCTTTAGGGAAACTGTGAACCTCTGTGATGAAGCATCCAGAAAGTCCTAAAATTAGGTGTTTTCTCACTAGGAAAATACTCATTTGGTTCTACAAAGCCCTGCTCAGGCCTTATCTGGAGTGAGTGATCAGGGTGTGTGAAAAGGCCGCGAGTGGCCACTGGAGCAAATTCAGGGAAGAGCCATCAGGGTGATGAAGGGAGCAGAAAGCCCATCCCAGGATCTGACTTTGCTTAGCCGTGCAGGAGGAAGGCTGGGAGGGGTTGTTAAATTTTGGGAGTACCTTGTGAGTAGGAAGGAATGAGAGGAGAGCTGTTGAACCTGATGATTCAATGATTCTGTGGTTCTATGATTCTATGATTGATTCTATGTTGGCAGAAACCCAAATGGCTATAGATCACCCATAAATACACTTGGTGATCAGATGACGTTAGAAGGTGGTTTCTGAATGTCAGAAGCATGAGGATGCTTTCCAGTAACACCCAGTACGTCTGTGAATGCTGTGGTACAGAAAGGTGGCCAACAAGAGCTGGGGATTAGGCTGCAGGCTTGGAGTAAGTACTACTAAGTCCTGCCAACTCCACCTGAGAACGCTGAGGATTAGACAGTAACCAGTGACTTCACGTGGGAAGAAGTTTGACTGGTGATTCTGAAAACCGGAGAGGTGGGACCACTTAAGACCTGAAAGCAATGATATCTTGGTCAAAGCGAGTGGAGGTTGTTCTGCCTTTCACCAATCACACTTCATGGGAGTTTTTAATATCCAGTGAGATTATGAATGGGGCAGCCATTGATGTACGGCAGGTGGTCAGAAGCCTTGCAGATCGGTGCCACCCTTTTGTTTTATCCTTTTGTTTCCTCCCCTTTTGCATCCAATGACCTTTTTGGTGGGAATGACGTCGGGCAGCGTGGCAGCAAACGCGCGGTGCCCCTGAGCGACGCTGTAATTGCAGCCGAGCTCGCCTCCGCTTCCAGCTGGGGTACGGCGCGGCTGTGACTGGAGCGAGGGACGTATTGACGGGCTGCGCTCCAACTAGAGCCCAGCTCCCAGCCCCTGCAGAGCCACCAGCTGAGCCCAGCACAAGATCTGAGAACCGCTCTGGAGTCCATCACGGACGCGTCTCGGGCTCGTCGGGAGCCACCGCACGCAGGAGGAGCGGTGCTGAGTGATGTGGCTGGGCACCGGCACCGTACAGGCAGAGGTTTCCTCCTCTGCCTGTACTTTCCATCTGGAAACAATGTACGTCCCTTGGAAAAAGGGGAAAGATTCGGAGTTTTTCCTGCGTTGTGCTGCGCGGCCAGTCGCGGGTGCTGATTTTTGCTGCGGTGAAGGGCTCTCTCCTGCGTATCGTCGGGAATGACACAAAACACGCACCGAGGAGATTGGGTTGAAAGCAGAGATCGTCTGCAACCCCGGGGCAAGCTTCTCAATCTCACCAACCGTAGCCGTGGAGCGTTTTCCGTGCCGAGCGGCCGTTCTCATACGTTCCAGATTTTCCAGTAAACGTTAGCGGCGCGCGCGGTTTGCTCTCGCGAGCGCGCGGCCACGAGCGTCTGTGCGCGCGCGTGGTGGGAACGGGGACGACGGTTTTCCCGAGGGCGATCGGGCAGCCTGAATGTTGTCCGTCCCCAGCAGGAGGTTTTTGGTCTGCTTTCAGAAGTCACCCTCCAGAAGTGAAAACATAGTCTCCTGTGGATAAAGGCAAACATGAAGCAAGAGACTTCTCGCAGCCAGAATACATAAAACTTCTTTTTTCTGTTGTTTTTTTTTTTTAACTTCTACAGTCCACTCTTTCAGAAGAAAATGCTTCTTCTAGCTAATCTTACTCCCATCCCCTGGCCTGAGGAAACATCTGCTCTCCATAGTAGGCTCGGTTGTCCCAGCTAGTTCCCTTTTAGAGTTCCCTTCTCTTCCATTGGCATCAGTTGCCTCCACGTGCCCCCCGTTCCTGCCCAGCAGTGTTCAGTGGAGAAGGGCGCTCTTGTGTTGATGTGGTCCTATAGACCAGGGGTAGTCAGCAGCTTTTGAGCAAAAATTTTTTTTTTTGTGGAAAAAATCTGGGCTTTTGGTTTATTTTGGAAACAAAAACCATTTCCACCGTGCTCAGGAAGGCGGTGATCCCCCACCCTGCCTCTGAGGTGAGCTGCAGGTTGCTGCTGGAGCACCGTGGTGGTTGATGGTTAAGGTAGTGCTTGACCCATGGCTGTTGGTTAAGATGGTCTTTGACTGTCAGCGTTTCCCTCTCCGCCGTGTTCTTCCTTTGCTGAGATGTTCCCTTGGTGGGTTTACCAAGTGGTTGTGTTTTTCAGGCTTAGCAGTGGCTTACTGGGGAAAACACAAAATCCCAGAGGAGCCCAGTGTGGATTGTACCCTCCAGACAAAGAAGGATTAATCTGTGGTGGTTTTTTTTCTTCCTGGTGAGAAAAGTTGCCCATGGCAGAGACCGTGAGGCATTGTGTCCTGCTAGCCAGGACGTCACGTGTCCCCTCTGCTGGTCACCGTAGTCCCACCGCTACCTTTCCTAGCTGAAAAGGGAACCAAATTTTTTTTTCCTGACCTGGTCACTTGTTTTCCTTGGGTTGTTCTTAGACATTTCACCCGACTCTGCGTGGGGCTGGTTTTCTGCCCCTGAGCTGAGTGTTGAAGAGGTTGGATATTGGGTGGGAAGCAGCTGCCGGTCCTCATGTCTGCAGCTGCAAAACCCCAAAATAGGCGAGGGGTGAAAATGAGCGAGCGGAGCGCAGAGGCAAGTGTGTCACCAGACTTGGAACTGCTCAGGGGTGCCGAGAGCACTGGAGGGAGAGCTTTCCTTGGTAGGAACTGGAAGGAGCCTGCTGGGAACAAGCTTATCTGCACTCAGTGCATTTTATTGCCACAGATGCACACAAAAGAGCAGCTCACAAAGAGGGAGTGGGGGGAATAAAATTGCTGTTAAAAACATGTATGTGCAGCCTTGTGAGAGTGTGGAGATTCTCCGGGAATTTAATCCACAGGGTCTGTTCTCGCCGGCCGCTGACGCTTATTCCAACCAGCTCACCGAGTAATTGGTTTCGTTCCAACAACAACGTGAAGACTATTTGACAGATCGCCCGCGTTGGAATTCTTGAGCGGAGATGACGTTGTCCCTGTCTCGTTTCAGAACGGTGGCTGCTGAAGTCAGGAAGCAGATCTCGGGGCAGTATGGAGGCTCTCCCCAGCTTCTCAAAAACCTCAACATTGGAGGCAGCGTCTCTCATCACACGACCGTAAGTAACGCTCGGGACGCGGAAGGCTGAAGAAGGTGCGCGTGGGTGTTTGGATCACCGCGAGGAAGGAGATGGCGGCGCTGGCAGGTTGTTGACCTCAGCGGCCCTGGTAACACTCAGGAAAATAATTTCATGGAAAACCCGCCCATTTTGGAGATCTGTGCCTTGCCAATCAGTCGGTGTGGCTGGGAATTTGTGTTTCTGCAGAATCTTTGTAGGACAAGGGGCTCCCTTGATCAAATGTTGGTTGTTTTATCCCAGAACAGCCTGAGCTGGGCATTAAATTCCACGTGGATGTGTGGTTCTCCCTATGAAGAGCTCTTTGCAAGCTCTTGCACCTCAGGTAACTGGTTTCTTGTCACTCTTGAGAGCGAGACCACAGTGGCTCTTCTACTCCTCAGAGTTATTTTAGATGTTATTGTGGAAGCTGAGTGTGGTTATTCCTCAGGAATGTCTATTGACCTACAGATTTACAGTCCACTTTCAAGAGCAGCTGAAATGCAGGCCACGTTCTCAGAACCACCCTGTCTGAAGTCACATTTCCTTGCATGACCTGCCAATAACTTGCGAACTTATTCGGTGCAGTGGTAAAAATTTCAGGCCTTCAGCAAACTCTTTTTTCAGGCTGGAATTGTATTTTTGGAAGCGTTCTTTTGATCTGGTCTGCTGCTTTGGGGCCGTTGCAGTGTCTTTTGCATCAGTCAACTTAGAAAACAAATAATAGAACATCTTGTTTTCTTCAAAGAGGGTCGATTAGGTCAAGTACTGGAAATGTGCCCTGAATTTGATAGTCTGTGCAAGCGTTCTGAGTTTACAAGAGTCCTTCTCTTGTTTTGATGCAGGGTCCTGTAGGGTCTCCTCAGTTCATTTCCTGCTCGTGTGTCCAGATTAATCCATTAAAACTTTCTCATCCAGAGCCCAAATACGTCCTTGGAGCCGGTACCATCTCAAAAGGCATCTCCAAGGCTAAGTTGACTCCTAACTTAGAAGAATGACTTTGCTGCAGGCTGAAGGTTCATCTTTAAGGAGATCTGGCTGTGCCAGAGTCGCTGGCGATTGAGGAGGGCTGGAATTCCTGTCCTTTCCCCCTGTGTCAGCTGTGTGAGTACAAGGAGAGCGGGAGGCTGGCTGTGCCAGCTCCGTGCCTGGTCTTCCCGGTGAGCGAGCGAGCACGAAGGAGGAGGGGTTGATGAGAGCGGTGTGTCCAGGGCTAATGCTTTATCACAGCACTCTCTGTAGGGGTGTGGAGCGATCGTGCAAAGCCCTGACTTGGCACTTCTGGATCATCTTTTGCATAATCCAGCGTTAAGCAATAGGGAGGGAGGTGTACTGGATGGAGCACTCAGGGTCATTGAATCCAATTCCCTGCAGCGATGGATAGCTGAGGAATAGGCGCCGGCTTCGGAAGGACCCGTTGGGCAGCCATCCCGTGGGCTTTTGTGCTTCACTCGTCTCACGTGCGGTTTCATCTTGGAAGAAGTTGGCTGAACTGCCTTTCTGCTCCCCATGGTTTTCATAAAGCAGGATTTCTTTTCTGTACCTCTCTAAGGAATCCCTCAGCCGGCCATATTTTTGATAACTGTTTTTCCATGTATCAATCACCTCCTTTCGCTCTAAATTGTCTCTTCCACTTTTTTTCTTCCGATTTCTAAGGTTTTTCAATTCTACCGTCATCAAACCATGTGCTGAAAGCTTCAGACCTGATCTTCACATGTAACTCTTAATTTGTTGGCCATTCTGGTCAGCCTTGTCTTCTGTTCTGATATCTCATTATCCTGTTGCTGTTGTGTTTTCTAGTAAAGATATGCAAGAATCTATAAAAAAGGTCATGCTGAGTGGAAGCAGGCTCTGAGCCTTTCCTATCAATCTGCATTGCCTGATGGTTGCTGTGATAAGCTCCTAGTTTGTTGTATTACATTCCGTGCTGAGCAGAGATGCTCTTCAGAAGCAGGATTAACACAGAGCCATAGTTTGCAGGAGACAGTCTGTTGGAAAAGTAGATTTAGTTAAGTCATGAGTCTATATCCTGAGGCTGCAGAGTAGGACAGAGGTTCACTTATGCTAAGTTTTGGGGTAATTTCTCTCCCTTTGGCATCCCTAAATCTGCTGTACCTGCCTGCCCTGGTTTGATAACAACCATTGTGCAGAGAGGAAATGTTACTGCTCTGAAGCTGAAATAGCTGTTTAGTCTGGAAAAGTTCAGAAGTTTGTGTGTCATTACACTTGGACTGACAAGAACTAGAAGGCCCTGAAGCTGTGTAGCTGTTTTGTGTAGCCAGACTGGTTTGAAAGGCTAGAGCAGGGCACGTAGTGTGGGTTTAAATAGGAAACTTGCGCTCAAATGTCTGGATATTTTAAGACTGAGTTTCATTTGAGTATCTCCACAATGGCAAGTTGGGCCGTTGAGCGCGTGGCGTGGAACTGGAGGACTTTTTGAATAATGATGCAGATGTGGCCTCTCCTATCCAGTGTATCTTGCCTGTCGTGTTGAGCGCTTCCAGAGAGAGTTGTGGTGCAGATAAGGGCAGCACTGAGGATTCTGTCTTGACAGCTGCCAGCAGTAGCTGCTCATAGTAGTTCATCTGAGGATCTTACCGCGTGCAGTCCGACGGAGCCATTTTGATGGAGAAATGTATGTTTCTGGGAATGAAGGGCCCTCGGCCGTGGGCTTGGTTGGACCTTCTGTTTCTTGTTGAAGCTGGGGCAGGGACTTCTCACACTCACATATACGGTGGAGCCTGGGATAAATGCAAAAACCCATCAGCTGAATTTTAGCCAGTCTCTTCCCTTTTACTTCACGAGCAAGCGGGCAAAATGCTGCCAGAATGGTTTCTAATTTAGTATCTGGTAGAGTTGAGGAGAAGACGGTGCTTTCAAGTGACTGTACAGGAACCTCCACCCTCCTGCCACTTTAGGAGCTGCTGATTTAAATTGCACATTCCTCAAACCACAGACACAGGTCCAAAGCCTTCTGAGGCTTTTCCTGCATAAGGTACCGTGCTGGGTTGGGACTCCTCGCAGGACACAGTCCTTGCACAACTGAGCTTTTCTTTTTGAAATCCAGAACTGACAGTGAGCTGGTAAGGTCTTAGAGTTAGATGAAGGAGCTTTTAGTTTTTGAAGTTACTATTACAAGCCTTTCTAAGTCCACTGGTAAATCAAGTGTGTGTTTGCACCTTGCTCTTTGCTTTCTGGGTTGTAAACCGTGCGCTGTGCTCATCTTCAGGGCATTGGGAGGTTCGATATCCCCTTGGAGCCAGAGCTTCTCACCACTGCGCTCACTGACTGAAGTCACTGGAAGCAGAGAGCTTTTGCATTTCCTTTTGCAGAATTCCCCAGCACCCTGCAGGCCAGGGCATTTGCTTTGTTTATTTGATGAACCAGGCTGTTTACTATGGGCTATTATAACCCCTCGTGACTAACCACTTTCTTTTCTTTCCAAGTTTATTTGTTCTGTTGATCTGTTGAGCAACTCCTCCTGTTGTGGTGCTTGTTAGCTCTGCTCACCCTCTGTTGCACCGCTTATTTCTGCTCGTAGCTCCGAGCTGTAGCGTGGCAGAGGCCTCATCCCTCTCTCCCCATTTCTGCAGGAGTTTTACCCAGATGAAACTGGATTATGGACTGTCAGAGTTTAGCCTGAGTTACTGCTGAAGCCACCCAAAGCTTTCTCTGAATCTTGGTGGGCATGCCTCAGTTTGCTGTTTAATGGCTGCTTTGAGGTAGGAAAAGCAGAGTTTTGGTTTGTATCTGCAAATGGACTCATTGCCTGGTTCTCTTTTGCCCTTTTATGAGGGCAGGTGATGTTATCAAAGGACAAGTAAATAATCACTACATATCTGGACCTCTCTTCATTTGTAGCTCAGCTGTTTCTGCATCTCGTTCTGCATTATTTTTTCTTAATTATCATAGAGTTGTTAGGATTGAAAGGGACCATGAAGATCCAATTCCCCCTAGAGCAGGTTGCTCAAAGCCCCGTTCAGCCTGGCCTTGAACACGTCCAGGGATGGGGCATCCACAGCTTCTTTAGGCAATATGTTCAGTGTCTCATCGTTGTCATTGTGAAGTTTCTTCCTTCTATCTAAATATCTTAATCTAAATATCTACATCTACCCTCTCTGAAAAAATCTCAAATTTCTGAGTACCTCACTTTCAAGTGCCAAAGATAGTCATTGAAATCTTTTCAGTTGTTGTCTAAAACTTGATTTATTTATTTTTTTCCGAAGAAAAGAAAACTTCCTTGTTTTTTTGTTGTTTTTTTTTTTTAAATCTTTAGAAGTATTTTTTTAATTAGAAGAGCAGCATTTCACACAGCTTGCAAATAAGCAGAATGAATATACTCCATTGTTTTGCTGTAAAATCACAGCTGTTTCCAAAGGATTAGGGCTAATATTTCCTGTTTGCTGGTGTATGTTACAGTAGGCTTGAATGGTAGTGTCGGGAGGAAAACTATTACAAGAGATGTTAATTAGTCTGAGGATAAAGGGGTCTGGATTCTTGGACATGATGTGATGTGACCACGTCTGCTCTCAGAGCTCCAGTTTCTCCGTGTAAAATAAAGGTGCTGACATTTCTGTATCTTTGCAAAGCACTGCTGGGTTTAGGGGCATTATCTGGGCTAGTTGAAGCTTTGTCTTGGGTTTATTGAATGTCAGACTTCGGTTGTGTGTTCAAAGATGGTATCTAATGATTCAAGAAGAGAATATAAGTTCCTTTGTGTATTTTCCTTGTTTATTTTAACATCCTTTAACAGAAGAAGAAAAGATAATTTGTCCAAATGAATGGAAAACACTGCAAGGGAAAACCTGACAAGTATCCTATGTGGCCTAGAAGAGGATGTTTTGAAGTGTTGAGAGCCAAGTCATTTTATCACCAAAATCACTAAAACGAAAAGGAAAACGAGCCAAGTCTTAATGCTCTCTCAGAGCTGATTAAGGCTTAATGGTGACTCCCATTACATGCATTTCCTGGAGGTTTTGCCCTGCCTTGCTGGATGGTCTGGCCTCCTCAGGCAGGGGAGGATGGGAGAGGCATCCACATCCTCTTCCCTGCCTCCTCCCAGCAGGGATTACTCACAGTTAACTCTGCTCTGGTGCAGGCACCGTCTTTAGTAAATTAAAACTGCTGCGTCGTTTTTCTGAAGGCAGTAGTGAGTCCTGCTGCAGAGATCAGGAGCATTTGATATGTTAAGCTGGGTGAGTCTGGTATCCCTTGAAAGCTGCTGAGTCTCATTTATCTGCAATAACTTAAACAGTTTATACGTTAGCAGAGATATCTAATCTTAACTAAATGGTATTATACCATGTAAAAACAGTTACTTACATGAAGCATTCATGGCAGGCCTGTTACTGAACACTTGGAATCTAAAAATGCCATTAAATCCTGCTCTTTGTTTATTACAGTTAGTTGTGACACATCTTTTTTGGGAATAAAATGTGTAAACAAGCTGCTGTTTAGAGGAAGCTCTGCTGATACCCTAAACCATAAAAAAAAATTCTTAATACTGAATTCACATTGCAATATAAAAACGTCCAGCCTAAATTCCTGTTGCTCTGCTTGCGGAGTCTTTCACGCTCACCTGCCAGGGGTGCCCAGTAAGAGGCAATTTGAATGAGTGAGACCCATGTCTCTTATCTGGGCTGGCCCAGCTGGGTGGCTGTGTCTTAGAATCAGAGGATGGTTTGGGTCGGAAGGGACCTCTAAGGGTCATCTAGCCCAAGGCCCCCTGCAGCGAGCAGGGACATCCTCCACCAAATGTACCCAAGTTTTGCCCCGGTGGCCGGTGCTGCCGCCGTGCAGGGGCACCGCGGGGCTCTACAGAGCCAGCTCTGAGACAACAGGCAAGGCTGGAGGTCCACTGTGGTCCTCGGAGCTTTGGTCAACAGGCTGTGCCTCGCTCTGTGCTGCCGCAGGGGAGAGCTGGGTGCTGGGGCTCATTGCTGGTGTCTCGGGTGCCCAGAGCTGGGACGTGGGGACTGTCTGTGCCCAGAGCTGGCTGGGGTTCCAGCAGTTTGTTGGGTGGCGCTTTGCTCCCCGTGAAGGTGGCAAACACAGTTGTTCCTTCACCTGGGCACGTGCGTAAACCACTCCTGCTGTCCTCTGGTGCTGCTCCTGAGCTAATAGCATAGGCAGCTCCGCTCCAGCTCCGGCGGCATCGTGTGTCTGGTGGGCGATCCGTCCCCCGGGTAAATTGTCCACTGATAATCGAGATCCACTCAGAAGAACGCGCACGTTCGTGGCCACCGCGGCTCGGCTTGCGCAGCTCAGAGCCACCGCGGTTTGCCTGAGTGAAGCCCGAGGAGGGATCCATCTCCGCTGATCTGATGCAGTTTCTTCCAAAAGTGGGAAGTCTGTGATCTTTCTGCAGTGGCTGGTTAAACTGTTTGGCTTTTTCATTTCTTCAATAATGGAGCTTTGATGTTTTCTGTGTGCTCTCAGTTTTGGCACGGCGTGTCAGAGGGTAGCTCCTTCAGATCAGGCTCAGCCCTTGTATTTGCTTCTGTCAGAGTCTTTGTGTTCTTGAGATACTCTCTTGGTGAAATTACAGGATTCTTGGTCATCAGAGAAGATACTGTCTTTTTCCTTACCCGTCCTTGGAGGCACAACTTGTGTCCGTCTGGGTTTGGTAAGAAATTCCTTTAGTATTCCCAGCTAACTAATGAATCTCTGATGAATGTTAATATTTCTATACCCAAATGGCTTCTCACTTTAGCAACCAGTTATAACAGCAAATAACCCAGCACTATTTGTACATAAAACATCTCGCTGGTTTTGTGACTGGCTGTTGCTTGCTTGGATGTAGGAACCCACTTCAGGTGGGTATATTTACAAATATTTCCTTTCATAGAGGCTTTTTCCATTTCACGTTATGGTTTGAGGCGTTACGGACCATTTGGCTTCTCTGTAAAACGAATCCAGAACTTAATACTAAATATTCTCAGATCTTAAAAATGGAGGCTTGAAACAATTTCTAAACCAGTTTTTGTCTTAACAGAGAACGCTTACAGAAGTTTGAGGCACATTTACAATTTGGAAAGAAAGATTTTTGTCAGGTGTTCTCTCCTACCAAAATACCGGGGAAAAAAAAGAAGAGCCTAGAGCAAAGCAGGAGAGATAGGGAGCTGCATTCCAGAGGCAGTACTCATGGATGTGGAGGTAATGACTGCACTTTACGGTAGGGAGGTGTCATCCCTGGTCGAGGGTTGGTAGCTCTCTGTGGTTGATGAAGAGCAGAGATTGCCCAGGAATCTCCTTGGTTCATTTGAATATTTCCATGTATTATAAATGCAGCCCAAAAACAAAAAAAAAAGAAACGCAGGAGTTCTCTGTGCTCACCAGTCCTCGGGCTTATCAAATGAGGGGGGTGGGTTTTTTGCCGTGCAGTGGTGGCGGTAGATGAGGATGTGATTCTTAGAACTCGGAGCCAGTGCTGATCGGTTTTGCAGTAAGTGTTTAGGTGAAAGAAAAATGTAATTTATGCAAATAAAACATGTTTGTTAATTACTTGAGGATCGTCAGTGGTTAAAACTGCTCTGCTCACGATTCAAAACCTCTTTGAGTGGCGGTGTCCTCTAGTTCACACTTAAATCTGATGCCTCCGTTTAGCAAACGTGTCTCTTTAAACCACTACCTTATTGCCTGCAATATTTTTTTTTTTTAGCGTGTTACATTTCCTGTATTCTCAGATTTACCCCGAGTCCTTCCTACAGTACATCAGGTTTGACTCCTGTTGCAGTTCTCTCAGGTACCAGTATCCCTTTAAGGGTGAAAAGCTTTTGCCACAGCAAGAACAAGCCATCTGCATTCCTGAATGCTCACCAAGGGAAGTGCCTGTTTGCCTTGGAGACCTAGAGATAGCTGTGAGAGAAAGCTGGGGCTCAGCTTTGAAATGTTAATCTGCTGCTTCTGTCCTTCCAAGATTTTGCCCAGGGAGGCAGTGGGTGGGAAGCTGGTATTAATTTAGCATTTGAAGCTTTGGCACAATCTGTTACAGTTTTAGCACGTTATAAATGGTTTAATGTTTAAGGAGGTATTAAAGTTAAGATGGAACTTCGCCCTGCTTTCCAAATTGGCGAGAAATATCACCCTGATTTGGAAGAAGTGCCTGGCCAACAAGTAAAAATAGTGGTCAGGATCCTCCCTGTGATGAGGAGCTCTGCACAGGCTAATTTTCCAAGGTCCCTTATCGTATCCTCGCAGGGAATTTTACTCCCCCACAAAAGGCAGGAGGTACAACCTTCCTATCTTTGCTGTTGTCATTTTTACATGACGGTGGCCCCAGTGCGTTCTGTACTCTGTGTCTCTGTCCTTGGACATTATGCATCTTGTTTTGGATAAAAGGCAAATTGCTCTTGGATTATTGGGCCACAAGCAATTTAGGTTGAAATCCTTCTGCTGCCAGATGCATCCTGCCAGGCCATCACCTCACAGCCATTTAAAATGCTGTTGTGGCTCCCTGGGAGATTGAGCGTTTTGGGAGGGCAGGGGTTACAGAGGGAGAAGGAAATGGGAGGGACCCAGTGGTTTTCATGGCTGTGCTGACATAGGCTGGCTGGAAGAGCCTGCAAAATCCTAGCTGGGATCTGAGTTGCTTAGGGCCCCTCCCAGGGGACTTCTCGTGATGCTGAATGCAACACTTGTGAGTTAGGCAACAAACTTCTGGAACAGAGTCTGGAAATATCCCCTCTGTTTGTGTAGGGAGAGGATAGATTGTGTAGGGAGAGGATAGATTGTGTAGGGAGAGGATAGATTGTGTAGGGAGAGGATAGATTAAAGTCCCTTCAGGCAAAAATCTGGATGCCTGTGGACATCAGAGCGCACAGCAGTGGTTCACGTGGGACTTCTGTGCCTCAGTCAGTATCCGTGAGGTGGAGATAATAATGGTCCCTTTTTCTGCCCTAGTTGCTGCTGTGATCCCTTGCTGAGCTTCTGCACCGTGCCAAGGTCAGCGGCCCCCCAGTCTTTAGGTACGAGTGTAGGTGTCATTGGTTCAGCGAGGCAGCAAACTGGCGGGGGAGGCTGTTCAGGCAAGGGCATGGGATGGTGGGTAGTTAAATGGCATGCTAATTACATCATAGAATCGTTTTGGTTGGAAAAGACTTTCAAGATCATCAAGTCCAACCATGAACCTAACACTGCCAATCTCATCACTTCACCTTTTCAGTGAAGTTTTCCCTCATGGCCAACCTAAACCTCCCCTGGTGCAACTTGAGGCCGTGTCCTCTTGTCCCGTCGCTTGTTCTTTGGGAGAAGAGACCCTTCTGGCGTCAACCTCCTGTCAGGGAGTTGTGGAGAGCGAGACGTCTCCCCTGAGCCTCCTTTCCTCCAAGCTGAACAAGCCCAGCTCCCTCAGCTGCTCCTCACAAGACTTATTCTCTAAAAAAGCTTGTCCTTGGGTCATTTCACGTGGAAAAGTGCATCTCTGGCAAATATCCCGGTTGCCTTTGTTAGGGAGACATCACCTTGCCCTGCACACTTGCTGCCAACACAAGCCTGCCCTTTGCATTTTAGTTTTGACTTCCTCGGTGGGGTGAAATAGGCCGTGAGCTTTGCAGTGTGGTGCCCTGGGTGTAGCTTTCCCTCTGTGTTAGCCCTTTGCTGCTGCAGCCCTTGGGTGAGATACTGAGATAAAATAAAAGGTGGGCTACGTTGGCCTCCATGGAGTTCTACCACAGCCCCTAGCAGAGGCTCCTGCCCCTGTCGTCGGAGTTGTGCAGATGCTTCCTCTAACTGATGCTGCTGATGCCCGTGGGTGCTCAAAAGAAGGGCATAAATAGGATGGAGACGTGTTTCAGCCAGGAGTGCACTAAAACTACAGCAAAATACGTTTGCTGTCTTGAGAAGGATGAAGTCGATAGGAAACGAAATTTTATTTTCAAGCTTTTCAGGGGATATAACAGCGAAGAATAACACGGCCTGGAAGAAGAAAGCTTGACTGTCCCCCTGGCAGGAGAGCTGTAAACCTTTGAAGCAGGGTTTTGAAATGCAACTTCAGAGATCCAGAAGTGCAACAGGGCAGAGGCACCTATGGAACGTGGGCATTAAATACTTGATATACATCAAATCAATCGGGCTGCTGACAGAGCGGGGGGTCTACGGTCAAGTTAAGGACATATTTTGAATTGTTGTTTGCAAGAGATGTGTTTGATTTGGGAAAATTGGGCTGGATGAGTCTGAAAAAGAGTCCTGTTTGAGTTGTTCTGTGCTGTCGGTTTATCAGCAGGTTGTATTTGGTGTTGAGGTTGGCAGGGAGCAGGTTATGTCCCTCTTACTCATACCCAGCGGCCTCTTTCTCCCTGCGTAGTCGTGCGCGTTTTAACGGCGCCAGAATCGCGCTTGCCCTGGGTGAGGTGGCCGTGTCTGATCCTGGGATGAAGCCTGAGTGAAAACTGGGTTGATGAATTGTCTGCAAGGTTGTCTAGGATTTGATCTGCGATGACAGGCTGTACAAAATCAAGGAGTGTGCTTTGAAAGAGCAGTAACCGTGGTTCTGGGATCAGGTTCGCCTTTCATTATTTTTTTAGTGTATATTTGCAATTAGTTTAGATTATTCTGTGGTCCTGGCTGGGAGGATGATTAGAGCTCCTGTACGGCTGTTTCTAGGGGACCTCAAAGTCTTTTGGGAAGAAACAGACACCTTTTCAACAATTTCTTACAGCAGTGCTCCAGTATCTTCCCGTTGGGTTTATCAGTTCCTTGATAGGTAGACTGCACATTTCCGAATACTGAACGTCTCTGTGCCTTTGGAAATCTGATAGAGAAAAACTGGCTGCATTTCGTGGAGGAGACACCTACTGATCCATCATAGGGTCTGCTGGGAGGAATTGGAAAGGCCTTTCCGGGAAACAGGATGAAAGTGGCTTTGAAGATCACTGCCTGTAGCCTGCCAGCAAGCAGGGCTGTGGGAGAGGAGAGCTTTATAGCTCCTCAGCTCTTCCCCCGTTTCTGCTGGAGCAGTTTTCAAAATCTTTTAATGTGCAGCTGAAAGTGGGACTTACTATTCTTGTGATAGATAATCTGGAGATCAGCTCTACATCAGAGCGGTGCACAAGGATAAGGGTGAAACTTCTGTAAACTAGGAAAGTAACACAATCCTAGTAGGCCCCGGGAGTCGTTATTTTTGCTGGTTCCACGAGGAGGTAAGATGGGCCTGGAGAGTTGGACATGAGATCATAGAATCATAGAATACCAGATTGGATGGGACCTCAAGGATCATCTGGTCCAACTTTTCTTGGCAAAAGCCTGGTCTAGACAAACTGACCCAGCTCCCCGTCCAGCTGAATCTTAAAAGTGTCCAACGTTGGGAACTCTCCTGCTTCATTGGGGAGATTATTCCAATGGCTGGTTGTCGTTGTGGAAAATTTTCCTCTTGTGTTCAATCAAAATCTCCCCAGGAGAAACTTGTACCCATTACCCCTCATCTTTTCTGTCTTCTTTGAGGCCACCCTTTAAATACTGGAACATGGGGATAAGGTCTTGCCTGAGCTGTCTTTTCTCAAGGCTGAACAAAGCCAGTTGTCTCAGCTTTTTCCCATCTAGCAGCTGCTCAGTCCTTGGATCATCTTGGTGGCCCTTCTCTGGACCTTCTCCAGCCTGTCCACTTATTTTTTTTCTGTAGCAGGGACCAAAACTGAACAGAGAATTCCAGCTGTGGCCTGACCAGTGCTGAGTAGAGTGGGATGATGACTTCTCTATCTCTGCTGGGGATGCTCTTGTTGATGGAACGCAGCATCTCATTGATTTTCTTTTCCACAGCGGCAGCACACGGTTCACTTGCATTGAGCTTGTCTACCAGGACCTCCAGGTCTTTTTGCACAGAGCTGCTCTCCAGCCAGGTAGATCCCAGCCTGTGCCGGATTATGTTTTCCCAGGTGCAAGGTTTTACAAGTGCAAACTGGAAGATGTGAAGTGCATCTTCATAAGGTGGTTGTTAGCCCGCTCTTCCAGCCTCTCCAGGTCTTCTTGCAGAGTGGCCGTCCCTTCTGAATTGTCCACTTCCCCACTCAGTTTGAGATCCCCAACAAACTTCATCAGGGTACCCTTGATCACTTATGAAGATTTTGAACAGCAGATGACAGAGCAGGTTCTGCTCCTCAGTCAGTGGTGAAGGTGGGATGATGAGGTTGGGTGAACCTGGTCTTTACCTGAACTCATCTTACTCTGAGCGTGCACATTCGATCTGATGGATTCGTGTGACAGTTTGAGGTGCCTGATGCTTTGGCCAGATAATAGTGGAATAGTCCCTTGTATACTGTGTCTTTTCTTGCCCTCATCCACAACTTCAGAGGCAGTGAGAGCCACGAGAGGAGCTCTTGTGGTTCAGTTCAGATACCGGGACACCGTTTGGGTTCCTTTTCCTCTAGGTACATTTGTTCACCCTTATCTCCTCCTCCTCTTTCCTCACTTCTTCTCCCACAAATATCTAAAGCTTAAAATAACGTGCTTGCCTTTTAGCTGCCGTTAGTCTGACACGAAGTAGTTGCTCTTCATAACCATGAATTTATGTTTGGCCTGTTTACTCAGGTGCTAGACAGTATTTCTGGCTGCACAGATGGTGAGTCTAATACAGGCTTCTGGGTTTGACTTTTATGTTTGTTTACATCTTCATGGTACAATAGTCATCTGAAGAGACAAACTGGAAGATGTGAAGTGCAACCTTGGGCCTAACCCAGCGTGTCCGAAGGGCTCGGAAGCCCTTGAAGCACAGCCCTGGGACCTGGTGATGGGTAGCCCCCTGAGCACTGCCCACCTTTCCAAATTTGATTTTTCTTTTTTTAACTAGTGTAGCCAGTTCATTCGTCTTTTGTCCATTACATTAGACTGGTTTTGTTGTACAAGTGGAATTTGAGATGTAAAATGTCAGGAATGGGGAAGATGCTGCGTTTGGGGCAGCGACATCTGTGCGCCGTGTCTGCTCAGGTCCTTCATGTCCCTCTCAACTCGGCATTGACAGAGTATTTTCCTCATCTCTTGTAGTTTTCTTCTGTTTATCAGGATGAGTGGATTAGAAAGATGGAAGGGAATGAGGAAAAGGTTCCTCTTTGTTACCCAGGGACAGGTAAATAGGTTTGTGCAGCCTGAAGCCCACCACTTGCATGGGCAGCTGGGTTCTGCTGAGCAAGTCCACTTGTCCGATGCCTCAGCTTTGGTGCTGCCAGTGGGGAAGGGAGGTCAGCAGGAGGAGTAAAAGTAAGTCTTAAAACGTTAAGGCTTAAAAATAGGGTCAGTTAAGCAGCTTTAAGGCACCCTCTGAGGCTACTTTAACCCTCTGGCCTTTTTCCAGTGAAGGTGCTTGCAGTGCCCAGCCTCAAGAGGATCTGAGGGAGGGCCTATTCCCAGCACCTCTCTGGCTTTTGCTCCATGATTTTTGTTATTTTTAATCTTCATTTGCAAGGAGTCTCCATTTCTGGGTTCTTGCTCCTCATTGGATTTGAGGTTTATCAGTGGAAAGGATTATTTACACACAGAGTAGCAGCAGTATTATGCAGCAGCTCTTCTGAAAAAAAAATAAATAAAAAGGCACTTTTAGCAATTCCTCAATCATAAAGCACCACAGTTCCCATTTTGTCAGCTATCTAGTGCCAAGTAGAGCTGGTTTTATCTGTAGGTAAGAAACTGCAGTGTGAGAAAGAGCAATGACAAGTTCTGCTCAGGGTGAGTTTTGCAGTGAGGAAAGCAGTTAAAAGTTCTCTGATTTAAGCCAAAAGTTCTCCAAATCACATACTTGTCATTTCATTTCTGGAGTTCAGGACTAGGAGGAGGTGGGGGGAAAGGTTGTGAGGTCAGAGATAAATAGATGCTGCTGCTGCTGCAGAAATTAATTGATGTCTTTTACCTAAATTGCAGAACTGAAGTTCTAGGCATCTAGAATTTGAGTTTCTAGACTTCTTTTTTTTTTTTTTTTTTTTCTTGTGGACCAGATTCTTATCTGACATGAAGTCATGTGGTCCAACTCACCTGACTTTGTTGGACTCAAGCCATTTTTCTGCTGAAGGGTTTGCCTTCTGTGTTTAAGAAAATTGCAGTATTCATTGAAATTGGCTCTGTCAGGAGAGATTTTTTCAGTACCCTCTGTGTTGGCCAGGCCTTTTTCCTTGAATAAAAAGTCGATTCATTTCACAACTTTTTGGCCATAGCAGTTTAAAAACTGAAATTTGAGATGGATATAGGATTTTTTTTTTTTTTTTTTTTGAGAAGAGCATTTAAGACTTAAATGATAGCTGTTCTTTTCCAACAGAAGACAAGCTATAGGATAGTTCCTTGTCCCACAGAAATCATCTGGATGACAGAAAAGAGGAAATAGTAGAGAAAAATTGCTTAATTTTGATGTGTTTCTGTGACATGTATTAAACCACTCAGCCTCACTGGGATGTGCCAGGGAATTCTAGGAAATCTGTCGATTGCTGAAGAGGCAGGTTTCTCAACTTGTTTTTAGCGTTTCGTTTTCATAATGTCTATGTTTATGGCCAGCCTGCTAACATAATGATCTCATATCAGAATATATATATGTATTTATATAATATACATATATAAAAAAAGATGGTTATGCAAGATGATTATGTATCCAGTTTATGCAGTATTTTTTTTTGTTTTCAAGTGTCTAAAAAAAGCTCATTGTTTTCAGTATTGTGAGATGGGTACTGCCAGTGAAATCTACTGTTTTCCCACACGTGTGTTTGGTCAGTCGTTCCTCGTGCTTCAGGGGCAATCTTTGTGCCCAGTAAAGATGATTTTTAAGCATCCATTTTATTTAGAGCACTGTCCCTTCCTGGCGTGGGCAGAGTCATCGTGGCACTCAAGGGCCTCATATCAAGGAGAAGAGATGGTTAAACTTGTACCTGTGGTAGAAAACATTGTGTGTTGTGTTCTCCAGAGAAGTGGTTTAATTCAAAATAATGTTCATCTGTAGAGTTCTGTGGCTTCCTGAGTTCCTGGTAAATCAGCCACTGCTCTGGATTCCTGTCTGGGGGCCGTGCCTGAGGGTGAAGGAGCTTTTGCATCCTGGATCAGGACGAAGGTTCCCTTTGTGATCAGAGCCTGGGAAGAACAAATCTGAAGTCATACACGTGGCAAATAAAGAGCAACGTTTTCTTTTGATGCGTCTTGATGAATTTCCTGAAAAGAGATGAAAATTCTTTTTTTTTTATATTTGTGTTTGTTTTGGATGATGATGGCATGTAGCATAGAAATATCAGATAAAAGGTAAGATGTGAAAAGTAGCTTTGTGATTTGTATTATTTAAAGCTGATACCACCAGGGTTAATTATCATCTGATGCGAGATTGAGTTTTCTCAACAAAGCAGAAGAGCTGGTTTAAAAACCAGACTGCAATATGTACATATGACTTTTTTTTTTTTAATTATGATTTTTTTAAATTTTATTTTTCCTTTCACCTTGTTTTAAGACCCTTCCATCGCTTGTCTTCCCCCAGGTACCCCTTACAGAAGCAGTGGACCCCGTCGAGTTGGAGGACTACCTTATCACACACCCGATCGCGGTGGAATCGGGGCCCTTGAGAGACTTGCTGGAGTTTCCTCCCGATGACATCGAGGTTGTGTACACCCCTCGAGAATGTCGAACGCTGGTGTCGGCCGTGCCCGAGGAGAGGTAGGAGGTGACTGACAGGTTTGACACCTCGCTCAAGGCATTTAAATTGTTTCACATTTGAGTATCTGCAAGGCTGGAATTTTTTGGCTGTAGATGCCTGGAATCACAGGATATCTTTCTTTGGAAGAGACCTTCAAGATCATCTAGTCCAACCTGGGACCCCACACTGCAAACTCACCACTAAACCATGTCCCTCCAGCACCAGGTCCACACTCTGTTTGAATACCTCCAGGGATGGTGACTCCACCACTGCCCTGGGCAGACTCTTCCAATATTTGATAACCCTTTCAGTGATGAAATGTTTCCTAATGTCCAGTCTAAACCTCCCCTGGTGCAGCTTGCAGCTGTTTCCTCTGGTCCTGTCACAGCCACCAGGGAGAAGAGGCTGTCCCCTCCTCACTCCAAGCCCCTTTCAGGTGGTTGTAGAGAGCAAGAAGGTCTCCCCTCAGCCTCCTCTTCTCCAGAATAAACCACCCCAGCTCCCTCAGCCGCTAAATACAAGAGGGAAGGGGGAATACAAACCTAAGTGAAAGTGTCTGTTTTTGAGAAATCATTATCGTGTCCATGATGTTCAAGGTTGGTTGTTTTTCTTCTTTCAACAGCGAGATGGACCCTCACGTGAGGGACTGTGTGAGGAGTTACACGGAAGACTGGGCGATTGTGAACAGAAAGTGAGTTCCCCTGGGGTATCTGTCAGCTGTGTTTCCTATTGGAATTTGTGCAGGATGGCTGGCTGGTGTGAGGAGGCTCAAAAATTCTTGGCCTGGCTACTGATTCCATGTGCCCTGGCTTTTAGTTGCCCGGCTCAGCTGAACCGCTGCTTTGTGTTTAGCTGAACTGATCTTTTGTGTTTGGAAAATTAGCTCTCGGATGTCAAAACCCCACGGGGCGTTTTTGAAAATCTGGGCCGGTTTAGTCAATGGTCGCTCTTTTAGAACGGTGGGGAAATTAGAGATGGGAACAAGTGAAATGACTTTCAGCATTTGTTTCTTTCTTTGTTCCATATGTTTTTAGCTCTCTTTGAAGAGAAGTTGCATTAATTTTGTAACGATATAAGATTGACCTGCAGGCACAACCACCTAATAGATAAGGTGCTCTCTGCAGCTTTCATTTGCTCCAAGGGAGGCTTTGAGAAAGTAGGTAATTTAAACAAATAGTTGTTAATATTTGAACTACGACAACATTGACCTCCTGAGTTCACAGTTTAGAGAATGTGCGATGCATTGATTTAATTTATGCAAATGAGCAGAAAGGTTTCTGAGTAGCTTCACTTGGAACCTGCAGTCTCTCGGATGACTGAAAGTCTGAAGACTTGAAGAGCTGCTGTCAAGGAGTAAGTGATCCATGTGATGTGCATCACCTACAAACGACTTGACTACAGCTACAGCTCTGCCCTTGTGGCAGTTGCTACAGTTCGCTGGTTTAATGTTGTCCTGAGAAACCACTTCAGGGGATGCTGAGGATATGTTTTGCAGTGCTAAAATGACCTCATAAAAATGTGTTTTGTAATCTCATACTAAAAAAAAAAAAAGAAAGAAGTGAGAGAGAGAGATGCTTTATTAACTCCCAGCCTCCATGGACAGAGTCTGGAGTGCGCAGTAGACTTGGACAATGTGACCCACCCAGCCAGCACACCTCTTGGTTTCTCAGCAGCTTTCCCTGGTATCTGGAGTACCTGGCTGTGATTGCTGCACTGAGGTGGAGCTTTCTGTCCTGTGCAGATCAGCTGCAGGTTGCATTTGGTGTCAGGGAAGGCATGTAGCTAAAGACATCAAAGTTGCCAGAGTGGGTTGAATGTGGGAAGAGTGATTGTTGGACTACAGTCAAAGGCTGTCTTGCCCCTTCCGAGGAGGAGAGGCACTTCCATAAACATTCATAGCAGTTTGTACTTGGATAAAATCGTGTGGGTGGGCTGGGTAGAAACAGAAGGGTTACTGCTGGAGCAGAGGAAGAACCCGAAAGCCTGGCTGGGAGGGGTTGAATTATTTTTCAAGTAAGGATGTGTCACGGATTTAGATCATTTAAGGTTTGAGTTGAGTCACAAAGTCCAGTATGGACTCCCTTGCTTTCTGAACTCCTCAGACAGGAGTCTGGGTGAAGCCTGATCTGGATTTATTGACAGCTTGGTCAACAGTTTATGTCAGTTTAGATGGATGGATTTCATTAGTAATAATTCAGCATTGCTGTCAGTCACTAAGGATCTCCTGTGAGTAAGGGGCCTCACCATTTTGGGTAAGGAAGGATCTCTTCGTCTCAAGTAAGGAATCTCAAAACCTCGAGACGTGTTCCTGCTCAAGAGGAGAGTCACCTGCCGTGCAGTCCCTTTGCTGTCCAGGCACAACTCGAATGATCTATCATTGGGGAAAGATCTTCTTGCCTTGAGGAGCATCCTTGAGAGGTGTCCCAGTTCAAGGAGAGATCTGAGCCGTGCAGCCACGCTGCTGTGCAGGGAGAGCTCAAAGGAGGCTCGCTTTGGCTGTCGTATTTACGGGATAAAGTGCTTGGCTCATAGTCAGTCAAATTAGTACAATGGGAGAGGTGTGCACAAGAGTCCTTCTACCCACAACTTTCTTTGTTCCTTGATAAATGAGTCTTGGAGGAGCCACCCACTATTCATGCAGTAATTGCCTGGTCGGCGTTCCAGGCTCATGTGCGTCGGTGCTCCCTCGGTCACTCAGCTCCTTTTTGTCTCCTAGAGGAGTTCTTGGCCCAGTTATGACTTGGGCCTTTATGGTATTGGGAAAGGTAAAGAAGTTTTCTTAACCGGCCTAAAAAAACCAATGGCCTGTTCATATTTTGACGTTACGGTCTAATTGCTGTGTGCTAGACTGATGGGAGCGACGATCACGAGCACCTCTGAGGTCAGGTCTGATTTAGAATCCGTTTACAGTTGGTGATGGAGCTGTGACCAAAAGGCAGGTATCCAGGTGAGGCTTATACAGATTGTATTGTGCAGCTCTCAGGAATTAGAACCTGGCGAGGAAAATGCTTTCCTCCTCTTTCTCCTCCCTTTCGTTATTGGCTGCTGGTGCATCCATGGTTTTCAACTTTCCGTGCCTCCTTCTGTGATAACTTTAGTAACGGGGCAGGGTAAGAACAATTAATTCTGGCCGTGACCCCAGCACTGCTTCGGGAGCCGACTTGGAGTGCGTATTGTAAGGAGACTGTAGCTCTGGCCATATGCCTGGGTAATTATAGACAGAGTGCCAGTTGGTATCCCAAACCTCGTTAGTCAAAGAGATCTGATCTCGTCAGCAGCGGTAGACAGACTGTTTACTAGCAAGCGCCCTTACACCCTGGAAAGCTCTGAAGGACCCAATTCCGCTTAAAAAGATGCTGTGGGAAGCTGCTCATTTTAGTTGGGGTTAAAAAGTCAGGTTTTCCAGAGGTGCTCTTCACTCAGTCTTACCTGAAGTTGGTGGTTTGGTTTTCAAGTTACTCATCTTGTCTGCTCCAAGGCATTTCTTGCTCCAGCAATGTCACCGGCCTTCAGTCCTCATGTTCGTGGCCTGTTTTAAGCTTGGCATCACAATCGCACGTTTTACGATGACCTTAATTGGCCGTTGATAATACTTCTTTTGACATCACCCAGGGTTGCTTTGCAGTTGAACAGAGTCACATTGTAGTCCTGGAATAGTGGATTATTACCCAGCTACAGTGGAGGGTGACTGGAAATACTGTTTGCAGAGAGCAATTTACGCTTTGAGAGGACCCATGCTGATAATACCGGGTTTGTTCTGGGTTTGGGGTTCAAAAAGGATGCTAAGAATGCATTTGAAATACTTTTGTTTTCAGATACCACAAGCTGGGAACTGGATTTAATCCCAACACCTTAGACAAACAGAAGGAGAGACAAAAGGGGCTCCCCAAACAGATCTTTGAGTCTGACGAAGCTCCAGATGGCAACAGTTACCAGGATGAACAAGTAACGTGCCTTTAAAACCTTGCTACATAAAACCTGATTTATAGCTGCGTTTTCAAAGCGCAGTCCCTTTCCCATTATAAGTTGCTTCTAATTTGTTGAATCTCAGGACGACCTTAAACGACGTTCAATGTCGATCGACGATACTCCCCGGGGCAGCTGGGCCTGCAGTATTTTTGATCTGAAGAACTCCCTTCCAGATGCCCTTCTCCCAAACCTGCTGGACCGAACCCCAAATGAGGAGATCGACCACCACAACGAAGACCAGAGGAAGTCCAGTAGGCACAAGGAGCTTTTTGCACTACATCCAGCACCAGATGAGGTATTTTTATAGGTATTTTTGTGGGTGAGACTAAAATAGCGAAGTGTGAAAATCACCAGTCTGCCACGAGTGTAAAGGAGTGAAGATCACCTGTGGTTTAGCCTTAGCTGGTTTGTGGGTTGCATGGTTTTTAGCATATTGTCTTGCCATAGATATTGCTTTCTGGAGATTGGTTTTCCTTTATGGTTCTACGAGCCCCTGTAAGGTAGAAACATTAAAGGGATTTAATTTAGCATCTTTATAGCTGCTGCAGAATGTAACATACTGGTAAGCCTCGGATTAAATTGGTGCTAGTATCCTAGAAGAAAAAAATGCTACAGATACTTGCTTCATGATGCTGTTAGTGGTTTGTTCTAAGTGTCGTGTCTCTGATTTTAGGAGGAGCCTATAGAACGCCTTTGTGTCCCTGAAGTACCCAAAGAACACTTTGGCCAAAGACTCCTGGTGAAGTGTTTGTCCCTGAAGTAAGTGTCACTCCATCAGACAGCTGCATTACAGAAACTCAGAGTTTAAATCTGCGGCTGTATCCACCTGCATCTGGAATAACTCTGCTGCCTCCTTTAGCACCCTCCAAGGGATGTATCGTTGTTTGGTGTTCACCTTCCGTGGCTATTCTCTGTGTGCTTTCCAGCCAGGCTGTAGCTGGTCCATGTTATCAGCACCCACGCAGCATTCAGGGCTCTGAACTTGGCCAGTCAGTGGTGTTCAGCTCTGTCACAAGACTGTTGTAAGAAGGGCCAAAAAAAATAAAATAAAATCAAAAATGCTTAAGCCTTAAAACATAAGACAAGCGAAGCTTTGCCAAAGTTTAGGCTCAACAACCTTGAGTGTGTCCCTTTAAGAGTGAAGCCTTTATATACTTAGCAAGCATTAACTCGAGGAATAGAAACCTGTTAAACAAGTTTAATGAAGTGGAGCTCCTGAATATAGGGTTACCTGCAGCTGGTTCATTGCCTATAACTCTTCTCTAATAACACAAGGTAAAATTTTACTGTTATTCCCTTGGAGAAATAAAGTACAAAACTGATTTTCCACACTGCTGTATTCATCTTCTGTGTCCTCAGTTAGGTCAACCCTTCTTATTAGAGAGCTCCAGTTAGACTGTGCTGCGGCTCATAACTGAGATATATGGGTGGGACATATCTCCTGCTCGTAGAGTGCTCCAGGACCTAATATAGCCGTAGAGATGAACTGATTTTGCAGCTTTTTATGAACTGGAACAACATAATCTGCAGCAGCAGTGGAGCTTCCTCTCCAAAGGATGGTGTCTTTAGCATAAATAAATGTGATGCTGGAAATTAATGATTTCTGCTATTTAAGCATCTCTTGCGGGCTGTTGTAAGTTCGTAGCAAATCTACCCAAGTACCTGTTTGTTTGTGTACCACAGTTGTCTCTGAAGCTCTGCTTCCTGTTGTAGTAGCCAGCATCCAAGGTTGTGCTGTCATAGCGGCATGCAGAGAAGGACGTAGTCTTTTCCCCAGGGAAAAGATTGAGATGGCCTAAGCAGGGTCCTTTTCAGATTAACCTCAACTTTGTAGCAAAACTAGAGAAAATACCTGTTGGAGGATGTAGTCCTGTGTGGTGTTCTCCTTGCTGGCAGAAGGAGTTCCCGGCTGAAAAGCTGAGAGCCTTGTGCAAGGACCGGGTGTGTGTAGGTATCCCACCGTGGATTGGGCATTAATTTCGTGGGGAGGGTGTGTGGACAAGAGAATGGCATTTCAACCCCTGCTCTCTTCGGCACAGGGACAGGTTCTGAATGTTTTAAAATTTGTTTTACTTCCCAGGCGATTTAACAGTAAGTTGAGCTCTGTCTGGTAGGCCGATGTTGCCGTTGGGAGAGTTGCAGTTAGTGTAAATACTTGATAACAGTTACTTTGAAAAAGTGACGCCTTTCAGAGAGAGTTTTTGAGATACTGGTATTTTCTGACAAAAATTAAATGCTGAAAGTTGCCAAAATAGCTGTCCCAGGCTCGCAAGAGCAAGGAGCTTTCTGGATATCTGAGCTAAGAGGGCTGGCTGGCCACTTAGCCTTCTCATCAGGTCAGCAGAGTGAATTAGCACACAGGGCAGCTTCTCGAGGTAATCAGAGGACTGAAGTGGTCCAGCTATTCCAATTAATAATTCTTCTTCCTTTAAGGAAGCTGTTAGGTTGCTTTACAATGAAACTTGAAGAAAAAAAGCACTTGTAGACCCTAATCCCAACCTTTCTGTTGGGCTGATGAGTTAAGTACTTTGCTAAGATCCGGACAGCCGGTACTGACGCTCATCCTGGTGGAAGCAAGCAGAGGTGGTGCAGAGGAAGCAGGACAGGAGAAGAGTGGGAGGGAAACTGGGGAGCAAGATCCCTTTTCAGCAGGAACAAGCCCTTAGGTTGGGTTGACACCTTGGCTTAACAGTGGCCAGACATCACCCAGGAAGGATTTGAGGAGAGAGGGCAAGTTGCTTTTTCTTACAAAATGCAAGTCAACTGATTTTATGTCTTTTCTTTCTTCCTTTCAAGATTTGAAATAGAAATTGAGCCCATTTTTGCAAGTTTGGCTTTGTACGACGTTAAAGAAAAGAAAAAGGTAGGTTTTTAATTACTTGAGTGACGACAAGTCCACTGAAGCATTACAAACCTGTATTGTTTTTGTTTGTTTTTTTTTAAAAAAAAGAGGAATTAATTCTAGAAACAAACCTTTATGAAGACAGTGACATACTAGTAGCTAGAAGAATGATGGAGGCATTTCATGAACCATCTTCTGTGTTCTGCTTAGTAAAACAGTTGAAGTATAACCATTTTTCTAAAAATATTATCTAATATGTGAGTGCCTGAAATCAGAATATATATGTATTGTCCAATCTTGGCTTTCAAAAGTCTTTTCCCCAGAGAGAATATAAGTAACCGAGACCTTTTATTTAGATTAAATTTTTATGACTTTCTTAATCTCTTTTTTTAGGATTCAGCACGGTGCGCGCCCAAGTAACATTTTAATAATGCACGAGAAAGTCATACATGCGAAAATTGCTAAAATCAAAACAAAACTGAGGAGTCTTTTCGAGATTTAAGTTACAGGAAATGCAAAATACATTTATTCCCCTATTTATGTCCTGTATTTAATATTTGAAGAGTCTCTTAGTTTCCCTAATTCGAGATATTAACAGTAGTGGAGAGAAAAATGTTAAAAATATGCATTTTGACATTTATCTCTTTAAGACTTGAATTTAATGCATTGAGTTTGAAGTTATGTAGATGAGAGTATGTGGAATATTATGTGAACTTTGTTTAATATTTAAATCACATTTCATAAGCCAATTTTATCATCTCATTACTCCATTTTTTTTTTGCTCTCCAAGGTAGTAAGTTCTTTAGTGACCTCTGGTGTTGATAACCAGTTCACATTCATTTTGGCTTTGAAGCCTTGGATTCCGAAGTCAGGATTTGGTGTTTCAAAGTGTGGTTTTACTGTTTTTTTTCAGTGAGTGATCTTAAAGATCATTCCCTAGTTTGATACTTCGGCATTTTCAATTCAGATAGCAATTATAATTCTTTATTATTTTGTCTTTTTCATCATGGTTTGAAAGGAGGCACTGTTGATAGTTTTTCACTTCTGTTTTGAAATTATTTACTGTGTTTATGAAGAGCTAAAATAAAAAGAATAACTAATAGTTGAAGCTACCCAACTTCTTCCTTAGATTTCAGAAAATTTCTACTTTGATTTAAACTCTGAACAAATGAAGGGAATGCTTCGTCCACATGTCCCCCCTGCTGCTATCTCCACCCTGGCCAGATCTGCCATCTTCTCTATCACTTACCCCTCTCAAGATGTCTTTCTAGTAATAAAGGTAAGAAATGCCAGAGAAACGTAAGTTATTACTGTCTCTTGTTTCCTATTGAAAATATAAACAAATCTGGCTGACTGGTTGACTTTTTATTTCCATTTGGAGAGCAAAATTCCGCTCTCAAAAGCGTGAAGCACAGCAGCACAGAATTCTGTTTCCTTTCAGACATTCTAACATAGTATGTTCAGTCCCTTTGTAACAGAAACAGTTCCACGGAGATAGATGTTGTTGTATTATTGAAAAACTGAAAAGAGCACAAAGGTTTGCTTGATAGAAAGCAGCTTTCTGGGGCTTGACCTTGGTTTCCATGTGAAACAATGTGCTGACTCCTTAAGGTGATTGAGAAGTGAGCGATTTGAAAATGTGTATTGATCTGAATCTCGTTTCAGAAATGATATATCTATGCCCTTAAGCCAGATTTTCCAATATCTTTAAGAATTGCAAAAAGACTGAGATCCATAGCTGAAATAAAATGCCACGTTGGTCACTCCTGGAATAAAGTATACAAAGATAAAAGTTATTTGCTCTTCTTTCATTCGATTCAATGAGCGCACAGATGTTCCTAGTTCAGATTGGCACTTGAATCAGGTTTGGTGGGTTTTTCTTTGGCTGGTCTCTGCATTAAAAAAATCATCCTTTTGTATGAAGCAGAATTCAGTTCACAGGCGGTGGTGATGTTGCTGCTGCTAAGGGCTATGGTTTGAGAACCCTCTTCACTGAGGTTTGTGCAAGTTCCTCATGAACTTAGATGAAGAGTAAGATGAAGATGAACTTCTACGATGAATAATGATGTTCTTAAATGAGGAATAAGCTTTTGAAAGTGCATTAAGGCTTTGTGACATGACAAAACAGCCCCAGGTGAGAATAAGGCTTTCAGTAGTGTTGGACCATATTCTGATATCTGGTTTTTGACCTGACTCTCTGAATTCCTTCTAAACATGGTATTCTGCTTGTGCACACATATTCGATCTTCTGATTTTTTTTTACAAGTTCTGAGGAAGGGAAAAATCCCACATTTGTGAGATAAGGATCTGTCTGAAAGAACTTGTGACTACGTGTTGGTGGTTGTGGAGTCTCCTTCTCTGGAGCGATTCCAAACCTGCCTGGACAATTCTGTGCTTGTAAAACCAGTGATCCAAGAGGAGCTGGTGGCTTAGGTAATGTTTTGACATAATGGTGAAAAGGATGCAGTCAGGGATAAGACAGATGCACAGCGTGCCTTATTGGGTGAAGTTTCACGTTTTTGTTTTCCTCAGAACAAGTAAGCAAATATCTGCTTTTCAGCTCGCTCATTATTTAATTATTTGATTCGAAAACACACTGATTTAGAGTAGTGCCTGTTGCAGCTGAGCGCATCTGAGTCACCTTTTTGTGCTGCTGCGGCAGGTCCTTCACATGGGAGAACTGAAATAAGAAGAGAATTCTGAAAATGGTGATGCTGAAGACAGTGCACACTGTCTTTTAAGACCTTAAAAACGAGCTGAAAGTGACTCCAGAACAGATCAAACCAAAGCCAAGTGGTATATGTTCCCTTTGAACCTATATTTTATACTGGTGATGCAGTTATAGCTGGAGATCTGGGAATTTAATGGTTCTAACAACTTGAATGCTGTGCTTGTTCCCACATTCACAAAGGAAAATCAAGCCTTAACTCTTTGGAAATAATGTTTTTGCTTCCTAGTGTTTGTTTAATTAAACAGTCCTTGCTGGATACATGTCCTCATAATGGTTCATTTTCCCTTCTCAGCTGGAAAAAGTATTACAGCAGGGAGATATTGGGGAGTGTGCAGAGCCTTATATGATTTTTAAAGAATCTGATGCTGCAAAGGTAAGAATTTTTCTGGCATTTCCATTAAATTTGGCTCCAAGTGCTTTAAGCCATGTTGTTATCAACAAATTAAACATACATTCATTTCTTCTACCTTGGATTTAACAGCCATTGATACTGTTTCTGTCATTAAAAACATCCATTTTTAATTAAGAATCCAGTCAAATTCTAAAGGCCAAGAAAGAGTCAAAGACCCTTGAATCTTGATGCCTTATTGGGGTAGAATAGTTAAAGGTCATCAGGTTTTGTGGCTGACAGGGGAGATGTGTGGTTACCATCAAGCTCAGTCATCTGTGATTCCCTGTCCCCAAGGATCAGCCGTGTGCTTCTAGCTGGGTCAAGTCAAGGCAACATTTGATGGGAATTGGCAGTGAAATTTCAACTTTTCCGTTGCTTCTGCAGCTTAACCCCATCATGCTACCTCCACCTTCCTCTGGAAGGGTTATAAAGCAGATGAAATATCTTAACAGGATATCTGGTTTTGCACTGCAGTGCATTTCTGGTTGTTGTTTTCTGCTCATTTTTCTTTTTCCTAAGATTGTCAAGGGCCACACTCAACAGCAGGATGAAGGTGTCCTTTTTGCAGATAGTAAGGGTCATTTAAAATTTTTATAGTTTTAGCATTTTTGATTTTTTTTTTTTTTTTTTTCATTAACAGTGTTCCTTTAATTCTTGCCTTCAGCTGCCTGGGCAGTAAAAGCCCTGGACATTTTAAAGTGCAGTGGGTGACATGGATCTGCCTTGATTTGGCTGGTTCTTAGTTTTGACTCCTCCTGAGTCTTAGGAATGATTCCTAATTTCTTGTACAGTTGGGTTGAGCCAAGTGAAAATCAAAAGATAATAGTGAGGACTGGATAAAAGGCAAACCAAGATACCAGCCCTTCTTGTGATCAGATTGTACTTTACTTTTCTTTTCTTTTTTTTTTTTTTTCCCAAGGAGTTGAGTTGTTCATTAGTTAGTATCAGGCAAACTCTAACAAAGAGTTCTAAAGTGTTTTTAGCTGAAGATGTTCGTGGTTTTTATCTATTTCTGTCTTTTTACTGCATCATGATACAGAAAATGGGTATTTTTCACCTCTGGTATGTAGATCACCAAAGAAAAAAATCCTACGTTTCCTGTGATCAATAAGCAGACATGTGCGGGGTGCTTGGGAATGTAGGTGAAAAGGTGATTTTTCAAGATCCTCCTTCCCAGCAGGGTGCATAAAGTGTATCCTGAACCAGAAGAATGTGAGCACCAGAGCGTTCTCTGGTGTTATCCATCCCCCTATCTAGGGTCTTCCTAAAGTCCTGTAGGTAACAACCTTTCTAAAGCAATAAAATTCTCTTTCATATGCAGAATTATGGAAAAATCCTCTCTCATTCCTTTTTCCCTCAAGAAAATGAGTATAATGCTGCTTATTTGAGGAACATTTTCAGTTTCCCATGCAACTCCAGATGATCTGAGCACCTGCTGCATAAAATGATGTTAAGAAAGGCCGTTTCACACCACGGAAAGTTAAAATTCAGCCTCTCTTGAAAGGGCAGTGGGTGGATGAGCTTACTGGGATTTTCCAGGCTATTCAGGAAGCTTAAGAGCATGAAGGCAGCTGCTGTGACTATCAGGCTGTCCTGTGGCTGGTATCGTAGGCCTGGTGGTAGTTTTGTGAAGAAGTCCTTTCACGTGGCGCTTGGTGATCCTCCTCTAGAAGGTGCTATTGAAGCACAAAACGATTGCAAGTTAGAAAAGATACCATTTTTACTTAGTAATTTTGCTAAATGAACTTTTATTCCTGTCCCTCTCCTTTTAATCTCTTGGACTGAATATTTTCTTCACAGAATAAGGAGAAGTTGGAGAAACTGAAATGCCAGGCAGAACAGTTTTGCCAAAGACTGGGCAAGTATCGGATGCCTTTCGCCTGGACCGCCATTCATTTAATGAACATTGTGAGCAGCGCTGGAAGTTTGGAAAGAGATTCCACAGAAGTAGAAGTTGGCACAGGAGGTACAGTATCAGGCATCTGCACGTGGGAATTGCGACAAAGGGTCACAAAGATGACGAAGGGAGTGGAACAGCTCCCTTCTGAGGAAAGGCTGAGGGAGCTGAGTGTCTTTAGCTTGGAGAGGAGGAGACTGAGGGGTGACCTCATTCATGTGAAGGGAGCGTGTCAGGAGGATGGAGTCAGGCTCTTCTCAGTCGTGTCCAGTGATAGGACAAGGGACAATGGGTGCCAGCTGGAGCATAGGAGGTTCCATGTAAGCATAAGGAAAAGTGTTTCACTGTGAGGATGACAGAGCCTGGAACAGGCTGCCCAGAGAGGTTGTGGAGTTTCCTTCTCTGGAGACTTTCAAAACCCACCTGGATCTGTTCCTGTGTGACCTACTCTAGGTGATCCTGCTCTGGCAGGGGGGTTGGACTCAATCTTTCGAGGTCCCTTCCAACCCCTGACATTCTGTGATTCTGTGAAATCCAGAGTTTACTCAAGTCTTGATTCATACCCTGTAGCCTCCATTGCTTCTTTTATTGCTTTTCATCCCCCTGCCCTAGGCCTTCGGATAGTCTTGGATCATGGTTGAAATAAACCAGAGAAGTCCATGATCACAAATGGATTTATCTTCCAAGGATTTTACAAGCAAACCATCTGTTATATTATTTAAAACCAGGCCTCTAAGACTGAGAGAGAGCGTTACAAGCTGATGAACATTTTTCCAAAGGAGTGGATTAATCTTTGCGAACCGCATAGCTCATCTGAAACTGCTCTTCAGCATCCCCAAAACTGCCAACTTCATCATCTTTCAGAGCAAGAGAAATACATAAATCTCCACAGGAGAAAGACTTTTATAATAGCAGTCAGGCACTGGGGTGAGGTTGCTGGGAGAGGAGCAGAAGCAGTCCGCTGTGCTTCATAGCCCCCTGATGCCTCAGGAGTGTGATTGTCTTGGCATAACCACCTCTTCGATCACGCTTATCGTATCATTTCCAAATGCAGCACCTAGCTTCTCCTGTAGAAAATGCTGCTTGGAACAAAAGTAGGCTCTTGGACTGTTGTTTTTCTTCTTCTATTTATTTCTTTTCTTTAATCCCCCCCCCTTTATTTTTATTTCTTGAAGAACGTAAAGGATCGTGGTCGGAGAGGCGGAATTCCAGTATTGTTGGGAGGCGTTCGTTAGAGAGAACCACGAGTGGGGATGAGGCTTGCAATTTGACCAGTTTTAGACCAGCTACTCTGACAGTGACAAACTTCTTCAAACAGGTATTGTACGAAGCTATGTAATTAAGGAGTTGCTCCTTGAACACAGTGAGTTGATCGCGTGAAATCATTTTAGGCCCGAACGACTGATTTGTGATGCTTTCAATGCACATAACGTCTGTTCCCTGATCACAGGATGTCTCTGAAAAGCTACAGTGGCTTTATTATATTGGAGTGGGACCAGAGGAGGTCACAAAAATGATTGAGGGGCTGGAACCCCTCTCCTGTGAAGAAAAGTTGAGAGAATTTGGGTTCTTTGGTCTTGAGAAGGGGCCAAAGAGACCTTATTGCAGCCTTCCAGTATTTCCAGGGGCCTGGCAGAAAGATGGGCACAGACTTTGGAGCAGGACCTGTTGGGACAGGACAAGGGGGGATGGGTTGAAACTAAAAGAGGGAGATTTAGCCTGGAGAGAAGGAAGAAATTGTTGCTGCTGAGGGTGATGAGAGCCTGGCCCAGGTTGCCCTGAGAGGTGGTGGCTGCCCCATCCCTGGCCCCATTGCAGGGGAGGTTGGATGGGGCTCTGAGCAACCTGCTCTAGTTGCAGATGTCCCTGCTTCCTGCAGGGGGGTTGCACCACATGACCTTGAAAGGTTCTTTCTGACCCAAATCAGTCTATGAATCTATGTGCAGATACTTCTCCTAGTCTAGGAGTTGCACCGCCTGGATCGTGATGGTCAGTTGACTCCTCTGGTTTCATTGGGTGGTAGACAATCCCATCAGCAGGCTCAGAACCAGGTTCAACAGTGTGATTTGGGGTTGGCATCAGTTCCCTGGACACATCCAGGGGATGCCTAAAAAAACCAAAGCATTTCACTTCTGCTGCTGCTTTGCTGACTGGCAGCTCTTCTTAGCTAGAGGTTGGGATTTTCCTGAGAAGCAGTAGAAAACATAATTAAACAGAGTAATATTTTTAATTAAGCTTAGAAAATGGTTTCAGCTTATTAATTTTTTTGCTAAGATTTGCTTAACACCACTTCTGGTTAAGCAGAATTGTTATTTCAATGTTGCCTCTGTGTATAAAATGGGATGTTTTTTGAACTGACTTCTCAATCATTGGGAATACAAAGATTTAGATTCTATTTATTGAAAGTTGGTAACGCTCCTTTTTTTTTTTTTTTTTTCCTTTCTGCTTGTTTTGGTTACGTGCCACTTTCACTGTGGGTAGCCATCCAAAGTCTGCTCTTAAATACAGTAGTGTAAATAAAGTGAAATGTCATCAAGGGCATGAAGCTATCGTGGTGGAAGGCAGGCAAGTGGAGGGTGACTCATGCCTCCGGTGCTCTGTGCTGTGAGGAAACTCAGGATGACTGAAACTGGGCTCTCTGAGTGGTGTATCTGGGGCCCTGGTGACACAGATTGTGTCAAGAAGTTCCTTTCACTTTGGGTGTTAATAAAAACCCTTTTCTGTAACATATTCACACCAAAGATAAAAAGTAAGGAAAAAAAGTATTACAGCATTAATTAGTATCATGTTAATAGTGTTAATATTATCATTAGAGTATTACAGTTGCCCCAGGGGAGGTTTAGGTTGGAGCTGAGGAACAATTTGTTGCCCTGCAGGGTTGTCCAGGCGTGTGCCAGGCTGCCCAGGGCAGGGCTGGAGTCCCCCTGCTCCCTGGAGGGGTTCCCAAGGCGTGGAGCTGTGGTGCTGAGGGACAGGGCTCAGGGGTGCCCTGGTAGGGGTGGGGCAACGCTTGGACTTGATGATCTGAAAGTTCCCTTCCAACCAAAGCAATTCTGTGATTTACAAAAGCATATATTTGTTTACTTGCACTTGACAACTTTGAAAAAGCTTCTTTTGTTAATTTCTCCTTCAAAAATTTCCAAATTATTTAAAATTTGAAGTGTCTGATTCTCTTATATCTTTTATTTTTTTATCCTTCCTTCCTTTTCTCCCACTGAGTACAACGAATTGAATACTCCCCAGCATCTTTCGGGTTCCGTTTGCTTATTTTTTCATCTTGTGATTTTATTACCTTTATTATCAGCTACCTTCTGCTTTTGGATAATTAGAAGGTGACGCAGTCGCATTTTCCATAATGTTTCCAAAATGAACAAAATTCTGAGCTACTAGAATATGGCACAAGGAAGACTGGCAACAGGCTCCTGACACTTCCCACATTTTCTTAACGCTTCTCCAGAAAACTAAGACTCTTTCAGACTCCTACCAAAGAAAAGGCAGAGGAGGAGGAGTGAGGATCGCTACCTGAATGACGGATACTTTTTCAAACTATTATACTTGCTAAAAATTGGGTATTTTGGGGAGATCTTTTAATAGCCATTTCCAATTTTGAAAAAGATAATATTGATGGGGAGAGAAAAGGTTTTCAGTGAGAAGTTCCTGCAGCTGTCATGATGATTAATAAGGGGAAAAGGAAGGGGAAAGGGATGGAGAAATGAACTGTAATTTAGCATGTTAACGTTAACACCTTGTTCTGGGAAGGGACATTTTGAAATCAGAGGAAAGAGACCATGGTGTTAGATGGTTCCTTCATTCTCTTGCAATCCCGGAGGGTTGTGTAGGTAACCACTTTCTTCCCAACTTCCTCCCAACAGGAGGGTGACCGCCTGAGCGATGAAGATTTGTACAAGTTCCTCGCTGACATGCGACGGCCGTCATCGGTGTTACGGAGATTGAGACCTATCACAGGTATGGAACCATTTCTTTTGGTTAGTCCTCTCCAGTTGCCACCTAATTCCTGTAGGCGAGCAGATGGAAAAAAAAAACCTTTGAGAAGTCATCATCGGCAATCCCTGGTAGACCCTGATCGCTGAAGGTGGCATTTTGGCGGGTTTTTCACTGGTACCTGCGCACAGGCAGCTCCTGTCACGCTGAGAGTAGTGCCTGTGAGATGAGGATGCCAACCCCAAAGCTCTAAACCCAACAGGGGTGAGGAGCCTCTCTTTTCCTGAGTGAAATACCACGCTCTAGCTCAGAGAAGGTATCTCTGCTGGCTCCCAGTTGGTTAATAGTGAACAGACTCCACCTCTGTTTGAGAAAGGGAAGTGAAAACGCTGGCACTGGCTGTGAAACATCCCTGGTCCCTGACCTGTGCTATTCCTGACAGTATTTACTTAACCTGTTCTTAAAAATCTCCAGTGACAGCAATCCTGCCGCTTCCGTCGATCATCTCTCCCAGTGCCCAGCTGGCCTCCTAGGGAGGTTAGGTATTAAGAAAACCATGCAAAGTTATCTTGCTGCAAATTAATCTGATTATGGTCTGTCCTGCCCTCGGGGCAGTTGTCACAACCTTTCACGTACTTGAATACTCTTATTAGTTCACTCTTATTCGCCTCCGTTTTGTAACCTGACCAATCTCAGGTATTTTTCAACGTTTCCTCAAAGACTGTGATTTTCATAGTGCCTGTTACTCTCTCCTAGAATTTCTTCGGTCTGCCCGTGCTTTTCTTCAAGCACGGTGCTCTAAACTGGTTTTACTCCTCCTCCTAAGACCTCATGCCAAGCAAAGCTAATGAATTTGTCTCCAGAGTCTTACACGTGTATCCTTCCAGTTTGATCAGCTAGATTCCTGATAAGACTTTGAGTATCGTTTTTAGCAATAGTTGGGCCTCACAGTAGCGTTACCTAGACTATATTTCCCCAGCTTACCGATGAGAACAGCATTTGGGACTGGTTAAGAAACATTTCCTGTTGGTTCTTATTTTCTGCTACCTCAATGGCCCCAGATACCAGTTTGAGTCACTGTTGTTTGTGGTTAACAAATCCACATTGGCTGTTATTTACCATTTGTTTATTTATGAAATTAATACACGGGATATTAACCTGAAGAAACAAAGCATGAATATGCTTTTTGATTTAAATTAACTTCTATTTATTGTAATAAACCCATTTTCTTCTTACAGCTCAATTAAAGATAGACATATCTCCGGCTCCGGAGAATCCCCATTACTGTCTAACTCCAGAGTTGCTGCAAGTCAAACTTTACCCAGACAGCAGAGTTCGACCTACAAGAGAAATCCTGGAGTTTCCTGCCAGGGATGTCTACGTTCCAAATACCACATACAGGTTAGAATTTAGAAATATGTTTCACATTTCAGGGCCTGAGACTTGCAAGTCTAGAAATTCCTGTCTTATCTGGTTCGTTGCAAAACCTGCTCTATCAGTAGATCTGCTGTGCCAGAGGCACAAAAAGGGTTCGGATTGACACAGCAGAAAATACACAGTTGTGAAGGACCAAACATATTTGCGTAAAACTTGGCTGTCATCGCTAACGAGAGAGGTTTCTCCATTTCACAAAATTCACAGTGAAATTTAGTTGATTTCTTTTCAATTTTATGTAGGGGTGTTTTTTTCTCCTTTGTTCATCTGCTAAAGTCATCATTTTCTTACTGCTTTCATTACTTTCTGACACTTTCAGTGACCATTTTCTCTAAAGTGGGGGTAAAAAAAAGAAGAAAATGGAGAATCTCTTCATATTTCCATTTTGATTTAAAAGCAATTTCTCTGTTCATAGTGCTTAAAAAAAAAAATCTTCTGAAGATCTGGAAGAAAGTATCTTGGAAGACAATAACCTTTCTATAACTGAGCCCACGCAGGGAGCAGATTTCTTTTCATTACGTATTTATTTATCATTATGTATTTAATATTCATTTAAAGCTTTTTCATAATATCTTTGAAAACATTAAATGTCTGAGTAGAATCATCTTCTTCAGTTGAGTATTTCCACCAATTTACTCACCAAATCTGATGCTTCTTATTGTAAAAGTTAGATAAATACAAACCAGGTTTTTATAAACCAGCCCTTAAAAGAAAGAGTTTAGTCAAATTTTGTCTCGCGTATTGTCAACAAATTTATTTATTTATTTATTTGTCTAGCTATTTATTTATTTTTTAGAGGTTGGACGGGTAGTTAAACATTACAATACACCAGTACAAAGAAACAGCACCATGTGATCTCTTTCTAATAAATCCACAAGATGTGACCGTATCTTTGCAGTTTGTCTGTAATTAGCACGTTCTGTTCACAGTCGTTCCACTCTGACAAATCACAATTTCGAACCTTTTTCTATAAGGCTGCAAATGTTGAGCTAAAAAACCCCTCCTGTACAAGGGTTGGATAAGACATACAAGTCAATATGACTCAGTGGAACTGTAGAATTGGGGTCTTTGTCAGTCAGCGCTCCCACGGCCGGTCTTCCACAGAGAGCGTCAATAGTCCTTCTGCCGTAGGACCAACACTGTCACAGAGGGTGTGCCTACAGGGTTTGTTGGTTGGTACCACTGACTGTTGGAGTTGTCCGACAGGCAGCTGTTCTCTTATTTGGAAGGTGTTTTGTTGTGTGCCTGCTCGGTCTGTCATTTAGTTTCTTAGTTAGGTGTACCAAAAGGTCACAAAGGGGCGTCTCTGATTGCATGTCAAATGAGAAGAAAAAGCTCTCTCACTCATTTTGTAAGCTTTGAAGCTTAGCTTTTAACGTTCAGTAAAGAAAGCGTAGTTCTTAAGTTGTTCTTCCAAGGATGGTATCTAAAAGATAAGGCCTGTGCTCTGTCTGTGTACACATCGATAGCTGCGGAAAATTTGTCTGAAAATACACAGAACCCTAAACTGGGGCATTACCCATCTTCCATTTGCTCATAGAAACATTCCCCAACAATAGCATGAACCAAACATCAGATCAGTTACTTCACAAAACAAAATGTCTTTTTGTTTTTTTTCCTGCTAAGGATTAATACGTAAATGTCTTCCATAGCATTTTGACAGCCCTTCGTTTACCGAAACACTTCTTGTGTTCCCTACTACGCAACCCAGAAACGAATGCAACAGCCTGAAAACTCATTCCCCTGAGGAATCTTATCTGATACATGAGTAGGCGGTTGATTCCTGGGCATTCGAGTTCCATCCTGGGGAGGTGAAAGCTCCCTGAAGTTACAGCACATTGACGTTGGGCTAGAGGGAATGGGAACACTCACCAAACATACTGTAAGACCACCGCAAATGCGTCAGGTTTTGGGGGTGGGAGAGGACACGGTACAGTGTATGGATTGAGACGTGCCATTAAACACAACATGAACTTCGTCAATGTAGTCATGTTCAGTTTATATGTTCTGAATCAAAATGCATCAGGTTGAGCATTCAGTCAAAACTTTTTGAGTCTGTTGGGTGTACCATTATTTTGGTGGACTTGAGCAAGTAGTATCTTCCTTTCTTAGGCTTCCAGTATAGACCTTTTCTTCTGTCTAGTCTTCCTCTTGACCTTGGTGCAACGTATTTCCCATTAAGATTGGTTTCCTCACATTCACTGTGCCACCAGCCTCCTAAGGAAAAATATTGTAGTGTCAGATTACTGTCAGTGTTATCTTAACCTATCGTGCTCAGCTCCTGTTTGCAACATAAACCTTCTTTAGAGCAGTTCCAGCAGACAATTACCCAGAATACCCAAGTGAGGCGGTGCTTGTACATGACACCCGCTTAGACTTGCAAGTTGAGGGTCAATGTAAAGATATTGTCCTCCCTCTTATGGTCCACTTCATGTAAAAGTAGTGGTGCATAGAAACCACGCACACTTAGGGAGTTAGCTCCACAATTCCATGTTTCCCATGACTCTCTACAACTGACTTTCTGCTTTGCTGATATTTTTCTCAGGTTCGAAGGGTTAAAACTCTTCATTTACAGGAGACTGAAGAGCCTCTAGTCAACAAATTCTCTTTGCTATTGCCTGGTGTCCTTAACCACGAGCTTAAACTATAAGCCCAATTCTGCTCGCAAAGGTCTGGTGGTGACTCTGTGCTAAGTGGAGTGTGAAAGTGGAGCTCTTTGGAAGTCATTGGCCATCTGCTTTATGGTCACTGGAGCTGAGGAACGCTCTCGGCATTGTTTCAGACATGAACAATTTTCAAGGCTGGGATGCTGTACAAAATGCTTATTGTGTGAAGGAAGTGTCTGGAAGGCAGTTCTGTATCCTGTGGTTTAATCAATAACTTTTTCAGTTGTTTGCTTGTTGACATAAACTAGAAAAATGTGAAAGCTTCATAGAATCAAAGAATTAAGAATCCTTTAACCAAATTATCTTTAAGGAGAAGTATCTTCAGCCTCATATTTCTTGTGCTCTTTTGAGAGTGGTTGTTGCATGGATACTTGACGAACAGCTAAACTCTCCATTTGAATCAAACCTCACCATCACTCTTAATTTTTGAGTTCTGTTCAAAATGGAGTTAAGAGTCAGTTGGTCTTCTGGTTTTTTTTTTTTTTTTTTTTGCAAGGAGGGATTTAATAGTCTGACCTAGACCAGGCATCGGAGGAAGAACTGCCCTTCACTTCATAGCTCAGAATCTCGACCTGGAGTTTTATTTCAACCTGTGCTGCTCATTCTGTTTCTGATGTAGGTGGTTTGCACCGCCTCGCTATGCTTTAGTTCTACCGATCTATAAACCAGAAAAGTGGTGATGCCTTGTTGTAGGACCCTGCTGTCTGCTAACGAAAAACATAGAGTCTTAGTATGGCTCAGGTTGGAAGGGACCTCAGAGATCATCTCATCCAACCTCCCTGCACCTCTCAACTAGACCAGCTTGCTCAAGGCCTCATCCAACCTGGCCTTGAACACCGCCAGGGAAGGGGCATCCACAGCTTCTCTGGGCAATCTATTCCAGAGTTTCGCCACTCTCATAGTGAAGAACTTCTTCCTATGATCCAGTCTAAACCTATTCTCCTTCAGCTTAAAACCATTTCCCCTTGTCCTGTTGCTGGACACTCTTGTGAAAAGCCCCTCTCCAGCCTTCCTGGAGGTTCCCTTGAGATGTTGGAAAGCAGTTAGAAGGTCCCCTGAGAGTTGTCTTTTCTCCAGGCTGAGAAGGCTGCCCTTCCCTGCAAGCGGAAAGATTCACAGATTCACGGAATGGTAGGAGTTGTAAAGGACCTTCGAAGATCATCTACTCCAACCAAGATACTGTTACCCTCTCTGTTCTGTACCTGAAGCCAGGCTAATACCAGCAACTACCCCCTAAAACACTACCACACTACCATCCTTCATGGAACAAAGAAGTATTAACGGACTCATCGTACCGATACCTAGGTAGTTTTCTGGACAGTTGAACTCGTTGATGGTGTCCATGTCACGGTCTGCAGTCAAGAACCGCAGTTCTCTCTCCTCTGGCAGGGCATTGGGGATGCTGCCGGAGATCCGTGAGAGCTGCAGAGTGTAGTCCGTCTCGGGGCCGCCCAGGCTGAACGCGTACTGGATGTGGCGTTTGTTGTCTTTCCAGTCCTGCAGCTCGATCCGTAAGATGTAGTCCCCTTGTTGGGTAATGGAATAGATCTTCTTCAGACCTAGCCAGAATTCCTCTGCAAAGTTGGAGCAAATAGATGCCGTTAATATGGAACTGGCCACGAACACACCGTGCTTTTCAGCTCTCTAACCCGTACCTCGGAGAGCTCTTTCACCTTGAAAATACCAGTATTTGAAAATATGTGTTCAAATAGGCTGCGCGATATCGGAATCAAGAGATGTCAGAGGTGAGGGTCAGGGGACGGGAGTCACCAGGCGGAGAGTTAGTGGGGAAGGGGTTACGTGATAAACTTTCCCTGAACCCCCATATTGCTCATGCTGCTGTTGAATTTGTTTTTCCAGATAACCTGTGGGTAGTATGTGTGAAAAGATAGTATTTAAAAAGGGTTTATTCATTGCTTTAATTAAATCAATAATACGAGTCTTGGGGACTGTTGATCTTTTCAGAGGTCTCCTGCTACATTCTTTTTGTTTACCTCTTCTTAATTGCACACCGGTGATCAATAAAAGCAAGAGATATAAATGAGCTGGAGCTTCTCTCTTAACTTTCCCACCTCTTGTGAAACTCCGAGAGGGAGCTCAAGACATTTAAAACACGCGTAATTGGAACTGTGTGACAAATGAAGCGAATGACATACATAAAACCTAATTGCAATTGTAGTTTTTAAGGAAAGAGCTGCAGAACTAAGCTTGAGGTTTCAATACCCTTCTGTACAAAAGTGGATTTAGCTTCAGAGTTTTTCTTTTTGCTAGAATTCTTGGTAAGTAGTTTAATTAGTTTCATAAATTATATTCATTAAGTAGGTGGTGATTGGTGCACAAGAGGCAGTTGCCACATGGAGAAGTAGCGCAGCTGAATGAGTGCCATGCATGCTGGTGGCATTTAACGCAAGGGAAGGCAGGATGGTTGAGTCAAATAACTCTCACAATTTACAGGTGAGGAGCAGGAGTCTGTTAGAGTTTTATCACCTCAGAACACGAGCACAGAACGGAGTAGGACACAGCTGAGAGCGCTGCAATCCTCTGCTAAACCTGATAAGATGTGGCTGCGTGTTGGGGTAGAATGTGGGAGTTGGAGACCAGTCGAGGAGCAACTGTACCATTCACCATGGTCACCCAAATTATATAGGTAAAAGTCTACCTCACTTGTGAGCTACTATCCCAAAATGTGTAAAAGGTTGAGACACCTCAGCTCTTAATTGACTTAATTCCACCTCTTTTACAATATCGCTGCCCACGTTGGTGAGGTTTTGATCCGTGCTATACCTAGAAAGTCAAACCACTTTCTAAACAAAAGTAGACTCGTCTCATTGTATGAGGAAAAAACAGGGAAAGTGTTCTGGATGCAGCTGTTGGGCAGCACATGGTGCTATGGATTCTTTGGGGTTGATGATTAACAGGGCAAGGTGGGCGTTTCCTCACCCTATCCAGCCACGGAGGGGATTGGCCACTGCACGGAGAAGCTGGAGGTGCTTGTGCAGAGGAGCCCACACAGCCTTCGGCTCTCTTGAGGGTGGAAAAATTGGTGTGGTGGTTTTAAGGGAAACAGGATTGCAGGAAGGTTGAGAGAAAGTAGGGACAGCAACTTGGTGAGGTTTTGCGTTTCCGTATGTTTTAAAGGCTTTGGGAGGTGCTTTCATCAATCGAAAAACCTCAATAATTAAACAGGATTTAAAGCATTCTGGCCTTGATTCAGCAAACATTTCTAAACATACATTTGACGGTGTGTCTTTGAGAATTCCATAGAGTTCATGTTTCCTAGTAAGCACTTTCTGGTGTTCTGCTAATTAGGTAAACTGTTCAGGTTTGATTGCAGGTTTTGTCCTCTCTCATCTGAACACCTTTCAGTAAGAAGGTTCAGCTTCTCAACTCAACTGATACAAAGAAAAGATACAAAAAAGGCATATTTACCATTGAGATCACCAAAACCGTTTGTATAAGTGTCCCAGGTTTGGTTGAAATCTAGTGATCCATCCACTCTATTCTGGATTACAGTCCAGGAACTGCCTGTGAACGGAAGGAGAAATAAGTCACAAGCCTGACTTAAGTACTTAAAGCCCTAGAGAGAAGATGGGAAGCCACCGAGGCCATAAACTGCTAACCTACAGAAGGCACCGCTGTGGCTGCCCTCGACGAGCTCGCTCTCCACCGCAGTGAAGAAGAAAATGTGTTTGCATTGAGGGTGGCTCCAGATGAGTCCCACTTAGTGTTCATTTTTGCAACAGAGTTGAGTGCACTGTGCTGAGTCGTACAACCTCTTGGCTGTACGGAGAGCAGGTGCCCAACTCATCTTGGCCTTGCTCTTGTTAACTGTCTGTAAGTGTGCTCTTGGGTGCTCCAATTTTGAGGTAGAATGGGTTAGACTAAACCTTCATGGAAGAAATTAAAGTGAGCATGGCTGAACAGAAAGCAAGGCCGTTCGAGTGTCCTCTGCCACGCTTGTGGTGACTCAGCTCACTAGACTTACTTTGTTCAGCTGCCTTAACTGGATTTCATTTGTTTGGAAGGGCTGAGAAACACAAACAGAGAGAAATTGATAAAAAAGAGATACGAAATGATCCAGACATTTGATCAGATTGTCAAACTTCCTCTACTGATAGCGCTTGACTGTGGGGAACAGAGCTCCACAGAAGATATGAAACGTTGGAGGCCGTGTCCACAGTCGGGTTGCGGTGGGGACTTTCTTCTGTCCAGGTCATGACACCCTCGTTTTTACCAATTTCAACAAATGTAAGCAAAGGGGCTTTTTGCACAGGGCAAGCCCGTGCCATTCTGTTTACAGATCAAACAAATGGCAGGGCCCTGCCGGGTTTGCCTCGGCGTGTTCCCAGCTTCTGCGGGTAGCTGTGGCGAAGGGATCAGGTGGGGAAACCGGGCAGGACGCGCACGGAGCGGCACTGCAGGGTGTTGCGTTGCGGGGTGAAAAAAGCAGGGAGCGGTTAACTGGGCAAACTCTGGGTAGTGACACAAGGAACAGGCAGATGGGTTTCTTACAAAGATGAAGCTTGGGTAGGTGCTGTATGTTCTGGTCCATGACTGTTCTGCACCTATATGATACATAGGTACTGAGTCACCCAGGCATGACACAGAAATCCTGTCTCCAGGGCTCACCAGTTTGGGTTGGTTCAGTATATCTAAGTCTCAAACAATAACCCTTGTTAATGAAACAAAGTTTTACTGAAGTATTTACTATTTACTCTTCGTTTTTATTTGGAAAAGCTATTCCTGGTTGCAGTGTAATGGTGTTTATAATTACCGTTTCCATTAGCTGTAGCTAAAGAGGCTTGGATTTTTTTAATATGCTTCGTTATGTCACATTATTAAAGTCCTTTCCTTGATATAAACAAGAGGTGAGTAAAGAATGTAACCAGTATTAAGGAGACTGCAGGGTATGGGAAACCTGAGTTCAGAGCACAGGCCAGTAAGAGAAGTCAGGAGAATACATAAATTGTGGTAAGTTTTGGTGTACTTTGGGATAAGACACATAATTTTTTTTATTTTTTTTTTTTGGCTTATAAGCAACTATTTATGTGAAAATTAGACTGTTGCTAGCACAGCTGTCTTACCAAATTTCATTTCACAGTAGACATCGAAAGCTTCTGAGCCGTTGGGCTTAATGGTGTAAACCCCACTGGTGCGTGTGCCGCTGTTGTAAAGAGCAGTGCAGTCAGGAGGGGCACCTAGGAAAGCAAACAGCAGACACTTACAAATCCTGGTTTGGATGTGGTAAGTCCTAATCCAGCTTTGTAACTTGAATTTCTATATGGGATAGAGCCAAACTAAAAACTAGAACAATCTGTTTCGGTAATTTTGTTCTACGATAAATGTCTTGAAGTGGACAGACTGCTTTGGGCTGAGTAGTGCAGCTGCCAAGTTGTAGGTAGGTTGCACCACCTATATTTTTTTAAGGTTTCCATTTAGGTAATTTTGGAAAATTTGTGAGTCCTGAGACTAGACTCTGGCAAATGGACTTTCCTATCCCTTGTAAAGTTCCCCATAAATACCATTCCTACAGCCACAGTTTGAAAACAACTCTTAACTTTGAAGGAAGCTCTTCCAAATGTTATAATTAGCCAGTGTGAAGTCAATTAGTTTTCTGTTCGTGTTCTCCAAGATGGACATCGGCAAGAGCAGAGGTGCCAGTAAAAGGATACCTGCAGCACATGTTTACAAGAGGTGAATGGAGGGTGAAGATTGAGGCCAAGGTTACTGTGTTTTTGGACTTGAGTCATGTCACCCCCGAGACAGGCAGATGTAGAGTGAGCTAACGAGGTGATGACATTTCTCCCAAAGCAGGAGGCCTAACCCCTTCCCACGGCGCTGCGTGTAACACAGGAAGTCCCCTGCTTTTAGTCTTTGGCTGTTGTATAGTCAACACCTAAGAGAGAAGGTCTCACCGTCAGATGTGTAGGTTAGAGCTGCGGCGCTGCGCAGAGGAAAGGGGGTGACCTCTGCTTCCGTTTGCTCCCCCGTGAAGGAGTTTTCCACCGTTTCCTGCAGCTCAATGTGGTTTAGCTGAAAGAACCGTAATTACAGGCTGTTAATTTCCCAAGGCTCTGAAATGATGTGATTCATGGATCAAGCTGAACAATGTCACGCAGAGAATAATTTTTTTCTGGCGAATGTAACCCTCTAGAATACCCAATTTACAACACAAAAATAACTTCAGAACCTCGCTGGTGGGTTTCGGTTGCCTGAATGTCAGCTGTGCCACTGCTCCAACAAGGCAGGATTCGTGAGGCGAGTAAATGACCCGTTCTCATGAGGTGCACCTTAATGGGCAAACAGATTTAACTTATTTCCTCAGGTGACATCACTTAGACAAATAATGCCCACATCTAAAGAACATGGAACCCGCAGTTCCTTAGGCCAAAATGCATTTTCCTTTTATAGGTTCCTCCCAGGAATAAATTAAATATGAGCATGTCAGTTATACCCAGCGTTATGGTGACACATGTTGAACTGCAGAGCATGGTTCCCTAGTGGAGTGAGTACTGGAAAAGAAGAAAGAAGTAGGAAGTAATGGTACTTGGACCAGTGGAAGAACAATAATGTGATAGATAATCAGTGAAAAGGAAGAAAATTAGCAGTCAGAAAATACAGCAGCTTGGTGTTGATAGATAGTATTTCAAAGCTGCGTTCTTGGTCGTTGTGTGAATCTCAGAATCCCAGAGTGGTAGAGGTTGGAAGGGCCCCAGCAGGGTCATCCAGAGCAGGGGGCCCAGTAGCACCGTTGTCCAGGAGGTTTTGGAATCTCTCCAGAGAAGGAGACTCCACAAGCTCTCTGGGCAGCCTGGGCCGGGCTCTGACACCCTCCCAGCCAAGGATTTTCTCCTCCTGCTGTGAGGGAACCTCCTGGGTTCCAATTGGTGCCCAGTGCCACTTGTCAGTGGTGCTAGAGACAGGACAAGAGTCTGGCCCCATCTTCTTGATCTCTGCCCTTTAGCTGCAGTGTGGCCTGGTCATAGCCCCCTGCCTGGCAGCACAGCAGTCTCACCTAGAAAGGTATTTATTTGTGGTCAAAATTGTTTATACTCTCCACCCCCAAACTGTGAACAAGAGGGATGAAGGACCCGAATTAATGGTGGGGCCATTGACTCCTTTCAGTGTTGGAAGAGATGACAAAGTCTGAAAAGAGAACTAGAGATGGTTTTCCGGTACCTTGTCCTCCAGCTCCAGTATTTGATTGTTCTGTCTGTCAAGTTGCACATGCTGGTCCTGTACGATTCTGAGAAGTTGCTTGATGTGATTGTCCTGCTGCTCCACAAAAGCCTGAGGACAGGAGGGGAAGAAAGAGAGTTGTGGTTAAAAGCAGAAGATGACCCTCACCGTGGCACTGCCTCCGTAACTCTTGCCATGGGGCCAGTTCTGAGAGGCACAAACCTTTTAATACCACTTTTTGTTTTCCAGAGGGTTCCCTGTTCAGCCTTTGAAGGGGCAAATTTCTTTGCCTGTGATGTGAACACCCCTTCCTTTTTTTTTTTTGGGGAGGGGGAGAGGGGATAAACCACAGGCAGCTTCGTAGACCTTTTTTCTTGTTGCTATTTTCCTTCCATTTTGACGTCCAGAACAATTATATTGCATGAAGTTGACCCTTCATTCAAACTAGATGTATTGCACTGATCAAAAAAAGGGAACCGTTCCCAGCATTTAGGATATTGGGGTTGGATTTGGGAGATCTGGGTTCATTTTCCTGCTTTGACACACAGACATCCATCATGACATCGTACTCCATGATGAACATACAAACCTATGGGCTTGGTAATTACATCACTTTCCTGATTGCAACAAGTTTTTAGCATTATTATTTTTATTACAAAAATTCCTAAAACTGATTTGCAAAAAAAACCCCAACAACTAAAAAACACAGAAAAGATACAGAGCCTTATAACATCCCAATTTTCTTACCAATTTCAATGGGGGATTTTTACTGCAAAATAAACAATAGTTCAGATTAAGACACTGCCTCTTTTTAAGAGTATCGCAGTGATTTATTTCTCAAAATACGCAGTAGGGCTACAGCGAAGGGGAAGGGAAAAGCTGAGTTTCTCTTGCCTAACTACCGATGCTGGCATTACAGTTTACTTTGGCTTTGTGAGTCGGGGGTTGGCACAAGTTTACTTACTTTGAGTGACGAAATTTCTTCTGTCTCTTGTGTCGAAGGCTGGATAATGGCCAGTTTGGTGACTTTGTCTTCCAGTCCCCATACTTTCTCCTGTAGCTCGATTTTGTTTTGTATGAGGTCTTCGATCTTTGACTTCATCTCCTGCGAGAGATTCTTTATCTCTTCGTTGTGGATTTGCAGTCTGGCCGTGGTTTGTCTGAGCTGTTCTTCTTCTTCTTTGATTTCACTAGTTTGCAGGGAGAGCTCATAAAAGGACCTATCAAAAATGTAAAGTTTTTGAAAGATGTCATTCATCTGCCCCTTTGTCTTATGGACAAAGTCTTTAAGACCGTGCCCAAGCTGGAGGAGTCCATTGGCTAAGATTCGGACGTCATCTAACATGGCAAATCTTGATTTTGTCTCAGGAGTTGCAGGAGAATCAAAGGAGGAATAATCCTTCTCGGCTCCAGCTGAAAGAGCAAGTGGGGAAACGAGTAAAAAGACGAGAATGATTTTCATGTTTTCTGCTCCTGATACTCTTTGGTTGTTCAAGATGCAGAGACTCTTCCTACTGACAGGTTTTTTTTTACTGTGTGACTGTTCTGGGTTGAAGAATTTTGTCTATTTATACTCCCCTTCATTTTAGAAGGGGCAGAGCAGCGAGTTGATCATTAAACTGGGTAGATTTGAACGAATGTAACCCCTCTCGAATGTAGGTTGATATCTGGGAAGATAAAACTGAGAGACGGGCACGCTGCTGATTAAACTGGTTCTGAACTTTTCCACCTGCCAGACCTTCTGTTATAAAATGTTATTGATGACATAGGGTTTTTCACACGACGCTTTTTAATAGATTATTTTTGGGTCATAATCTGGATAAGGGCTTGAATTGCTTCTTGTTTGTGTTGTATGATTCCTTTTATTGCCTCAGGAATATAAAAGGGTTTACCGTACTTCAGAGCACTGGACGCTGTATTTCAAGTTGGGCAGCTCCTTGGTAAGCTCTGGAAGGGCAGAATATTCCCCGATGATTCACACAGCTTGATTCTCATCTCGTACCGTTTTCTGATGTAACTCATTGTGCTGCAGTGGATTTACTTGTCATCTAGTTCAGATGAAGTGAGAAAGAGGGAATTAGGTCCGGAGATTGCCTAGATGTGATTCTACTATGTTAAGGTTTGTGCAGGAATTTAAACCACATAAAACTTATTTTTTAAGAGCTTCTTTCCAGGGGTGGGTGAGATAAATAATACCTCTCTTACATTTCTCACCTTACCATTCTTTTCACTGCTTAAGATTCACACTACATAGAGCAAGTCTACAAGTACTCTGAAATAAATGCCCTGGCCTGCAGTGGGTCTCTGCATGGAAGCATGTATGGTTTTTGGGTAGTATTGCAGTATGAATGAAAGGTATTTTTCATTCTGGAATCACTCAGAGGAATCTGAGAAATCAAAATCAACCCATGCATAATATAGTCTGTACTTGGAGGGGGTTTGGGGTTTTTTTACTAGGTTGTTTTTTGATGTTTAGTAATTCCTCCCCTGGACTTCTTGTTTCTGTTGTTGTTCATATACATATACACATATGATATGAAATAGAAAGATTATTTTAAAAATGAAATTATTAAAAAAATGAAGTTATCTCATACATCGAGCTTCCTGTGTGATGAAGGGTGGATAATATGCAGGTAATCTCCCCACCCATAATTAAATAACGTGAAAGTAGTTTAGATCTCCAGTTAACTGGTGGAGAATATTTTGTATTAGTAAGATTTAGATCAGACTTCCTAGATTATCTGCACAAAGTCTAGAGAATCAGCAAGAGCATTTAGATCATCAGGCCTGGCAGTGAGGAGAAGTGGGATTCGTTCAAAGAGAATCTGCTGGCCTAGAGATGAGGCAAATGTAGGAATTACAATCAAATACAAACAATAATCACTATACCAGGAAGCAGCACGGCATTTTCACTACCCAAAGATGCAGTTCTGTCCTATAAAAAACAACCCGGTAATTTCTAGACTTGCAAAATGTCCCACTGCAACAGACAGTCTGGAAGGTCCTCATCCTTCTACACTCCTGAGACCAAGAACCAAGTCTCATAAAGAACAAACCTGTGAAGGCAAAGGGACGAGTAAGACTTTTCTTTTTCTGCTCTATTTCAGATAGCTGTGAATTCTTAAACATCATTTTAAAACACTTGAGCAAAGCAGCCAAGTAATGTTTTAAAAATTCCTGAGCACTGAGAGTTTTGAGGATTCTGGCCTGAGGTCTCAGCTCTGGCTGCACTGTGCAAATAGTCGGGGAACCTCCGGGAGGGCAAGGACACGGCGTGTAGTGCTGCCAAGGATCGGAGCGCCCGTTGCTTCATTCAGATCTTTAGCCTTTCAGGACAGAGCTATGAAAAGGCCCGAGAGATGCAGCTGCCACAGTGCTCACCGGATTCTGTTCAATTCTCTGCAGCCTGAGTTAAATCTAAAGTAAAGAAATGTGCATGTGTAGGATGCAGAAAGAACGGCTCTGGCCAACTAAGTGCCTGACTGGTTCTCTGGTGACAAGTCTTGCAAAGCCACCTGACCAGTTGAGACTGGGCTGTGTCTGCTGGCTCTTGGTAGATGTAACACGTGGCAGAGAAGAGATATTTCCTTAATTACTCATTTGAGCTTGGAAGGTTATAGGCAAGTGAGGGATTTGGTTATTGGCTGTTACAGTTGGTGCTGCTTATTTCCTAGGTAAGTACAGAGAGAGAGTTGGGGTTGTTCAACCTGGAGAAGAGAAGGCTCTGGGGAGACCTTCCAGTATCTGAAGAGGGCCTACAGGAAAGCTGGAGATGAACTTTTTACAAGGTCTTTTAGTGATAGAATGAGGGGTAATGATTTTAAACTGGAAGAGGGTAGATTCAGATTAGGAATTAGGAACAATTTCTTCACTCTGAGCGTGGTGACACACTGGAACAGGTTGCCCAGAGAAGTTGTGGATGCTCCATCATCGAACATGTTAAAGGCCAGGTTGGACAGGGTTTTGAGCAACCTGGTCTAGTGGGAGATGTCCCTGCCCATGCTGGGGCGTTGGAATGCAATCATCTTGAAGATCCTTTCTAACCCAAACCATTCTATGATTCTATTACACTGGCTTTGGCCAGTGGGGACTCTACTGTATTCCTGCCACCCTCAGGTACTTCTCAGCAGTGTAACAGTTGAGCTGGGTAGCTGTGTCATCAGGCAGAGCAGAGTAAAAATATTCTAGTGATGCAGTTTGGAAGTTCCATCTGCATAGAGACACAGAATTTAACAGGGACTTTCACTAAAATGAGACACTTCAATCTTTCTGCTAATTTTTTAACTCCACATGAAAGTGTTAAGTGGGGCTCAAATGGTAATAATTATAATAATTCTTAATTTTGTTGTGATAATGAGTGTTTATCATGATTAGTTCTCTGTTTTGCATGGCATAGGGCTTTGTTCCAGAGATCTAGCTTTGGTAAAGTTGATGGATTTCACGAGGACTGTCCACAAGTTTCTAGTCACTGAGAAGCTGTTCAGTGGAAGACTGTCATGCCCTATTCAAATCTGCAGGTTTTTTCGGATTAGTTCCTTTAGAAACTCATCAAATCAGTATTTACTTAATGCTACTGAAAATCTATTAGAAAAAGTGTTAGAACAATTAGGTTATTCATGGGACACATCATCCTGGAGGGTTTGCATTGAGTCATCATTCCTGCAGGATTTTCTCACTTGGAAATACCAATGGAAGTGTGTGGAGAGTTCTCCAAATGAGTTAAAAAAAAGAAAAAAAAAAAAAGGCACATGCAGGATCTGGATGACCTTTACAGCACTTCCATTGTGCCTTTGTGAGAAGTCATTGGGGTTCTTAACACTTAACTCTGGAAGGTTTGGTGGGTTTTGTTTTCAGTGGTAGACTGAGATACATAACTCCTGCTAACCCTATTAAACACTTCCAGTGTTTAAAAAAAGTCAGATAAGCCTCTGCTTTTGAAGGATTTGGATTTTCTGTAGGGAAACTCATTGGAGTTTCACTTATCTCGAGGAGGTTTAGGTGTTGGTTTTACCTGGGCCTGATACTGTTCTATAGTAGAGAATGAAATCCAGCATCTGGCACAGAGTTTGGGCTACAAAAGTTGAAGAACTGGTTGCAAAATTTTTTTTAAAAGAAAAAAAAAAGTATAGACTTTCTGCAGTCCAAAGGACTTGAGTGGTTTTGGTTTTAGAGGGTTTCAAATGAATCATTTTCTGTCCTTTTAGCTTTTTTTTTACCAGAAGTGGTTCTGTTTTGGTTTAAATAGCTTTGAATTCTTCCTAACCCCATCACCCCCAAAAATCTTTTCTTCTTGGCTTCATCTTCAGAAAAACACAATAAGTTGAGAAAAGTTTGTTTTTCAGAGGGGAGAGACAGTCAAAATGCTTTGATGTCAAATATTAAAAAAAGCACAAATAGCTGCCGAGCACATTTCCATATTGATGCCAGTGCTGATAAAGCCAGGCAGCGATAAGCTCACTATGAAATTCCACCCACAGATGTCACAACAGTCCGTAAGCAAAGCAGACCCAGGAGAGTAGAGAGGAGAAAAACCTTCTGGTGTGATGAAACCCTTAAGGGGGAATCCTGCCTCTGAGAGACCAGTCAAGAAAAGATGTATGGAACAAACATGATCCTGAAGATCTTTCCTGCCCCTGGGTGACCCTGATTAAATGGGCTTTAAATGATTTTTATAGTAGGAGTAAAACAAAGAAAAAACATCTCTAGGTTTTACTGAAAAGAAAAATTTTCATAATAGACATCCACTCGAAGAGTTAGGATCGGCTCTTAAGGTTTTAATACCCTTATGGAGGATTTTGCAGAATGGCTGCAATCACATTATATAAATATTTAGAGGAGGGCCTGATGCCATTATTTCCAGGGCTTGGGAAGCCTTTGCACTCCAGTGATTCATTTTATGGAAGTAAAGGTACTTTTGAGATCTGTTTGAGCTAGTAGTAGAAGTTGTGCATACATTTTGCCTAGTATTTTAATAAAAGCTCCAGACAGAAGTCCTTGGGTTTAAAGCTTCTGGCTGAAACTTTTCAGTGACAGAAATCTTCAAATATCACCAAGAAGTAGCTGCTATCTAGGAATGTAAGGACCAGCGGTCCTCTTGTTTAATCAGCGTGTATCTGGCACGGGTGTTGGTGTCGCAGTGTTGTTTTCATGGTCAATCCCTTCTCCTCCCTTTATCCCTTCTGTAGGAAGTTGGACAGTGATATGAGACTTCCCCACGCTGTCTAGAAGGTTGCTCTCTCCTCTTACTTCCCACTGCTTGTGTGTAATACAGGGCTGGGACTGTCTCCTCTTGATTTCTGAAGACTGCATTCAGGGCTGTGCCACTTCCTTTGCCTCTCAAAGCCAAAGCCCAGCAACGTTGCTGCCTGTCATCTCACCCCTGCAGGGAGGCAGCTTCTGCCATCGCTTCGCACAAAAGTCTTGTTTCACAGTTTTCAGAGGATGGAGGATACAACTCTGGTGTCCTACCAAGTCTCCTGAGTCCTGGTATTTCATAGAATGGTTTGGATTGGAAGGGACCTTCAAGATCATCTCGTTCCAACCCCCCTGGCATGGGCAGGGACACCTCCCACTAGAGCAGGTTGCTCAGAGCCCTGTCTAACCTGGCCTTGGACACTTCCTGGGATAGGGCATCCACAACTTCTCTGGACAACCCGTTCCAGTGTCTCACCACCCTCACAGTAAAGAATTTCTTCCTAATATCCCATCTTAGTCAACTCTCTTTCACTTTAAAACCGTTACCTCTCATCCTATCGCTACATAAATACTAAGATGAGAACTTGAGATATAATGAGTCAAAGGAAAGAGAGTAACAGAGGAAAAACTGAGAAGTCAGCCTCCCAGAATGGCTGTTAGACAGGGGCATCTGTTCCTTCAAGAGATTTTTAAGGTTCCTCTGAGTTTTTCAGCCATCAGGCTCCTTCCATGGCTCCTGGGACTGTGCTTATAGGTCTGTGGCTTTTACAGATGTCAGGTGAGGTAAAATATGATTTTTCATTTGGAGTCACGTTCTGATTTGCAAGCTGGGGAGTTTTTTTCCCGTCTCTATATGTAAATTTTCCACAAAAGGAAGATGCCTGTAATAGAAAACCCTTTGGAGAGAAGCTGCCTGAACAGGAGCAAGAGCACCCAAGTCTCCCCTGTCTTACAGTGGGATCTGTGCATCTGAACTTCCCGTGAGCAACATGAGCTTCTTCCTAAGGAAACGTTCCTCTGGGAAACTATGACGAGGAATGGGGGAAAAACCTGCACGTTTCCTCCGGTGCTTGTTGTTGTGAATGCAACTAAAGCCCTACCTGACACGTAAGGTCAGCTGGAATGTCTGCTTGTAGGTCTCTAGCACCCTCTTTCTGGAGTGGCATCAAACTGGTGAAATGTCTCCTTTGCTCCCAGCCCTAGCAGAGGAGGTGGTAGGAGAACTGCAGGCTTAGTTTAGGCTCATCTCGGCTAGTCAGCATAAATCAGGCCTAGGCATAAGACTGCCTTTAATATAGGGATCCTGGAGCCTGGCTTCACAAATACATTAAATCCTTCTCTTAAGCACTAATACTACTTAATAAAAGTTTTATGAGCAATGTACGTTTCAGAGTAAATTTTCATATCCATTCTCATTTTAAAAAGACCATCAAAGAGCAAATGTATTCGTGCCAGAACCAAGGAATTTAGTAGAGTCACAAAAATGGCCCAGGCCCCCTCTGGAATGGGAAGAGAGCGGTGATTAGGCAAAGCGACCAATGGGGATGGGATTCAAAAACTTAATTCACCGTGAAGGACTTGAAAGGGAAGAAATTCCCACATGTGAGCTGAGCATATCCCTCTGCCCGGAGGGGCGAGGAGAAGGAGCCTGGTTGGATACTGGTGCCCTGTACAGGAGCTGTCTGGAGCTGTACAGCTGGGCTGCTCTGTGCAGGTGCTGACCTGGAGGAGGTACCTTTTTCTTCAGAGACTCTTAGAGAATTCCTTGAAGACCAGCAGTAGCCCATGGCTGTGTAGATGGGAGTACCCGTGAGTATCGGGGAGGAAATGCAGTTGCCGCCAGAACCAAATCCGCAAGTGGGATTCATTTGCTGAAATGTTGATATCTAAAGTAATTTTAGACAGCTTAGAGCAGCCCAGATGTTGCTGCAGGAGAGTGACCCACTGCTAGGCCAGTGCAGGTGTTTTGGATACCCATGGCATCTAAAAAGGCTCCAGGTGCCTTCACAGAGAATCCGAATTACTGCCCTCCTGACAATCATATCAAGAGTCTTTTTGTTTTCAATCTCCAGTTGCCAGCACTCGGTAGCGGCTGCTTTATTACGCTTAAAATGTTGTCCTGCTGTGCTCCTCACCGCAGTTTTCTGTGCCCATCTGTTGTCTCTTGTCTCTCTGGGACAAGGAACAGTTGGAGACTGCTTACAAATTTTGTTCAGATTCACCGAATAGTTCCCAGAGGGGGACGGGGGAGAAGTGAACCTCTTTTTCCTCTTACCTGGTAAAGAATGGGTTGCTTCAGTGTTTGGGCAAAATGTAACATGCCACTTACCCATCCCTAGCAGATAGAAGGTGGCAGCATGAACCTCTTGCTGACCATCAGGCTGCTGAGTAGCTTGTGGTGAGCACCCTTCTCTGTCCCTCGTGTTGGAGCCAGTGTGTCCAAGGAGGAGCGGTGCTGGTTTGGTGGGCAGAACTCTGGGGAGATGGATGAGGGGTTTCCAGGTTCACTTTTTGAAGATGGATAATAATTGATGCACTTTTTACTTGTCTGGGGGCAAAAGAAGGTATATTTCCTTTGAATAATTGAGTCTGTTGAGTCGAATGGTTCAGGGGCTGTTGTCTTTTGTATCTTCAAAAGGGTCTTTCTTTCTGTCGGGGTAGATTCCTTGCTCATAGGGCAGGTAGTGGCCTGTGGTGGACAGTTTTGCTAATGATGTGTGAGTCCAACCTGCGCTTTGCTGCCAGGGACTCCACAGGACTGAGAGGATGAATAATATGGCAGAGTTTTGCATCTCGTTCCTGTTGTGCTTAATCATAGACTTGGAGAAATGGAGCTGGAAGGGGCCTCCAACATACACCCTCCTCAGGGAAGGTTGAGGTTGTCTCTAAACCGATCTGGACAAGTGTCTGTCTCACTAGTCCTCAAAAGCTACCAGAAAATGGAGATTTCACACCCTCCCCAGGCAATCTGTTCTACTTAACTAGCCTTACAGTCAGAACATTTCCCCTCCTATCTAACCTGGGTCTCCTGAGCTTCCATTTCAGCCTGTTAAGTCCTGTCACATTCTCTGTGGATGTGATAATCACTTGATTACTTCAATCAGTTCTTTCGATACCCAGGAGTGGTGTCATTACTTGTGGCCCCAGCCATTCCCTCAAAACTAACCACTCCTGGTTTGATCTGGCCATCCCCACTGTTTTTCAGAGCTCCTGGCTATTCCTTCTCAGATGTGAGTTTTACTTGATCCCCCATCCTTCCCAAAGTGCGGCATTGAGGTGTAGAACTGGAGACACCATTCCATCCGACTATTGCAGGGACTACCTGTCTGCTAAAGCTACATCCATCCGTTTAGTTTAATCCATTTTCAGAGGAGAGGTGTAACCTGAAGTCCTCATAATGTCAGGAGATTTAAAAAAAAACAAAATATTTTAAAAAAGGTCAGGTCACACAGGAACCAGCTACTCCATGTTAAACAAATAAACACTTCTCAGGGCTTTTCTATTCATGTTTTCTTTCCACTTGAGCTTCACAGATTGTAGAATCACTGGTAAATTTTTAAGTGGATTTTTCAAGTACTCTTATGAACAGGAACTATTTCAAAATGCAGTGCCAGTTAAAGTTACAACTTTTGATGTCTAAAATAAGGAACAGTTATCAAATTGCTTGGTTGGGTGTGCCCTTGTGTTGAAGAGAAGACCTTTGGGCTGAAGGAGAACGTCAAACCCTTCACTTTGAGTATTTCCATAGAGGTTTAAATAAGAAAGGTGTGAACTCTCTCACTCTGACTTAGAGATACTCACTTGATGCTTTTGTCTCTTGCAGGAATCTTCTTTACGTCTATCCTCAGAGCCTTAACTTTGCCAATCGCCAAGGGTCTGCCAGGAATATCACCGTAAAAGTCCAGTTCATGTATGGAGAGGACCCAAGCAACGCCATGCCGGTGAGGAAGTACTGTGTGCTCCTCGTGAATGCTGCGGGCTGTAAAATCCCTGTGTTAAAGAAAACCTCTGCTGAAATACATTTCAAAATAAAACATTGAGGGGAATATAACATTTTTATATTATATATATAAAAGTATAAAATATTTCAGATCAAAGAGTATGTTTGTATAGAGTTTGCAAAGTAAAAATACAGCAGCTTGTATTTTAACCTGGGATGTTTGCAGTGGATACCCTTGTGTTTGGAGTAGCATCTTTGCTCCCATGCCAAAAAAAATGAAAAGTGATAGTTATTCTTGAGTTCAGGGCCAGAAGTGATCAGCACTGGGTGAAGGTCTGTGTAGGAGTGGTTACGTTCACCAGTTCTTCAGCCATACCTGTATGCGTGTCTAACTGGGATTATTAAAACTATGAACTCTGCAGTGACTCAGTAAAACGTTACCAAGGAGGCCACCAGCATCCTGGCTGGGGCAGCACCAGTGGGGCCAGGGCAGGAATCGTTCCCCTGAACTCTGCACTGGGGAGGCTGCACCTCAAATTCTGGGGTCAGTTTTTGGCCCCTCCCTCCCAGAAGGGCCTTGAGGGGTTGGAGCGTGGCCAGAGACGGGCAACGGAGCTGGGGAAGGGGCTGGAGCAGGAGTGTGGGGAGGAGCAGCTGAGGGAGCTGAGTTTGTTCAGCCTGGAGCAGAGGAGGCTCAAGGGAGACCTTCTGGCTCTCCACAACTGCCTGACAGGAGGTTGGAATCAGGAGGGGTCAGTCTCTTCTTTTCCAGAGGAGTTTTGGATTGGGTATTATGAAAAATGTCTTCCCTGCAGGGTTGTCCAGGCCTGGCCCAGGCTGCCCAGGGCAGGGCTGGAGTCCCCCTGTTCCCTGAAAGAGTTTCCAAGCCGTGGAGATGTGGTGCTGAGGGACAGGGGTTAGTGGTGGAGTTGTCAGTGTTGGGTTAGTGGTTGAATGTGATGATCTTCAAGGTCTTTTCCAACCAAAATGATTCTATGATAGAAGTGAAGGGGCACATAACAAGCAGATGTAACCGTGCGCAGCTGCGCGGACTGGTGACTGGAGCTTTCAGTGTCTCTGTGGGTTATGGAACAAAATTTTGGCACAGTTTTATAGGAGAATTTCTATGTGTGGTGGTTTGTGTTTTTTGTTTCTTTTTTTTTCAGGTCATCTTTGGCAAATCTAGCTGTCCTGAATTTTCCAAGGAGGCATACACAGCTGTGGTGTATCACAACAGGTAAAAACCGTGACAGCTTATGAAAGGACACAGCCCCGTAGGGATAGTACAGTTCCTCCCAAAGGAAGTTTTACCAGCGTGAAAACGGAGTAACTCAGCAGTGACTCAGTGTTAATGAATTAACAATGGCTATCTGGGTAGCACCCTCACCAACTGCAGTGTCAGTCGATGCTGTCGTTAGAGTTTTGTGATGACTGGGACCCGGAGCCTTTGTTTGCTCGGGTACAAATCAGCGTTATGCCAGGGGCTGTGATCCTGAGCACGCAGCCCAGCTCAGCAGATGCTGTAAGTACACGCTTCACGTTGGTAGTCATGAAGATTTCCATCCTAAACTCCCGTTCGCACGTGCTGGGTTATTTAGCTGGAACCTTTTAGACTGTAGTTACAAACTGGAAGTACTTGGTCTTGAAAATAATTGTGTTGCAGCTGGGGTGAGGAGTGCTGAATTTGACCTTAAAGTGTTGATAGCCCTTGTAGCTCAGGGAGAGATGTTCTTGGAGGAGAGTCCTGTCCTCCATGTTGGGGGCTGTGGCCGTTTCCACCGTGAGACAAGAGTCTGTTGCTCGTGGGGAGCAGGACAGTTCAGAACGCCTGCGTGAGGAGGGGGCTGCTGCTTTAGTGTGTTTGTGGACTGTAAATGCTTACACCAAGTTTTTCCAGTCCTCAGTGATCAGAAAGTGAAGTCTTAATCCTTTGGGATAGTCCATATCCTTCCCTCCAGATACTTGAACTCAAAGGCTTTTGGTCTTGAGCATAAGACAATAAACCACACTGTTTGTACTGCTGACTCAGCTGAGGGTCTGGTCTCTGCACAGATCGCCTGATTTTCATGAGGAAATCAAGATTAAGCTTCCGGCCACTTTAACCGATCACCACCACCTGCTTTTTACCTTCTACCACGTCAGTTGCCAACAAAAACAAAACACCCCCTTGGAGACTCCAGTGGGATACACCGTGAGTGTCTTAGTCTTTATGTTTTTCAACACAAACTATATTATAATGCATTTGTTTGTGATTTGTTTCGCATCACTGTCAACTCGCCGTTGTAGAATTTGAAAATTTGACAGCCAAGCCTGCAAAGTTCAAGAAAGCCTTAAGAAGTGTGTGGGTTTTGGTTGTTTGTATTTTTTTTCTTTGATTAATTTCTTCTCCTTAAAGTGGATACCGATGCTTCAAAATGGACGGTTAAAGACCGGTCAGTTCTGCCTCCCTGTTTCCTTGGAAAAACCACCACAGGCTTATTCGGTGCTTTCTCCAGAGGTGAGTTGTTCTCCATGCTGAAAATCACTTCTGCTAAAAAAAATGAATGCATGGCTATGTACATGTGTGTGTGTATTTTTAACTCTTAGATTATTTATTTCATAAGTACTGTTAAGTTCAGACAGATAGTGTGTGAGGACACGTGTGCGATGTGAGAATACAACAAAAAGAAATGGCAGTTGTCATTAGAAGTGCCTTCTCTCTTCTTTCTGTCACATACTCACTCATTTCTTTTGTTAACCTGCAGGTTCCGCTCCCTGGGATGAAGTGGGTGGATAACCACAAAGGGGTTTTCAATGTGGAAGTTGTTGCTGTATCCTCCCTCCACACTCAGGTGCGTGTTAAGAAGTCATGGTATGCAAAAGAGTTTGATAGTTGTTTCACAGTTGAAATGCTGTCAAAGTTGATGCTGTGAAGAGTCTAATAATCGCTGGTAGTGAAATTACAATCTCATTTTCAGTTCTGAGCCAGCAGCCCAGTTACTCCACATTCTGCTGTGAGTATATTTGAGAAATTTTGCTTAAAAATATAAGCAGTGTGGCCTTTATTCACAGGGGGTGAATGGCCAACAGTGTTCTCAGACCTCAGACTGTTGTATTTAATACAACAGATCTAACATGCAGTCCAGGCCTATGATGTTTTCTTGCTTTTCCTTTTCCCTTCTGCCTCTTTTATTTCTCTGTGTATTTTTCATCTTTCTTTGACCTGAAAAGAAAGATGACAATCGTTTTGACTAATCAGCTTTCATGTTATTAATTTCCAGTCTACCATTTGATGGGTTTTGTGTATTTTATTTGTGTTGTAATTAGTAACATGATGTTAGTGCATTTTCATCTGTTTTTCTAAGAATCCACAGTCTCTGGGTCCTCTGGTTTTACCCTGACAACCTCTGAACATTGGCTGGTTTCAGTCAAATTAGACAAAGGGGCAGAGCCCTTAAAGATACTGAGTTTCTGCTAATTTTGTGGGATTGTATGGTCAGATAGAAAAATGAGGGAGAGAATCCATCGGTGAGGTACATATGCATAGGAGGCAGAGTTACTTTGGAAGCTTCTTGCTCATTATTGTTTGTTTTTTTGTTTCGTTTTTTTTTTTTCGCTTGTGTGTAGGACCCTTACCTTGACAAGTTCTTTGCACTTGTCCATGCTCTGGATGAGCACATGTTCCCTGTGCGAATAGGAGACATGAGAATTATGGAAAACAACTTGGAAAATGAACTGAAGAGCAGCATTTCAGCTTTAAATTCCTCTCAGCTGGAGCCGGTAGTGCGATTTCTTCATCTCCTGCTTGACAAACTGATTCTTCTGGTAGTAAGACCTCCTGTCATTGCAGGCCAAATAGGTATTCTATTTAAGTTTTATGGAGAATTACATGGCTGAAAGTTTGACACTTCCAATTTGATCATATTTATGTAGAAATGAAAAAGTCCATTTTAATGCTTTATTTTAGTGCCACTAATATACCACGCGTCTTCAAAATAAAACAGGCTGGCATCCGGGTCGGTGGCGAAATACACAGGAGCAATATTTAATGCAAAGGTTTTCAAAAATGACTAGTAATTTAGTGTCCACATTGAGACACCAGAACGGGGTCTGACTTTCATGAGTTGGATGCTCAGCATTTTCTTGGTGCTGGACCCTGTTAAATGTCTCCTTACTGACATTCAGAAACTTAAGAATTTCCACCTTACTGGTGACCTTGGAAAATCTTGAAGTAGGTAAGGTGAGAAGATGCAGGTGCTGTGTGTTCCTCTGGCTGTTCTGGATCCGACACTGAATAATGAATAATCAGCATAAATAATCCCTCCTTTTGCTCAGTTATGGGCTGTGTTCTGGTAGTACGAAAAAAACCTCAAGTAGAAGTCGGGATTAGATCCTTAGTATGTAAAATAGCATTTTATAAATGAGAATTTTTCATAGGATACCGGAGTTGGGATGTGCTGGAGTGTGGGTATCTAAGACTGCTTTAAAACCAGCAGTGATTTATTTTAGAAAGGTTATCTTTCTAGGGAAGAATTTTATTTGAATGTTTATTTTATATTTGAAAACTCTTTTACTCTTCAGGTGTTCTATATTGGTTTAATTTGTCTGTATGGAGCATTGAGGACATTAGTGTCCAGTTTTATAAAAAACTTAAGATTTACAGTCTCCAGCTGCCGGCTGCTTCATCCCTCATATCCACCTTGGTCCGTGTGTAGATTTCTGTGCTTATTTTTAGAGCAGATTTTTTTCCCAAACCAGGATGGAATTGTTCTTTTTGATAGAGTTTATATTTTGGCTGAGGCTTAACCAGAGGACGTAATTAACTGAGAAGAGCACGATGAATATCCAAAGGATATTATTCATTAATTAAACAAGGGCTTGATCTTGTTACCACCGCAGTTGATGAGCAAAGTTGGGCTGATTCCAGAAAGCAGGCCTAAATTCATTAAATTTGTTATTAATAAAAGTGGAAGCTCTTCACAGCAGCACCTGTCTTCCTGTCAAGCAGTTTATTAGACCAAGCTCGAATACCGGGTTCAGTTTTTGCTGAGAAATGCTTGCTGTGTATACTCTTAACAAGCTTCACCATTTATTCTTTAGAAGGTGGACAAAATGTACGTTTAGGATTTGCTCACGAACGCTGCTGCAGTTTAAAACAAACTCCTGGCTTATTACTTTCAGTTAACCTGGGCCAAGCATCTTTTGAAGCGATGGCATCCATCATAAACAGACTTCACAAGAACCTGGATGGAAACCAGGACCAGCATGGCAGAAACAGCCTTCTTGCTTCCTATATTTATTACGTTTTTCGCCTCCCGAATACCTATCCCAACTCACCGTCGCCAGGTAGCTCCTTTTTTCTTTTTCTCATTTTATTTCCAGTCACAGTTTGTTGAAAGCAAGGAGGAATTGCTCACTGGCAGGTGCTCTTGAGCTCCAACTGCATGGCTGGTTCCCTGCCAAGCCGTTATTAACTTTCTCTCTGATCCGGTGTAGGCATTTACAAGCCGAATTTAATTACTCTTAGCCATGACAGAGATTTAACTCTTTGATGATCTTAAAATAACAGTGCCACTGCTGAAAGGCTATGGGGCTAAATTATGGCAAAATACTGGGGTTTTTAATTTAGTTTTCTGTGGCAAGGAGACAGATGTGGGACACTCTTGTCCTGTCCTGCTTCCCAATCTCCTTCACTGGTACTTTTGGACTTTGATCTGGTTCCAACAAAAGTCGATACGCTGGCAAAGGAGTGTGAAAGACTTGAAAACACACGTCTGGGTGAAGGAGGGAAACAAATTAATTCCACCCCTGCTGAGAACAAGGGATATATCAGCATGGGGGAAGAGGTGGTGTGAATGACAGCCACAGAAAACCAGGCTGTGGAAGGAGTGTTGTGCACAGCACTTGCTTCTTGCATGGAGCGGAAAACCTCTGAGAGGTGTCGGGGAGGTTGTGTACTTGAAATTGTGCCCAGTTCTTTGGTGGTTTTCAAGTCTGAGGTCTGGCAAAGACCCTTTTAGCTAAAGACATACTCCACACTGGCTGTCTAAAGCCCCAGGGAGCTTCCTGCTTCCCACAGATCAGTGGATAAAATAGCTTTTTAATCCCATCCCTTTCTCCCTGCTGCTTGCCTTGGAGAACCAGGCAGGGGAAGGCTTAGGGAAGATTTCCTTACAGACCAGACCTACTCATTAATCCAAAGGATTTGCCATGTCAGGCTGATGTAAAGCAGCGTGGGATCAAGGCTCTGATTGATGGTCTAACAGGATGTTCTTTCCTACCCCACCGTAGGTCCCGGTGGCTTAGGGGGGTCAGTGCATTATGCCACCATGGCTCGATCTGCCGTCCGCCCGGCAAGCCTTAACTTGAACCGCTCGCGGAGCCTCAGCAACAGCAACCCAGATATATCTGGGACCCCCACCTCGCCGGACGACGAAGTTCGCTCCATCATTGGCAGCAAGGTACGCGCACGCTGCTGGGGGGTCTTGCAGGAGCTTCAGCATCTTTTATTTAATCTTTGAGGAAATAACAGGGAAGTTTTTGTGATTATCTTTTTTTTTTTTCTATGAAAAGGTATCCTTACTCATGGCCCCTTCTCAGACCTCTTCTGGCAATTGCTGATAACATTACTGAAGCTCCACTCCTTGAAAGGAGCTGCTGATCTCTCTGGCTTTTTGGAGACCATCGGGGCAGTGTAACTCCCACCAGTGTGGTGGCTTGGGACAAGAGTCCTTCTGGACTTGTCTCCCCAAGACTAGTAGGACGAGAATGGTTTTACTGCCTCACTTTTCACATGGCCAGCAGCCGTACCCTCTGCCCAGCTCTGTTACATCTCCCCAAACCTTGCACCCCTACCTTGCCGCTCTGTGATCCCACTCTAACCTCCCAAACCAAAACTCTCTCTTCTCCTCTGCATTCAGCACTAACGGCTGCTCAGGTGCTTTCTCCACTACTCGTGTCCAGAGCCGGTGTCTCGCACACAGCAGGAATATTCCGAGTCTCTGCATGGGCCAGAGGGGATTGTGAGCCTAAAAAGTGACTTTCTAGTGTGGACTCATCAGAGCAGAGCATCTGGCACGGTCTCATTTGGCTCAGTATGTGCATCTCCTGCAGAAGGGCCTGAGCCTCTCTGGTGACTTCCAGCTACGTAGACCTACTGCAGTCCCAATCTGAGCACTTCAGTTTTGTGCCTAAAGTAGGTGGGATGAGCCAGGGCAAATCTGCGGTGTTGGTAATTCCCTTTCCCGAGAGGAGAGCCTTAAATTGTTTGAGGTGATCCTTTTTAATGTTCAAGCTGGGATATCTTAGACCAAGGTGAGATGCTTTCCTACCCGTGCCACTTCATTCTTCCAGCCCAGATAAATTCCTGAGCCCTTCAGACAGGGTTTGTGCTTGATCTCTTAGAAGATCAGTGATCAAGTTGGTTAATAAAGCCATCTGGTTGGTCCTGGGTTTTATAAGAGCAAGAAAAATACAGTTTCAGAAAGAGATTACGAATTTAAAATGAACAGCAACGCAATTTGCTGACCAAATAAGAGTGGGTAGGCAAATCGTTAATTTTTACATCAAAGTTTGGACTTGGAAGTCTTAAAATATTTTAAAGACCACTTCAGTATCTTGCTAATTAAACTACCCTGACCTTTTGTGAAATGCCATAGGCACTGATGTGCATATGGAATTTACACAGGCTATCAGAAGTTTAACACATGCTGGCTTAGTGAATAATGTCACAATACCAAATGAAGAGAGATTTAATTCTAGAGATGTACTCCAGACTTCAAAGGAAAACCTATTTTGTGAATAATTGTTGAGGAGAAAGTTTCCTTTAGTGTAGTCTGAGCATCAGAGATTAAGCTCAGTCTGACTATACAGACTTTTGGTTGAGTATAATTCTTCCTGCTTGTTCATATCAATAGCCAAAAGTAAGACACCTCTTCAGCTGCTGAAATAAAATTAAAAAGTGCAAAAATTTCTATTCTGTTTCTCTAAATAATGGCTTAAGCATGTATAACCAAATAGAGAATTTGTCCTTCAAATTAGAATCTATTGTGGGAGGCTTTCTGCTTTAAAAATCCAAATAGTGTTTTGTTTTTTGATGGAAATCTTCTGGAGTCCAGTCCCGTATTGTTTTTTATTGTAGTGTAAGATATTTTTAGTTTTGGTAAATATGCTTTAACTCTCCCCATTATCAGCTTCTTACTGAATTTTGAAAATCCAAATAGTCGTCCCCTCTACAGGATTTGGAAGATTAGAGGAGGTTTTAGGTCTGTCACTTATTTTGCCTTCGTTTTTGAATTGAGGCCGTGTAAATTTTGTGCCCTACAACAGCAAATTTATTAAGTGTCTAAAAGGATCTATGGTGAGATTTTACACTTGGGTGTTCCTGGAATGTTGGAAACGTGCTGGGAAAAACCACAAAAGATTGTGGAGTTTCATGAGGGTGGACTTTCACCACCGTGTGTTACGTTCCTGCACGGATCCAGCTGCAGCTCGAAGCCCAGAGGTAGAACAGAATGTAACAGCAGTTTTGTGAACTTTTGAGTGACTCTGCCAAGCAGTAAGAAGCCCCCTTGCACTCCAAAATATTCTTGTATTTTCCAAAGAGGGAAGAATCTTTCCCTTTCAGGTTTTTTACAAAATGATTTCTGCTTCTGCAAACACAGCATATGTTTAAGTTCGTCCTCAAACCCAGAGTGACACGATTGGAGCCAAAACGTGAGTGTGATAAAGGCAGTTTTCAAAATTAGTCCTGATTTTCCAAAACATGAGCTTAGTTCGGCATTCTGCAGAGTCCTTTCGACTTCAATTTACTGTGAGCAAAATAAAGCATGTTTATGGGGCTGAGCAGAGCAGGGAGCTTTGATTTATTTCTTCCAAAAAGTAATTGAGATTAAAACACTCTCTGTATGTGCATTCAGTATTATTTTTTATTTTTTTTATTGGACATCTTAAGCAAAATTACAGCCTTGCTGGACTCTGCATAGAGGATAACTCAGTGGATTAATGGGTCGAGTCCCTGGTCACAGCTCTCAGCTGGATTCAACCTTGGGATGGATTTTTTCTTTGCCAAGAGGAATACGTTGTGAGGCTTGGTGGGTTTTGCAGCTGGTGATAATCGTGATGAAATGGGCTTCACCTTTGCTTCAGGTATTGGGAAAAAAGCCCTAAGCTGGCACAAAAACTGGGATGAAAGCTCTAGATCAGGTGAGGGTCAAAGCTGGTATGTGGGATTTATACAGAACTGCTACTTGGTTGTGGCTTTGCAAAACTGCCTCCATCAGAGTTGGTTCCTGGAAGCCAGGAACGTTCACTGCATCCCACTGAATGTTCCTGACCTGGGAGCAGACTGGGTGACAAACAGAAGTTTAAATTTTTCCTTTTCTTCATTCTGAGTGTCTTGAGAGAAGAAGGGAGCAGAGAGACAGGAGGGATCCACAGTAATCTTGCCCATATTATCCATTGCAATAGAATTTGGAGTGTAAATTAAACAGAGCTTTTAAAAAGCAGGATGATTTTTTTTTTAAATATTTTGCTTGGCAAAGCAGGCTGGTTCCAGAAAAGGTATGTGCTCTTTCCTCTCTTTGCCACACTGCCCAGAGAAAACACCTGAGTGTCCATGTGAAACCCTGTTCATGGGATTACTCTACCAGAGGGGCTGGATTTTTATTCCCTGAGCAAGAAACCCTGCGAGAGCTGACAGTCAGTCTCTTCAAAGTTTCTCAGCATTTCTCGAAGAGCTGTAGAGCTCATAAACTGTGGAGTGATAAACAGTCTCCCCTCAAAGTGCTGGAACCCTCAGAGAGCATCCTTTGTGGTTTTCACATCTGTGCACCAGTTTTCCTTGGTCACGCTGTAACTCCGGGCTGACTGAAGTGGATGGGTTTAAACTGATCCAAGGGAGAGTGGGATTTTTCAGGAGGGGGGTGGGGATAGTTTTTGAACGCCGAGCGTTACAGATAGGATGGGTTGGACCAGAGCTGTTGTCAGTATTAATGTGGTGTAGGGATCAGATGAGATATAAAATCAGCTTCTGGACTCAAATGTGTCAACAGACACCTGGGAATTCAGGCCACTTTAACAGCTCTAACCGATGATGTGTTTGCGGTGTACCCAGTTTGATTGCTTTTAAGGACTAAACTTTGACTACTGTATCGCATGCAACGTGTAATATTTCTTTCCTTTCCCAACTGCTTTCTATTACATGCCCAGGGTTTAGACCGCTCCAATTCCTGGGTAAACACTGGTGGTCCAAAAGCAGCCCCATGGGGATCCAACCCCAGCCCAAGTGCAGAGTCAACACAGGTGGTGTCTCCGGTAGAGGTTTTTCTGACTTTGTTTTCCGTGATGTTTCCCTGTAGAATATCTTCCTTTCAGTGTACACTCCGATTTTGGTGGTTTCTGTTTCTTTTTCTTTCCTTCTTTCTTTCTTCTTTGAAAATTTTGTGAGTTTTATTTTATAAATTAGCGTCTTCTCCCCCACAACCTCACCACGCTGCATGAAAAAAACTCAAACTGCGTGAACGTCCCCTTCTTTCATTTCAGTGGTTGCTGGTCTGTGAAATGTAAATGCTGTGACTGCTTTTATTTTCTTTTATTTTATTTTCTTCTCTCTAACACTGCTTTCAGCTTCAGACGGAGCGTTTTTTTCTAAGTGGGAACATTAATCACAGCTTCATAGTTTCGTCCATGTTTGCCATTTCTTTTGATGTTGTGACCCATTTTGCCATTTTCATCAAGCATTTAGTATTCATCGTCAAGTAACCCGTCGTGACTGTTTGAGTGGAATATTGTTAAACCAAAAATGATTACCACCTGTAAAATTCTCTCTTAAAACATGTAAATTTGAGTGCTGGAGCCAGTGACTTGCTAGGGCAAATTGTATCTGTTCCGTGTTGCAAAGTATGAAAACTTTCCGGCAGCTTCGGTCAGAAAGAGTTAATTTATTTAGCCCCTGTTGCCTGCTGCTTTCCACCGCATGGTTGCCTTGAACGTACCTCTCAACTGTACCTCCTTTTGAGTTTATCAGTCTTCCAGAACTATTTAGTCTGAGTTCACTTGCACTCGGGGCAAATTATTTCCATCAGAACCGGAACTTGAGTCGCGTTCTCTCTCCCTGTGCCAGCAGCTGTGTTGCTGTGGGGTTCATCCCCCCCGCCCTTGGTCTCTGGTAGATTGAGAGGTACGGACTGAAATTCCAAGCGTTACCTCCTTGATTTATGCATGTCGATAAAGTACAGCGATGAAAAAGTTTCATGCTTTGCAGCATTCAAGTGTCTTTGTGCATAAGAAGACGCAGTTCTTGAACTAGCCTGTATCTCTTAAACCCATAAAAAGTACTGTCGTTTTGCCTAAACCGAACCTGTAAACGATTAAGAATTTGAGAATGCGTTGAAAAGGTGTAAAGACAGTAAAAGCCTACGGCTGGAACCGTATTTTTGTAAACGTACGTTGTCCTTGAGCTGCAAAACCCCATCCACAGCAAACTTTAATGTCCTGTCATCATTCATTCATCTCCACTCCGTAGGCTACGGATCGAAGTTGTAATCGTATGTCTTCGCACACTGAGACGTCAAGTTTCTTACAAACATTAACAGGACGATTACCAACTAAAAAGGTAGATTTCAGTGAAGACAATTGATATTGTGGGGCAGGGAGGTCAAGTCATTTTGAAAACGTGATGCAATCTATTCTTTTATTTATAGCCTGATTTTTTTTATTATTTTTTTTTTTCCGAGGTCGTTAGGAACCGCTGTTGCTTAGCACCTCTGAATATCCAGGCTGTAGTGAATATGAAGTATTCTGACAGAGCTGAATTGGGAAGAATTAAATGATCAGGAGTAGCTTCTCCTGATTTAATGGCCGTACTGTTTGGAGCCACTTTGTGACTGGCTTTCAAAAAATATGAACAGCACCATCTAGACATGTAAATGATACATTCTTGTGTGCAAAATGATAACGTGTTAGATGGCCAGCGTTAGGGATGGGTGCTGAGCGCAGGCATCCAGGTGTTAATCCAAAGGGACTCCAGAAAGCCAATGGGAGTTAGTCAGAAAGTTCAATCCCTCCCTCGGAGGCGATGACACCCTACTGAACAATGTCAGGAAGGCAAAACACCTGACTTTTTGTGTAATGAGGATGTGGTCTCTGACAACGGCCGGTCTCTGGGTTGGTCCTCCTCAGAAAAGAAACCCAAAAGCTGTTTCTTAACCCCACATTTCTTCCTTACCATTTTTAAGTCCTTTCTCACAGTAAATATACATCTTTATATGTCCACTTTTTACTCCCTTTTTCCTGCGAAAATCAGACCAGGCAGAAAGGCAGACGTTTAAACTAAACTAATTTGAGCACCAAACTTTATTTACTTTAATTTTTTTTTTGCGGAGGGTGGGTGGAAAATTCTGTTGACACTTGACATTCAATTTTGGAGCGAGATGCCGTGAAACGTTTCTCCCATCACATATCATAACAACATCCTCCATTGTTAGCTGGGGATTTCTTTAAGGGATGCCACCACTGCTGTCACATTCCCAGTTACTTATTTTGCTTAACCTCCTTGTTTGCCACACTTCCCACGGACCGCGCTTCCATTTCTCACGCGGACTGTTTTTGTGAGCTGCTCTCGAGGCTCGGGCTAACTCTGGATTTGAATCTGCGTAGCTTTTCCACGAAGAGCTGGCCTTACAGTGGGTTGTGTGCAGCGGCAGCGTGCGGGAGGCAGCCCTACAGCAGGCCTGGTTCTTCTTCGAGCTGATGGTGAGCAAACACCTTCCTTACCGCCTCGCGCTTTGTCGTTTCGAACACGAGACGGCAACAACTGCAAGCGGCTTCCTTGTCATTTATATTCCTCTAGGTGAAGAGCATGGTGCATCACTTGTATTTTGCTGACAAACTGGATGCTCCCAGAAAGAATCGTTTTCCTGAGCGTTTCATGGATGATGTAACCGCTTTGGTCAGCACAATTGCCGGTGATATAGTCTCACGGTTTCAGAAGGTAACGGCAAACAATTCAGCTGAACCCCGGTTGGCCCTCAGGCACCAGACCTCCTGTGTCTTGTTTGCTGGTGCCTAGACCAGGGGTTGTTTGAAGACATAATGTTGTTCTTCGTTTTCTTTCACATTTTTCTCTCTCTTCTCTGTAGGATACAGAAATGGTCGAGAGGCTCAACACTAGTCTTGCGTTTTTCCTCAATGACCTGTTGTCGATCATGGACAGAGGATTTGTTTTCGCTCTTATTAAGACCTGCTACAAACAGGTGAATGCAGATAAATATGATGACTTAACTGTGAACCGTAGCATAGCCTCTTGCTCTTAACTTCCTATGGACAGACAGTAAAGTACGGACACAGAATTCTGCTGTTCAGGTCTTTTTTGAGCAAGCCAGACGTTCCCAGGGGTGATTTAGAGTTTACGCCTCTCCGATTGCACTCTTGAGCGTGAAGCAGCAGGAACTCTCCTGAGTGAATGGGCATGCAGCAGGAAGGAAGAATTATTCCCTCTGCTCACCATGTTCAGAGTAATGGAATCAAAAATTAGTCGGAGGTTTTGTGCGGGAACTCAGACTCTTGTGGGTTGTCAGCGAGTCTTTCAGGGACACACTGACCCAGTATTGTCGTATTGATCCTTATGCTCCCCTTCCATCCTGAGGATTGAAGGTCTCCTCCCCCATAAGGAGGGTTCCTGCCTTATGCACTGGGAAGTTAATTTGCAGTGTTGTGGCAGGAAAATTGCCTCGAACCACGACGTTTCATTTGACTACAAACATCGGTGCTGACACTGTGTGCAAAGGAAATGATGAAGTATCAGGAGCTTAGGCTTGGACTCTCTTTTTTTTTTTTTTTGCCACAGGGTCTAAAATTTTGTATAAGGGGCAAGAAAAGCAACAGCATTTGAGCTTTATTGCCTACTGTATATTAACCAACCTGCATCTGTGACCTGTTAATGCATCACACGGTGTGGTCCTGCTTCTCACAACTCCCCCTCCCAAATCAATAGGATATGCATAGCATATGTGAAGTACATAGTTCTTCATTTCCTGACAGAAATATGGCCGTTACGTACATCTTGTGTTGATGTATATGCCGTTGGCTGGGATGTGGGTGGCTCCTGTGCATCAGAAGTTTAATCTGCAGCACAAAGAAGCCGTGTGGATGTGACCATTTCACGATACCAAGCACTTTGGTTCTTGCTTCCAAAGTATTTTTGGGGAGCAGTGGTGGGATGGGGGAGGCTTGTGGTGCATTTGTACTCTCTTGGTGCTAACTGCACATTCATGGGCTAAACTTGCCAGGTGTCTTCAAAGCTGTATTCCTTAACAAATCCAAGTAACCTGGCATCTTTGAGGCTGGACTTCCTTCGCATCATTTGCAGCCACGAACACTACGTCACCTTGAATTTACCCTGCAGCTTGCTCACACCACCTGCATCTCCATCACCATCTGTGTCTTCAGCAACTTCTCAGGTACGCTGAGACAAGGATCCTTCGTGGAAATGCAAGCTGAGCTTTCTTCTGAGACTTAAATCATACGAGGCAGTGGTATCACCTGTATTTTCCATCTGTTTGCTGATATTTTTTGGCAGTATTTATTTTGAAATGTATTTTTACCTGCCACATAGATTTTTTTATTTTCTTTCTTTCTTTTGATCTTCTATTATTGAAAAAAAAAACCACTGCCGGTATTCCTATCCATGTACTGCTCACACAGTCCACAGGGACCTAGTCCCCTCCTGTATTAGACAAATGTGTGAACAGAAACGAGCCCTTTGGGAAGAAAACACTTTGTCCAGTGTTACCCTTTTCTTACAAATCCAGGGTCTTTCTAGCACACTGTAGCTCAGCCCTTGCCTGCTCAGGGTAAGTACTTTGGCTTAGCAAGCGTGTCATCCAAGTGGATTAATTAGTTGCAAAATTATGTCAACTAAATCAAATTAAAGCCGCCTTTAACCTGAGTGAGAGCATCCATACCTGAGTTAAAAGTTTAACTAATCCACTTTTGAAGGTTATTTGGCTTAACTTCCCTAAAGCCTGCGCTGTGTTTGGGAAGGCAATAACAACAATCAGATTTAATAGAAGAGTTAGTCAGCTTGGATATAACATCAGTAGATCCAAACAAAAGGAGGAAAAGGTAGTTTAACTGAGATTATCTTTAACTCTGAAAACTGCTTCGAATGTATTTCATAACCTTTGACTCCACGTTGATTATGTAACTTCTGAAATGATTTTTTATTTTCTTCACAGAGTTCTGGGTTCTCCACAAATGTCCAAGACCAGAAGATTGCAAATATGTTTGAGTTGTCTGTGCCTTTCCGTCAGCAGCATTACTTGGCTGGGCTCGTGTTAACAGAACTGGCTGTCATTTTAGATCCTGATGCAGAAGGGTAAATCTTTACTTGGTTTGTTTTGTTGGTTTTGTCCCAAGAGTTTCCTGTAATTCCAAGGAAATGGTGGATGCAAAGCAAGTTGTGACATGGCCAGAATTCATTTAAATTGGTTAACTGAGAAGATAAGAAACCAGTTCTTTAAGAATCCTTTCTCCCTACCCCTCAACTTCCTTACTTCCTTTAGCCCTGACTTTGTAAGCGTGATTTTAATCACATTTTTCCAGCTGTGTAGAAGGAAAAGAGTTTCCTGCTGGAGCCCCCACCTGCCACAGGGGCACTGCTGGAGCTCTGAGAGGAAAACAGCTTTTCTCAGTTGTAACAAGACAGTAATTTTCAACATTTAGGAAGTCTCTGTTGCTGGTGGTTTCAAATGTTGTGATGTATTTGGCCTGTGGTCCTCCCAGCGTTTTAAAATCTAAATTATGCATCGATGAGGCCCCTGTGGGTTACATAAATAGACAAAGAGAGTCAAGCGTGCAGAGTTTGTCGGTGACTTGCCTGGCTTGTGCAGCAAATAATTTTCTGAAGTAGGAGTGTAGCCTATAGTCCTGACATCCAGTCTGTTCCTTGTGTTATTTAGGGCTGTATTCTGCCTTGCCTCTTTAAAATGGATTTCAGTGGAAATTATTGATTGCTTCCACAGTCCTAAGTTCTCTCGCAGGCATTTTTCTCAAGGTGGACTCAGAAATATCAGTCGAGTCGACAAATGCTGATGATTCATGGTTGATTCTGCCCCGTTACCAAGAGGTCTCAGGAGTTAAGCATTCATTCTGTTTCCTGTTGGAGAAGAAAGTGATGCCATAAATGAGAATATTTTCTTGTGTATGTACATAACACACTGCAGTCCTGATTGTGGGGCCTGAAATGGAAAAAGCAGCAAATCTTTACCCCTACTTACTGTCTGCAGAAATCCTTTCTGTAGCATTGGAACATCCTGCTCACGGCTTAGAAATCAGGTCCTGTCGCTGACTGTATTTGCTCCTGCTCTTCACAGATTTCCTGTTCTCACCTACCTGCTTCTTGAGCTCTCTCACCTTGCTCTTCTCAGCGCTTAATCTTGGACCTGGGTGGTCCTGCTACACAAAGTAGCTATCAGCGTGATCTTGCTGGTGTCCACTGGCGAGACAGCCTCTCTTTCAAGCCTTATCTAGACAGAAACAGCCCCCTGGTACCAGTATAGCTCTGGAAATGCATTTTAGTCAAAGCTCCTGAATTTTGGTGATGTACACCAGGAATGCATTGGGATTTGATTGTTCGCCAGAAGGACTTGCAGTTTGCGGCGTTTTAGCTGTTCTCAGATTTCAACCTTCTGCATTTGCACTGGTGGATCCACGGTAGAAAGTCAGCCGGTTCACATCTGCTCCTCCTTTGCCTGTAAAGACTTGTTAACAGTTGTATAGTATCATCAATAAGTTATTAGTAGAGGTCTCAGATGTGCCTGCCATTAAAATGTTTTGGCCACTGTTGGAAACTGCTCGGAACGGTTCCCAGCTGCATTATCCTGCAGCAGGAGTGGAGAGGGGTGTCCATCAAGTTGCTTATTCTGTTAGAGCTCTGCCTTAGCTCTTGATAGGTGACACAGAGCCTTCAACGCGTTCTGTCCTTGCTCTTTTTGCTCCTGTAGCAAGATACGTTAACTTTTAGCTGACACATTTTATAAGACCTCTTTGGGTGGAGTTGAAGAGAAAAGGCTGTGGTGCCTGAAGGTGCTGCACTGGACAGATCCCTCTGTGCTGGGTGCTGTGCAGTGACCCAGTACATTACATTCCTTCAGAGCACGTGCAGTCTAAAAGAAAACACAACATCCCGGTGGACAAAGGCAGCTGGATGTGACCCAGCGGGCGAGTCCAAGCAGCCAGGCCCTGAATAGGTTGTCTCTGCAAGCAAGACTGTGGTGCTTTAGTTATTAACTCATTGTGCTCATTCCATGTTGCCCATGGTGACTGATGTTACAGGACAGGAGTAGGAAAATCAGAATTTGGGCCTCAATATTCGGTGACAAAAGTGAGTTTCCCAAAAGCGTGCGGTGTTGACACAAATTCAAGCCAGGGCTGAGATCGGAGCGTGGAAAGATCAATTCCTTGAGTTATCAGCCAGAAAGATCAGTGGGCTCTGTTTCCTCCTCTTCGCTGTGGATTGATCCACCACGGTGCTTGCTCTGTTCCAGAGAAGTGAAAAAGAAGTCCCTGTCGCCCTAGGGCTGAATTTTGCTGCTTTGTTGGATGTTTTTCCCTCTGTGCAGTTCTATGACCTGGAGAACAGTTTCCCTTGAACTGTGAGAAACACGACGTAGGTGCCACTCCTTCAAAGTAATACAAAGACTTTTCTTTGACCTTAATCTGAGGGAACCAGTCAAGTAAATAAGCATTTCCTTCCTAGTTGTTAAGGGTCTGAGTAATTCTGCAAACAAGCAATTGCGGCGTCTCATTAACGGCTTGATTAAAAAAACACACCACATAGACCTGTAGCTACAACGAGCTGATGTCCTCCTAACCTGGACTGGTGTCTTTCTAATCATTTAAAACCCCCAACAATCCAGTCAAAACCTCTGGTCTTATTTTTAACCAGAATTCAACTCTACTTTTCAGGTAAAGTGGATACTGTCTGAAATTCAGCACTTGTTTTAATACCTCAGGTCTGAACATCGAAGCTTATGTTTTGCTAATGCATAACATACGAGCTTCCGTGGCTGCTTCCTGCGTGGGGTAAAGTTGTCTTCTCGGCCTGAAGCAAATAGCTAGGGAGATACCTGCTATTTGCTCAGAGAGAGGTTTGCCTCTGTGTGGTGGCTGAGGGAATTGAAAGGAGTAGAGAGAGTTCTGGAGAGATTCCAGGGAGTTTTTCAGGCACCAGCCCCGAGTAGGCTGATGAAGGATGCCCTGCGAAAGGGGATGGGGCTTGTGTCCTGCCGCCGTTTGCATCTTCATAATGAGGAAGGCCGGTTTTTGCTGGTTTTCTTTCCACCCCTTCATTTCTGTGACATTTTTTATTGAGAATTCTGGATCTGTAGGCTACCGGTTTGGTTGGATAATTGCATGAGGGGTCGGGGAACTGAAGCAGAAACCCTGATCATTTGATAAACTCAGCGTTCTCTCTTAGGAGGGTTGTTCTCTCTGTAGAAACAAAAAAGGAACACAACAAATAGTTTCACTAAACCTACTGTCCTCTCAAGGTTCTCTCCCTGTTTTCCATATTCCCTGCGTTCTCCTAACAGACTTTTAGTAGACTTCAGCGTAGCAGTAGCTGGGGCTTTATTTTTGTCTGGAAAATACAAGAGTGTTCACATTATATTGCGTGTGCACCTCCACGAGGTTATTTTTGTACATTTTATATGGCACAGTGAAAAGCCAGCCATGGATAAAATACATGGGAGACAAAAGAAAAAAAAACCAAAAAAATGTTTAATAGAAATCTATGTGAAGTTAAAAATAAAACCCAGGACTCTTTTTCTTTTTTTTTTTTGCAGCCCCTTAGTTACAAAATATAGTTTGCTTTGAAGATATTAACTAATCTATGTGACCCAACTCTCTTTTAACAGTTTATTTGGATTGCATAAGAAGGTCATCAATATGGTACACAATTTACTGTCCAGCCACGACTCGGATCCGCGGTACGCTGACCCCCAGGTAAAGGCCCGGGTGGCAATGCTGTACCTACCTCTGATCGGTGTGATCATGGAAACCGTGCCTCAGCTTTATGACTTTACAGGTATTTTATATTCTGTGCTTTGAATATGTGTTCATCTGCTCACAAGAATTGAGAGTCTGGCTTCCAAAAGTGAACTACAAACCCCTGTGCTGTTGGATGAGATCGTTTCCATTTCTGAATTAACTGTTTTCACATCCAGTTCTTAAGCTGTGCTGTCAAAATGTATCTTCAGTGACTGTTAACACTGAAAAGCTGCATTTGCCCATTTGTTTGAAGTAAAATCCAGCAATGCATTTTAGTTTACATCTGGCCAGCTGCTGTGTATGCATAGCCAGCCTCCCTGACCTGCTTAAAAAGTCACCCCACGTACCGTGCAATTCTCGTAACAATTCCAGAGGATAAGCAGAGTTCCTCTTCTTCTTCTGTCAGCAGTTTGTTTTAAAGTGTCCTAAAGAGCAGCAGAGGTGGGTGATTTCAAATCAGGGCAGGGAGTCCAATCTGGAATGGTTGGGAATTTGGAGTTGGCCTGTAGTGACAAGATGGGAGGCAATGGTTTTAAACTAGAGAAAGGCAGATATAGATGGGATGTCAGGAACAAGTTTTTTCCCATGAGGGCGGTGAAACACTGGAACAGGCTGCCCAGGGAGGGAGTTGAGGCCCCATCCCTGGAGATATTCCAGGTGAGACTTGACAAGGCTCTGAGCAGCCTGATCTGGTTGAGAATGTCCCTGGTCCCTGCAGGGGGGCTGGTCTAGATGACCTTCAGAGGTCTTTTCCAACCCAAACCATCCTACGATTCTATATACTTCCAGTTTCATGACACAGCAAAGCCCCACGTGAGGATTTGGAGTGAAGGATTGAAAAGGACAAAAGGTCTATTTTCAAAAGGGTTCTAGATGCTGAGCTTGTGTAGGTTGCACTTAAAATCTGTTGTTTTCTTTGCTTTGCACGACCTCAAATAATAATCCTGTTTACCTGTAGGACCACGTGAGTGTGATGATTTGCAGTTTGCGTTCCCAGGTGGTTCAATGAGACTAGCACTGCAGAGGGAGCCTGGGGAGAGAAACTTGGAATTTGGGGCTTGACTGGATGCACATCTTTCTTGACAGAGAGTCACAATCAGCGAGGGAGGCCGAGCTGCGTGGCTGTGGATGACTATGAAAGCGAAGGTGGGAGCATGATAAGCCAGACCGTCGCCATGGCCATCGCAGGAACGTCGGTCCCTCAGCTCACCCGGCCCAGCAGTTTTCTACTCGCCTCGTCGGTACTAAACCATCTCTCTCGATTCCTTGACCCTCAGGCTGTGTGAACAGGCAAATATTTACTCATGTGGTGGGGGCTGAGTGGTGAAGACTCGTATCAGTTTGCAGCTGGGTGTTATGCAGAGAGGCTGAGGATGGAAGACCAAGACAAGGGGGAACGACTCAGATATGCTTGTCGTTGTGCCGCAGAGAGGGTATAAGAAAATGCCAGACAGGGATAAAAATTAACAAACCTCAGAAAATGGAAGAATTTTCTTTTCTGATAAAGATTCTCCTTTATTTTTTATTTTTTTTTGAAACAATCTGATAAAAGCTCTTTGAAGTGCAGTGGTCATTCTGAGCTCTACGCCCTAAGTAAAAATTCCCACCACGTCTAAATCCCACCTAATTGAAGACAGAAACGGGCCATTTCCCCCTCCCCTCTGTACAGAGGGGGAATCCAACTGATTCTGGTAGCAGACAGGCCCTTCTATTTCTCCCTCCTTCTTCCTTTACCCCTGTTTTGCTGGGTTTTATGAAGTGAGACACTGATACCTACATGGGATAATGAATGGAGCTCCTCGGCTTAACTTTTAACCTGCTGGAGGTTATGAAAGACTTCTTGAGGGAAGTGGGTGTTTGGTGCCTGAACAGAAATTCTTTCGTATAATGTGTTTATTTTGGATTAAAATGCTGCTTCACTCTTGCAGCTTGATCATCTGTGGGCTCCATTGATCTGTTGGGTCGAGAAAGAGAAATCTCCCAGTTACAAGTCAAAAAATGTCTGTCCACCTTTTTATTCCTGTTTGGTAGTTATTTAGACTGGGGCGGTGGCTGCTGCAGATCCCTTTAGCGATGACTGAATGTTTAGACGTGAAATGCAGTGTGGCAAATGTCTTTTTTAGAGTGGCAGGCAGCACTCCACCTTCTCAACAGAGTCCAGCCGCAGCCTCCTGATCTGTCTCTTGTGGGTGCTGAAGAACGCGGATGAAAGCGTCTTGCAGAAGTGGTTCACGGACCTCTCGGTGTTACAGCTCAATCGCCTGCTGGATTTGCTTTATCTTTGCGTATCCTGCTTTGAATACAAGGTACTGCTATGTTGTTTCAACCTCCTGAAATTCCTTCGAGGGCTTGCCGAGGAACTTCACACTCCCATCCTTTACACGACTGCAGAAAGGCATTTCCTGCTCTCTCCTGAATGTTTCCTGTGTCCAGAATCCCAAGGCTAAGCACGTCTCTGTGCATCCTCTTGCCTTTTTCCGTGGTTACTTTTCAGCCGTGCAAGTGTCTGTGCCTTGTTGCACTTGTGAAGCAGTTTGTGCTGCTTGCCGCTCATCTGGGAAATGACTGAAGGGAAAAGGGATAGCCCTTGGTCACTTTACTTACTATCACGACCAGAGTTTTCTGTAGTGATGCTGGAGTCTAGGTAGATTACCTAGCTAGCAACTAAACCTGTGTTCCTTTCTTGCTGTAGGTCTTTAGACGGGAACGGTATTTTGAGATGTTCTTGCTTAGAAAATATCCTGGATTGAAAGAGTCTTCCCTCATGGTCTCATTTGAAACTTGCAGGGCAAAAAAGTATTTGAAAGAATGAACAGTCTGACGTTCAAGAAGTCGAAAGACATGAGAGCCAAACTTGAAGAAGCTATTTTGGGAAGCATAGGGGCAAGGCAGGAAATGGTCCGACGAAGCAGAGGACAGCTAGGTAAGTAAAGATGCGCTCTGTGCTCTCCCCTTCTTCCAAAAACTACTATTATACATGCTATATTCTGTATATGTGTTCCATCTACAGGCAGTTGATATGTTATTTGGTGGCTCTTGTGTACACGGGATCACTTCTCATTTAGGGGTTGTTCTTGTCTGAACTTCTTCCAGCGTAGCATCTTTCAGAGCCACCTTCTAGTATGTCCTGTGCAGGGGTCAGAGCGCAAAACAAACTGCCTGATTTTGCTTTGATAGCTCTGAAAATGCCTGGATGCTTCTACTGACTCTGAGGCTTGAAATAGCCACTAGTTGGGGTAACAAGCACCTCCTGATGATGTTTGCTGTTTATCTTGTCTGGGAGGAAGGATGGCTCAGGGGTTAGGACAAGAATCAGAACTGTGGCTTTGTCTCCTACTCTGCCATAGGTGTCCTGATACATGTCTAAGTTGAATAAATCCTTTAGAACCATAGTTAATTAATCACTTGAGAGAGATGAGGACTTTTGTAATTTTATTTCTTAATCTGGCCTTTATTACTTGAAATTTCCCTCCTAGCAGCAAGAAAAAAGACCTAAAAGACTGTGAGGTAGGAAAGTGGCTGTTGACACCACCCAGAGAACACAACCACGTGCCGGTTGAGGACAGCACCATCAGATTGCTGAGGATTGCCATAGCCAGGCTCCTTATGCAATCCAAGGAAGGTGCTTCTCTTCCCAGCCCTGAAACCTCCCTCCCTGATTGGAGTGTCTCAGCTGCCTCTCTGTGGTGAGCTGGCCTGTGGCCGCGCACGGGGTGCTCCGTGTAGCTCACTGCTCTCTTGCGTATAAACCCACTGCAAGTGAGGTTGCCTCTTGTGCCACTCAGCAGAATTACAGGCCATGTAAACATCTTGGGTGAGTGCCACGACCTTGGGCTCTAAGCAGTCAAGAGTTTGCTGTCGCCTGTCACTTGTCAACATATCTAGAGTTGCTACCCGTGCTAAACAACAAGCGTGAGATGACCGCTGTTGTTTTTGATGTTACTCTGCAGAGAGAAGTCCTTCTGGGAGCGCCTTTGGAAGTCAGGAGAATTTGAGATGGAGAAAGGATATGACTCACTGGCGTCAAAACACAGAGAAGCTTGACAAGTAACTCTGCCTTATCCTTCTACGTTAACAATGTGCCAGTGCCCGTGAGAAGGCAGGGTCTCTTTCCCTGTAGAAGGTCAATGGCAACAGGCCGCTTAGCTCTCCTGCGAGCGGAGCTGGGCCCTCAGCTGCAGCAGGGCTGGCAGTGTGCAAATAGCTTTTAGTCCAACACTGCCCTATCTAATTCTTTGCATTCCCACTGTCCCTTGCTTGCTTAGATTTTAAAATGAGATTTAAAGAGCCTGATGCACTCCATGACCTTCTTAAAACCCGGCGGTAAGCTGTAATTTAGCGAGAAGATCCGTTAACGGTTTTCTCAGAGAGCCTGTATATCTCATGGCATATTTCCTTTATTCCATAAGAGCATTCTGGAGTTGTCAAAGCTCGCTTTCCTTTCCTGTCCTAATCCATCACTTTGGTTGTTTTTCCACATGTGCTGTGCTTTTAGAAGCCACAAACCAGCCAGGTACTGTAGAGTTGGTGTGCGGTTCTTCCAAAGTGCCGTTTTGTACATCTGCAGACTCAATCATCACAGCATTGTTTGTGATGCTTGGCCGAAGTTTTCAGTGTGTGTGTGCAACTGATTGGAATGAGCTCTTTTTTTTTTTTTTTCCGCTTATTTATACCCATTTCCTGTAAAATTCCCTCTCTTGGTGTGGTTTAATCCGGAGGGCTCAGGAGTTGTGTTTGAGCTTCGCTGTGCACGTTTTCCGTTTCCTCAAGTTGACACCTGCAGTCTCCATCCTCCCAGTGAAGGAGCTGTTCCTAATGCTTGGAAAGCAATCTCAGCCCAAGTGAAGCTCTGAAGAAACTGAGGAACGGGATCTTCAGAGCCCAGATGGAGATCAGGCCAAATTTTACCCTTGAAGACACTTCTTGGAGTAGAAAGTATCTCTTCACAGCTTCTAATTGCTTTGTCCAACAGAAGAGTGTCATCTCTCGTTATGTCAAGTTTTGGCTTTTTGTCCAAAACTCCAGTCCTGTTGAGGCACTGGGAAAACCAACTGACCAGTGTGTTTCAACCTGCTAATGAAGCGATGTAGTTAGAAATTCCATCATGGCACAACTCCAGAGCTGTGGACAGTCACAGCAGATTAAAATTTGGCCGGAAGAACTCATCAGTTCATTGCCGGCACTCGGTCAGAGCCCTCTCCTTTCCCAGAAGGACTTCAGAAGGACCGTGAGAAAGTTAAACAGCTGTGGAATAGCTTGTGGAATTTCTTTGTTGGTCAAAGGATGGTATCTCACCCCACAAAATAATCTGCTCAGATAACTCTGTAGACCTGCTTTTTAACCCATACTTGCTCACCGTGACCTGGGTCCATCATGCTGCTCTCCTGTGACACTTCAGGTGTGTCCCGCTTCCTTAGGTAGAATCTGGCCATTTGAAACCTCATAAGCAAGACTTTTCACACCCAGAATTGTGCACAGCCAATTGCAGGTGGTTTTATTTTATGCAGATGGTATTATTTTATATATGGCTGGACCCCAGGTCTTCGTATTCTGGATACTGAGTGTATGACCCAGCAAGCAGAGGAAGCAGAGTGTAGCAGGGACGAGTTGCTGCAATACAGGTCCAAGAATTGAGTCAAGCTGCTGTCCCCTTTGTATTTTCCTTGGATTTTCTCAGTTCCCGTGGGTCACCGTGCTGTGATTTGGCACGGCGTGGCGCTGTCGAGGTGGCACCTGTGGCAGGACAGGCCATCGTTGGGCTCTTTAAATACACCGCTGGATCTTTGCCAGATTGCAGCTCGTGCCGCTTGAAACGAGGCGGCTGCTGAATTCCCGGAGCCACCGGTACGAGTGGGTGGATGAACTTTGTAAGACTTCCCAGGAAAGTGAGCGCCTGGCACGTAACAGCAAACTTTTGTCGGTTTTCTTGGAAAGGAAGCTATTCTTCAAGAACCGCAAAGATCTGCGCTCCGTGCTACAAGGGGTCTAGCTGCTGGGAGCGACAGCGCAGAGAAACCAGCTCGTGTAGCACCACCGTGTGTCCATAGCCTACCACATAAACCCATGTGTTCTGTTCCTGGTCGTGCTGTTGCATGCCTAACGATGCTACTAAACTGGTTTGGAGTGGGACTTGGATTCTAAGCTGTTGTTGCGTTCCTGGGAGGGTAACTGGAGTGTCAGAAAGTAGTGTGATCTCTCCTAGCATGAGGAACGTAAATCCTGTGTGAGTCTGTATATGTTTAAAAAAAAAAAAAGAGAAAAAAAAAAAAGAAAAGAATGATATTTCTTCCTGTCCTTTTAATGGATGCATTAAGATATCCTTGTAGTGTTGTCCAGTATTAAATATACAAATTGTAGCTGTGAGCTTCGCGCTAATAAGAAAATATTTTGCCTGGAAAATACAGAGGTCTGCTTCTTAAACAGGAAGTAATTTTACTGCTTTCTTATCTCTGATTAGATCAAGGGCAGAGATAGAACATGAGGCACTTATCGATGGAAATCTTGCAACAGAAGCCAACCTGATTATTCTGGATACGCTAGAGATAGTTGTACAGGTAAGAATGACCAGAAAATAGAGATGGAATAACACTGTGATCACCTGGCCAGGCAGCAGTCTGTTAAACAAAACCTCCCTGCTGCTCTTACCTGCCTGAATGCTCAGAACTGTTCAGCTCCCCTCCTGCAGTGGGAAGGGGGGGACACCTCTCATCATCCTCAGCCCGCAACAATCTGGTTTAAAATGTCAATACCTTCCTTCAATCTATTTGAAAGTTATTCACTGTTGTAGTAGAAGAAGCACGTGTTCGTAAAGCTCAGTAATGTAAGTGTAAAAATTTCCAAGTCCTGCCTTGTTCACCGATTCCTCCAGTTCCTTCCCAGATCTGGTCATCAGGTTCCAGGTCGGCCTCCTGTGTCTGTGCTTACTTTGCACAGTGCAGGAAAGCTTCCAGGCTCCTCGCTTTGTGTCCCCACGGGTGAGCGAGGACACATGGCAGTTTTGTCCCCTGCTTTCTGTACAAATGACACCTCCAAGTGAATAATTTCTCCCATGCCAAAGGTATTTTCAGCAGAGTTATTTTCTCTCTCTCTCTCACACACACACAAACGTACACAGCGGGTTAATTTTTGCTCATGCAGCTCGTGGTTTACTTTTGATTTTTGACTGCAGACTGTTTCTGTGACGGAGTCCAAGGAGAGTATCCTCGGTGGGGTGCTGAAGGTGCTTCTGCACAGCATGGCCTGCAACCAAAGTGCACTTTATCTCCAACACTGCTTTGCCACACAGAGGGCTTTGGTTTCAAAGGTGAATTCTCTGCAGTTGCTATAACATATCCTGAGAAGCACTGATGGAGGATGGGGCTGTTCTCTTCCTTTGCATTGGGGTCACTTCACCCAGCATTTATTTTGTGCAGTATTGGTTTTGATAGAATCACATCATGATTTGGGTGGGAAGGGACCTTTCAAGGTCATCTAGTCCAACCCCCCTGCAGGGAGCAGAGACATCTGCAACTAGAGCAGGTTGCTCAGAGCCCCATCCAACCTCCCCTGCAATGGGGCCAGGGATGGGGCAACGACCACTTCTTGGGGCAATCTGTTTTATTTTCGGGAAGTGTGGTCTGGGGGTTGATAAAACCTGACTGGTTTTCCTGTCAGTACCTGTATTTATGCCCTTTGGGTTGGACAGATGCACTCAAAGGTGCAGTGCACACAGCCCAGGTGTAGTATGGACAGAGGCCCCCAGCCAGTAAAGAGCACAAAGCACAGATGAAATTTAAGCTCTATGAATCTCACTTAAAATGGATTTGGTTTACAGCATTTTAACAATTTCCCACTTTCTGTAAGTGTACTGGAAAAAGCTCAGTTTCAAGCTTGGGTTTTTGAAACTAATGTCGATCAGTCTGAGGGTGTAGCTGGAGGAGCAAGTTGTGGGAGTAGGTAAAGTACCAGCGAGTCTGCTTTGCCTTACCATAAAAGTGATTCAAATTAGCATCGTTCCCCTCAAAACAGAGGGAACTGGACTCCAATGCCGATCTGTGCTCATTGCTGAGGATTACTCTGGCCTTTTTCCTGCCTGTCCAAGCACTAATTTTCTCACGTACTCTTTTCCCAGTTCCCTGAGCTGCTGTTTGAAGAAGAGACTGAGCAGTGTGCTGATCTGTGCCTGAGGCTCTTGAGACACTGTAGCAGCAGTATCAGCACGATACGGTCGCACGCGAGTGCCTCTCTCTACCTTCTGATGAGGCAAAACTTTGAGATTGGGAACGTGAGTGTCCTGCTGCACTTCCATTAAGTTATTACTTGTAAATTGGTTGGGGACTGCTGGAGGAGCTCTGTATGTTGCTGTGGGAGGGCTGAAATGAGTGTGACGTGCAAAGGGAAGAGAGGCCCACAGCAGTGACATGGCTGTGTCAGCACCAGTATGGCCAGCAGGACTAGGGCGGGGGTCGTCCCCCTGGACTAGGCACTGGGGAGGCCGCCCTTTGAATTCTGGGGTTGGTTTTGAGCCCCTCCCTCCCAGAAGGAGCTGGAGGGGCTGGAGTGTGGCCAGAGAAGGGCAACGGAGCTGGGGAAGGGGCTGGAGCAGGAGTGTGGGGAGGAGCAGCTGAGGGAGCTGGGCTTGTTCAGCCTGGAGCAAAGGAGGCTCAGGGGAGACCTTCTGGCTCTCCACAGCTCCCTGAAATTCAGGAGCTTGGAGCCAGGGCGGGTCGGGCTCTGCTCCCAAGGAACAAGAGACAGGACAAGGGAAAACAGCCTCAAGTTGCCCCAGAGGAGGTTTAGGTTGGATGTTAGGAAAAATTTCTTCCCTGTCAAGGGTTGTCCAGTCCTGTCCCAGGCTGCCCAGGGCAGCAGTGGGGTGACACAACCCAGCTATTACCTCACTCCCTGGAGGGGGGGGGTTAATCCTGGAGGGATGTAAAAGCTGTGTGGATGTGATGCTGAGGGACGTGGTTCAGTGGTCACCTGACAGTGCTGGGTTAAACAGTTGGACTCAATGCTCTTAAAGGTCTTTTCCAACCTTAATGACTCTGATTTTATGACTGGGTTCCGGGCCCAGAGGCTGTTAATGGATTGATAGCAGCAAGTTAACAGTGACTCCAGTTTTTAGGCTAGACCAAACCAAAAGCAGCTGTCTGGAGTGAAGGCTGTTATCACGAGAGGGAGTTGAGCATCCTTCTCCTCCTGCAAGCTCTCCTCTCTCGTACCCTGAGAAGAAACACAAACTAAAACTTCTGCAGGAGAACCTTCACCTGGCTCTAAATAATGCTCTATTTAAATTACAAAGTTTGGCAGCACCAGAGGTTTATTGTAATCACTGCTCTGAGACAGCCCTTTCTGCAAAACTTTTCTTTTTTGTATCTGGTACCTGTCAGGAGGAGGGGACAATGGCCAGAGCACTGCTGGTGCCGCAGACCATGGCAGTATCTCCAGGATGTTGAAATACTGAAACAATCTCTCTGTTGCAGAATTTCGCCAGGGTGAAAATGCAGGTGACCATGTCTCTGTCATCCCTGGTGGGAACATCCCAGAACTTCAATGAAGAATTTTTGCGCCGTTCCCTGAAGACTATTTTGACATACGCTGAAGAAGATCTGGAACTTAGGGAGACAACATTTCCTGATCAGGTAAAAGAAATATGGCAAGAGAAGAAATGTGTAGTTCATTCATGGGCTGTGCTTAAAGCCTCATTTGCATGTGTTCCCTGAAGGAACTTTTTGTTTTTTAAACAACCTAAGCACATCAGACCCAGCTCCTTGATCAATTCTGCCAGCAAGGTGCAAGCACACCCAGGTTCAGAGCAACTGTGCTCAACATAGCAGCGTGTAGCCCGATTCCCACTGCTAGTTCATTACAGCAGTTTATTCTTACAGGTCCAGGATTTAGTGTTCAACCTCCATATGATCCTCTCTGACACAGTCAAAATGAAGGAGCACCAGGAAGATCCAGAGATGCTGATTGACCTGATGTACAGGTAGAGTTTGTAACCATTATGCTGTGAGGACAGTAGGTGTCAGTGCTCCAAGTGGTGTTTGAGCACGTTTGGTACCTCCTGCACTTCCCCCATTTAGATTGGGAGGTACTGTGTTGCTGAGGACTTTGATTACTTGTTTTTATTAGCAATTATTTTACTTTGAACTTCATACTGTTTTAACCTGCTTGCCGTGGTTCACATTTCACCTGAAAAACGCACAGCTACTTGCTGTTTGGTTTTGGACTCAGATGTTGCACGTTCGAGCTTTTGGAGTTTGGGTTTAGAGCAGTTCCAGGTCTTGGTGCTCACGCACCAGTATGTACCTGTCTGTTGTGTTTGAATGTGGTGTTGATAGGTTTTGTTTAGCATTTAATAGCTTGTCTTGGGTAAAAAAGTAGTTTTAATTCCCCAGCAGTTGCTGAGTAAAGTGACATCCTCCACCTGAGTAAAGACAACTCTCCCTACTTGCAGCAGGGAAAACTTAAGGATCTTTCAGGACCTGTTCGTACAAAAGGGTTTTTGGTGGTGGTACATATGGTGGTCTTCATATGCAAAAAATACTCCAGAGCCGTGTTCAGATCCCAGCTACCAAATTGCACGGTGTTGTCTGCACAAATGGCCCTGAAGGCTTCTTAGAAGGCAGCAGAGATTTTGTCCTAAGCAGCCAGGCAGGTCTGCTCTGATTGTCCCACAGCCTTACAACCAGTCTCCAAATAAAATATGAGCCCTGATCAGGAGCTTCAGCAGCCCCCCATAAAAGCAGTCTGCCATCAGGGCGTAGCTGCAGTTGCTTTCCCACCACTGACTGGCTCAGAAATCTATCACGTAATTTAGGGTGACTTCATCTCTATAGCTTCTTACCTCACGTGTTTCTGGAGAGCCTAGCACCAAGGGTGGTTGTTATTTAAGCAGAACTAATGAAATGCTCATCACGGAGGTTTTCTGTTCCCTCAGGATTGCAAAGGGCTATCAGAACTCCCCTGACCTCCGCCTGACGTGGCTGCAGAACATGGCTGGAAAACACTCCGAGAGGAGCAATCACGCCGAGTCAGCCCAGTGCCTGGTCCACTCTGCAGCCCTGGTGGCTGAATATCTAAGCATGCTGGAAGACCGAAAATACCTCCCTGTAGGGTGTGTGACGTTTCAGGTGAGAATTCGCCTCCATCATGTATTTTGGGGTTTTGTCATCTGCTGCTAACCTGTCTGGAGGTGTAACTGTGCCCACACACTCGTGCTGCACTTGCTCAGTTTGGTTTTGGGGAGAATGAATTACAGCAACTCCTGAACACTATTATTATGCTTGAAGACTGTCTTGGTTCCATTGTTCTACTGTCTTGGTTCTACTGTCTTGAAGTCTTGTAGACTTCAAGACAGGCTTGAAGTCTACATCCATAGGCTGAATGAATCCTAGTTTTTTTTTATTTCTTGATTTAATTAAGGGGGTTTTAACCTCTTTGATCTAGGCCGGGTGTAGTGGGTACAGTTGACGGAAGCAGTTCCTGTGGCTGGTGGTGTTAAGCTGGGTGACACTGAGCAGAGCAAACCAGCACATAATTAGCTTTGAACACGTAGGTGGTCCAGTCCGAGGACCATGCTGATTGAGAAGGACATTGAATAAAATGCATTATGAAAGCCACTTCTTAAAAAAAAATTAGAATTTAATTGGAAATCAGCTGGCTTTCGAAGTATTGAAAATGTTCAGTGTTGTTTAAATTGAGCAAAAAAATTTTATTTACATTATATCTCCTCAGAACATCTCTTCCAATGTTTTGGAAGAGTCAGCGGTTTCTGATGATGTTGTATCACCAGATGAAGAAGGTATCTGTTCTGGAAAATATTTTACAGAAGCTGGTCTGGTGGGATTGCTGGAACAGGCTGCAGCATCTTTCTCCATGGTAGAAGACTTTTAATTTCTTTACCTATCTTCTTCAGCAATTTTACACTGCTGGGCAATAAGAAAGAAAATGTTTTCTCTATGAAACTGTTTAAAGTTGGTTGTAACTGCTTCATTTGCTTGGAGCTTTTGGAATAACCTGTGCAAGGAACAGGATCTGAGACCAAGAAGCCTTCGTGTGTTTCCATTCGAGACATCCAAAGGGAAAAGCCCGTCTCAGGGAGTGCCAGAAGTGGATGCAGAAGTTACTTATGTTGAGGATGCGCTCGATAGAACGAGCTGTGCTCTGCACTTAAGCTTCCATATTTAATTCCCAGAGCTTTGGTTAGGATCCTGTTTAGCTTTAGCCTGCCCATCTAAACTATCCTGATTCTGTTAATAATCTTATTTACTAGTAGCAACGTGTAATGTGGTAGGGCTCTCGATTTCAGAGTTTGCTGAGATTTTATTCCATTCATGTATGGGTGTATTTTAAGGAAAGATGCTGATTGTGTCACGTTGGTATCGAAGCCACCTTTTCATTTTGCAGTTTCATAATTTAAATGCTGGCAGTATGTCTTAGTCTTGCTGTTGAATTGATGGAGCAATCTGATGGACCTTATTTTTGTAGGCTGGCATGTATGAAGCAGTTAATGAGGTTTACAAAGTCCTTATTCCTATTCATGAAGCTAATAGAGATGCCAAGAAGTTATCTACTATTCATGGTAAACTCCAAGAAGCATTCAGCAAGATTGTTCACCAGGTAATGATTTGACTTTTCAGCTGCAGTGTGAATTGTGACGAATCTTCAAATGCTCAGTGCAAATGAAAAATACCTATTAAGGAAAAAAACATCTAAATCAAATTGCATGAGAACTGTCAAATGGTGATCCACAGTAAATGCAAGGATCACTAACAGGATTTTTCTTCTCTCTGGACATTTAACCTGAGAAACATGAGAGAACATCACATACCAAGTTTCATTGTAACTTCAGAAATATCCAAGAGTTATAAATTGCAATCATCTGTCAGTTTATCCTTTCAGATGCTATTTAAAAATGTGTTTTACATGCTGGGGAAAAAAACGTTATGTCTTGCCTTTAGCCTGGTAGGTAACATTCAGAAATGGTGAGGGGTTTATTTCCTTGTTCATATGGTGGATTAATTGTTTAAAGAACCTTTCTAAGCTTCTACGGTGCAAACCCCACCAAAGCAGGTGCTGAGCGTTTGATGAGAGACATCAGAAGTTAGCAAAAAGTCCAGCAGACTTCAGCTAAGCAGGAGAGCACTTGGCAGCTCTCAAGAAGCACATGTTACCTTCCAGGAGGGGCCTGTTGGGTGCATGCCTTTCTGTCAGGGCAGGCAAGGACTCAGCAGACCCTCCTCCAGTACATGCCAGTGCTACTTCGAGCCCCCCACCCCGTCAGCTTTCTGGTCGTGGGCTGCTGGGTATTTGACGTCGTTTATCTGTGGGTGTAATGACCCTGAAGCTGCCATCAGCTCCTCAGTAGATGTTGATTAGTGCATCAGTTTCCTAGGACCCAGCTGAGGTTCTGGTGGTTTTCTCCGCTTTCTGGCATAGCCAGATTCCTGAGGTTAAATGAGCCATTGGAGGACAACCACCGAGTGTACTTCTGGGCCAGAGAAGGCCGGTTTGGATGCATGATGACGTAGACTCGTTGGAACCGTTTGAGGTTTATGATACATTACATTGACGGTCATGTTTTGGCCTTTGAAACTTTTTTTTTATTTATTTTTTTTTTTGGCTTCTGTGACACGCGCTTTTTACTTTTTATTACACAGAGTACTGGCTGGGAGGTAGGTAACTCCATTTTAGTTAGTAAAGAACACTAATAGATTTTTTCAGATGACTCACGCCAACGCTTGCCCACATGTGCTAGTTGTGGGTATTTCTGTTGCTGTCTGCTGTTAAACCAATTCATTAACCAAAGAAATACCAATAAACCCATTGTGGTCGTCGTAGGAAATTCTTCGTAAGAAGCTGTAGGTAGTGCATGGATGCTGATGCGTTCCACTAATGAGGTTCTTTGGTGAATGAGCCACTGTAGCATCACTAGTTCGTTTTTATAATTTGTTTATATTTTCTTTTCATCAGCATTGACACAGAATATCATCCCTTCATGCCATATTTTCACCCCACCCACAGGGGTCGATTTAAGCAATAATGCTCAGAGGTGCTGAAACAAACACAAGACTGGGTTTTACTGCCTGTGCAGACCCGATCTCGGAGGACAGGCCGCTTCATTCTGGTCATTTGAGAATAATCAATTTGTTATGTAGCTGTTCATCTGGCAGGAAAATAGCTCGGTCGTGTTAACTGGAGTCAGTTTTGCTCCGGTTGTTTACGTAGAGGCTGTTTGCTCACAATTCCACAACATACACCTTGAGAACCCCAGCTTTGGATTAAAAAAAGACAAAGCAGTCGGCTCCATCCTCACCCAGCACAGTGATTTTGATAACTCAGGCCCTAGTTCACTCTACACAGTGGCTCCAGGAGCATCCAGAAGTCTCAGAAGACATTTTAAATGCTTTTTGAATATCACCTGGCATTAGTTGCTCAGACTTCAGCTGCCCAGTTTATCTCTGCTTTTTTATCACTCTAGTATGGGCCATCTCACTCTGGATTTCCACCACAGGAGAGCAGTTTAAGCCCACGCTTCCCAAACCGGGGCCAGGACCAAAGTTCTTTTGCATTGTGCAACGCAAATATTTTTGGCTGATGAAGTCTGAACGTCAGTTTTGATTCCAGCCTAGCAAGAAATGAAATTCAGTAGTTTCAAAGTAACCCTTGAGCCTTAAGGGCTGGCCCTGTAAATTGTTTGCTTGTCCCTGTGAGACGTCCCTGCAGATGAGGCAGCGTAGCCAAAGTAGGAGTGTAAATGATACGTTGTTCAATCGTCAATAAATGTGAAGGCCTGTGAGCATCTATTTTGATCAGTCTGCCCCTAAATCGACCCCTGAAGAAAATCCTGTCATTGGTTATGATTCTAACATCACTCAGTCATGTTTTACTGCATGGTAAAAGACACCCATGGTTTCAGTTCTCGTCTGTCATCGTGCTCCTTCATTGCCACGCTCTTTCTGATCTTTGTGCTTTGTAGCTTTCGGATTTGTTGCATGTTTTGCCCTTTTCCCTGGTTTTAAATACTTCAATTGATGCTCACCCTTTTTAATTTGAAAGTTTATTTGCTGCTGATTTGCTGCTTGTTTGTTTTTTGAAATTTCCCTAATTAAATACTTTCTGTTTTCTCCTCTATCGCCCTGGTTGCTGACCCTCCTCCCCACTCTTACTATTGTCTGTTGTGGTAAGTTCCTACTTGTGGAATTTTTTTTTTTCCCCCTTTTCTCTTTCCCATCACCCTTTTGTTTTTTTTTATTTTCCACTGTGGAAACCCCAGTTTCATTTTACCAAAGAGCTATGCCAACAGCAGGACACCCCTCCTCTCAGGTCACAGGGAAAGTAGTATTGCCAACTACAAGCACTGAAGTATTTCCTGAGTCTGGCACCAAGGCACTTCTGGGATCTTCTTAAACATACCAAGTGGTGGGGTTTTCTGCTCATATGTTTGTTCATTGAATACATGTCAAATTAACTCTTTTTTCTTTACTTTCCAGTTAGGAAAGTTTTTTAGGAAAAATCTTTCCATGCTATGCCGTGAGAATTGAAAAACTCTTTTTAAAGTATGCAGGGTGAGGTTGCCATCAAATAGCAGGACTCCAGGAGCTGGTGCTTTAAAAAAAAAAAAAAAAAAAAAAAA
>VWZK01010827.1:270419-281713 GCA_013396935.1 Baryphthengus martii | reverse complement strand
GAAAAAAAAAAAAAAAAAAAAAGAGTATTGGAAGACTTGTAATAGTTGGCAACACTGCAAAGGACCTTGGGTTAAAATTGAGCAGGAAAATGACAAGTGTTTGTTTGGTAAAGATGGCTGGATTTTGCATTCTGCAAAGCGTGTATGAAGGAGTTGCTTTTATTCCTACATACTTCAGGCAGCTGCTGCTGTCTTGGTCTTGGTGAAGAAAGCAGACGATCCCTCCGGCTTCTGATTCTTTTTTTTCAAATCTTGTTGGCAAAGCTTTTTGTGTGCGTGCAAGAGATAACTCTCAAACTTTATTCCCAGCAATTTTGAAAGGTATTTACCATGCATAATAACAAATCATGAACCTTCATAATCATGGTGGCTGTTACCTGCTCTGCCAGTTCTGTAATGGCTATTCAGTGTTCACCTTCATTCTCTTCTCCTCCCAAAGACCTATTATTTTTCAGAAAATAATAGGAGATAAAATGCTTTTAATAATTTCTCCCTCATATCTGCATTTTGAGCTCTTTTCAGAAACAAGACCATGGAGTATTTTTTCAATTGTTTGTTTTGTCTTCAGTACTGTGGTTAGATAGACTTTGGTACTGGCTAAATTTCAAAGATCCTGGTACAGAACCATCTCCTATTCTTAATGCCAGGCATGGCCCTAAGATCTCCTAATCCCAGGGGGCTGGCAGCTACTGAATGTCTAGGAGAGGTATGGAATGGCCTGTAGGTGTTTCCTCTCCCCAGGATGTTTGTTTCCATCCCTTTGCTTGCAGGTATGATGCCCCAACATCAGTCAATACATTTCATGGCTGATGGATCCAGAGCTTTTGTAGGGAAATGGTTCTGTCACATCGGGGGTTAACCAGTGCTTCTCACTGCCAGCTCTGCTCCCTGGGATCCTTGGAGTTTCAGCAATTGGATTTCTCAGGAAAAGCCAGCGCAGCTGGTCTTTGTGACCATGAAATGAGAACATAAGTTGGGAGCTGTGTTCACGTGGGGGCACTGAGTCTCACCGCTACCACTCCTGGGACTTCCCAGTGTCCCAATACTCTTATTTTATGCATTTAGTAAATGCCACCAGAACTTGTTAATTTTTGCTGATCAACAGACAGCATTTTCTTCCCTCCCTTGTTGTTATTTTTACAGCAACATAAAGGAACACTGCCTGTAACAAAGAGCTGTCTGGGCAGATGTCCACGCAGCAGATATTCACCTTGTAGGCACCAGATTCTGCAAATACTTCATACCCTGAAAGGCATTGACTAAATAGGTAGGAAAAAGCACTTGGATTAGAAGAGCAGCAGTGTGTCCTCCATCGCTGGGACCTGCCCTGTGCCCTTAGATTGGGGCGGAGGTCCCACCAGCTTCCGTGTGGAGCATCCTCTTTGTAAGGTCTGGGGAGCTGTTCCATGTGGTAGTTCACCTTAGGTAGACATGATGCTACTTTGGGAAGTATTTGAGAAAGGAGCCCTGGAATCAGTGTCTTCTGCCTGTAACATTGAGATTGAACTGGAAAAAAAGCAGCACAGGAAAAACTTCTTTCTTCTGAGGGTGTCAGAGCCTGGCCCAGGCTGCCTAAAGAGGTTGTGAAGTCTTCTCTGGAGAGATTCCAAACCCGCGTGGACAATGCGATCCTGGGCAACCTGATCCAGATGACCCTGCTGGAGATGATCTCCAGCGGTCTCTTCCAACTCCCACCATACTGGGACTGGGTGAAGAATTTTAACATGGATCATATTGGCCAGAACAGTGGCTTTGAAAAGGTAGTGATGAGGAAATGAAAGGTTCAGTCGGCTGCTCATTCCTGTATTGATCCAGAGGGATGGGCACTGGAGAAAGGGAGTCCAGGGAAATAGCTCCAGGAAACAGCTCCTCCTGGCTGTGCCTCGAGGAGGAGGAACCGAGCTGTGCTTGGGCAGCTCCAGCCTGACACCCCAAAGTTTGCTGCGGGCCAGGAAAAGACAGTGATTTGCCGTGACAGCGCTTTTTCCAATCTCTAGAGTTTGCTGAGGGTTTTTTTTCCTTATTTTAGCTTGTCTTATTTATCCTCTCTGCCTTCCATAGATCATGTTCACCATCAGGAGATCAGTTTTGCCATAGCAAAATAATCAAAATATAAAATCAACTCGTACACGGCAGCCAGGAGATCTGTAAGTGCTGTTTGAAACCAAACCCTAGGCCAGATTCAGAAACATTGAGCGCTCTATCCAACACCACACTTTCCCACGAGAGTAAAGGTGAACATTTTAGCATTTCTTGCTGAAAGGCATTTCTGGTTTGTGCATGCAGCGTGAGGTTTCTTAACCAAAATCGAAGGTTTAATTTAATTTTAAAGCGTTTTTCTTCTCTCTTTCTCTCTCTCTCTCTTAATCAGATTTTCTTCGTTACTTTTCCAGCAAAAAAACCCCAACACTTTCTTGTTTCTCTACTTGTGTTGCATTTCTGGGCCAAATTCACCACTGGCTCAAGTGGAAGCAGGTACATGGTACAAGTGGATTGCATCTGCTTTCACCAGGAGTGACTTTGGCCCTCTCTACTAGACGTTAGTTACTTAGAAGAGAACGTAACACCTTCCAGTTGACACGCTATTGAAAAAGCACTTGCCGTGTGTGTGTGAGTGAACTGGACGTCGACTTCGGCCCAATCCTGCAATTACTTGGGGAGTGGGGGGCTCTGCTGTGGGTTATTTTTGGGGGTGTCAGGGTGCAGTGTCCTCCCTGTGAGCTGCAGGCTGCCAGCATCTGGACTTCCCTCTGCCTACAGGCTACGGACCAGGCACGGGGTTTGGAGAGCCTGAAACAGTTATCCAAAGGAAGGAGCTTGCTTTTAACTTGTTCCTCAGAGACATCCAACACCCCCAGACTCCTCCTGGGAGTCCTGCTGAAAAGTCATTGCAGGGTTGGGCTAATGGTCGTAACTGACCCGTATAATTTCATGTTAGTTTATAACTCCATTGCGGTGTTTGCTGCTAAATGCGTTCATGCTGAGTTCCAGGTGTGTTTTTTCTTTCCCTCCTTTCTTTCTATTTTTCTTTTCCCTTGTATTTTAATTTCGTTTTGTATTTTGCATAAATTCAGGAGCCTGCCTGCAGCCGTGCTTGAGGGTACGCCTGTCTCCACACTGAAATAACCTCTTGTTTCTCCAAACTTAGGACGGAAAGAGGATGTTTGGCACCTACTTCCGGGTCGGGTTTTATGGAACTAAATTTGGAGACCTGGATGAGCAAGAGTTTGTTTACAAGGAACCTGCCATAACAAAGTTAGCTGAAATTTCCCACAGGCTCGAGGTGAGATGATTTTGTGGCTGATCTCGAACTCTGGCCACGAGTTGCGCTTTAACTGTTTTGCATCGGTTAATGAAGAGCCCAAATTAGGGGAAGCGGTGAAAAGACGTCGGGCAAAACCAACACTGTGCCTTTTGGAGGCTGGTGCAAGGCTGAGCTTAGAGAAACAGTCACTGGGCAAGTTTGCCGAGCCCCATGCGGTGACCCAGAGCTCGGCCTGGTGTCTCCTGTCCTCTTGCCGGTGCCACCTCTTGCCGGAGGCGGGAGGAATGCAGGGAGAGGAGTCCCACGGGTTTTCCCTGATCTTGCAGCAAGAGCTGCAGACCTGCTGTGACGATCTGAGAGTTTGTGGCGTTATCCCACTGTGTCTGCGTTTCTCCTCAGCTGCCGGGTGTAAATGGGATGATCTGGGCTTGAAAAAAAACAAACCAAAATGCCTTTCAGGATTTGGCTTTCAGGAAGTGTTGCGTTTTGCTGTCATTTTGTTGCCTTCACTTGGTGTTCCTCTACTCTTAGAGACTGAACCCTTTAGGTGGCTGAATTCCAGAGCCCCTGAGGTGGGACAGCACAGGTCTGAAGTTTGCTTCAGCTGTGAACAAGCAAAGGCAACTCTGATTAATCAAACTGGGCCTTAGGTGCAGCTCCAGGTGATCATCTGTACCGGGCAACGGTTAGTCTGGCCTGGTTTTGTGCCAGTAACCCGTGTCTAGAGCATATCTGGGGGACTGTTTAGGTCAGAGACTGCTCCTAGTAAGCACTGGGCACAGATCAGGCCATCCCCAGTGGGAGAAGATCAGTTAGCAGCATGGCTCTGGGCCATGCCACGCTGCTTCTTGGTAGAGCCAGAGGGCAGACCTGGCCCTCTTTTATTTGCTGGACTAGATCCGATGTCACGCTGTTGCTCACAGCAATTCAGCCGCTGTCACGGCGTTGTCGGAGGTTTAAGCACATGGAACTAGAGTTCAGAACCCGGCCATTCACCCAGCCCAGCAAAGCCGTGCTCGGACGTGGCACCTGATTTCCAGGCAGATCCCGTGTTGTTCCCTGTTTTCAGTTGAGCTCACAGACACACAGAGAGCTCAAATGGCTTGTTCAGAACCACGCAGCGTGCGTGTGCGCACACTGTTGGAAGGCTCCCGAGTTCTCCTGCCTTCCAGAGCCTTTAGGCTTGTTTTTTTCCTGTTGCCCCTGGAATGTGACTGATTTAATTCTCCTAGGTTCAGCAGATCACATTCAGCCCCGGCACAGCTACTGTTGGAGCTTCACCTCCTCTGAATACGCCTCTGTCTCTCCCACCCCCACCTCTCATGGTTGCACTCGGTGTTTTCTTTCAATGCATTTGCTCTTGGTTGTAGGGATTTTACGGAGAACGGTTTGGTGAAGATGTGCTGGAAGTGATTAAGGACTCAAACCCCGTGGACAAGTGTAAACTAGATCCTAACAAGGTAAGAAGACAAGTACAAGTTCACAAAGTAGAACAGGTCCTGAATGCATTCAAACGTAACGGAACGAATCCTGCCCCGAATTTCACCAGGTAGCCAGTGAAATCCACCTCATGTGACTGCTTGGGATGAGAGTTGGGGAAAATCATCCCGGCAAGGAATGCAGGGTTAGCCATTTTGTTCCCTGCCCTTGTAGTGGTTGGTGGGAAGAGTGGAAGGTGTCCCAGCTTAGGGACATGGTTTAGTGGTAACCTGGCAGTGCTGAGTTAATGGTTGGACTTGATGATCTTGAAGGTCTCTTCCAACCAAAATGATTCTGTGATTCCATGAAAAAGGAAGACACAAGCTCTATACCTGAGGAGATTTGGGAGCAACTCTATGGTTCTGGACTCCATGATTCTGTGAAAGCACAGCAGAGGCCCAGGCTGCATTCACCTCTCCGCTGAGTGCGAGGAAGGCAGGGAGTTTGCCACTTTGTCATTCTGGTGCCATGTCCTTTAAGAGTTGCAGGAATAACAGGAGCATGCCGAGGAAACAGGACTATGGCGTAGGGTAGGGCATTCTCTGCAAGGGGAGAAGGGAAACACTTCACTTGAAGAGCAAGAGAGGAGAGAAGAGAGAGAGAGCAGGGGGAGCAGCTCCCACCACCCCTAGTCCCTGCCGTGTGAGTCTGATTTTCCTCAGCAAAGGCAAAAACCAGTCCTGAGGTGGCATCAAGAGGAAAGAGAGCAAGTTGGGTTATTGCACTGCTGAAAAGCAGGAGTCAGCTCTTCTCCTCTGGCCCTGTACGTCACCGTGCGCTCCCGGGGTTGCCTCCTGCAGGCCTACATTCAGATCACCTACGTGGAGCCCTACTTTGACACGTACGAGATGAAGGACAGGATAACCTACTTCGACAAAAACTACAACTTGCGGCGTTTCATGTACTGCACACCCTTCACGCTGGACGGCCGGGCTCACGGGGAGCTGCACGAGCAGTTCAAGCGCAAAACCATCCTGACGACGTCGCACGCTTTCCCGTACATTAAAACCAGGATAAACGTCGTTCACAAAGAGGAGGTGAGGCCTGTGCTGCCAGGGGCTTCCTGTCTTTGGAGGGAAATACTACAAAAAAAATAAGGGAAGTGGGTGCTGTTCCATCTTGAATAGACTGGTGGGGTCCTGAGGCTTTTTAGAGACATTCATCCCATCGCTACGTTAATTTTTCAAGGGTAAGTGGGAACTGTTGTGGTCGTTGAGACACGATGAGAAGTGCTAAAGCACTGCTGTAGCGCTGTAGCCTTGGGCAGCTGGTTGTCGTGTCCACGAAGGGACGCGAGCAATCTCAGAAAGCTCTTGAGCAGCCAGATGTAGAAACGCATTTAAAAATCAAACTTTTTCTTGGTGTTCCTAACTCAGCCTGAGATGATGTGTTTCTGAAGTGCTTTTGTCCAGACTGTCAGTCCCATCAGTGTCCTCCACCGCCTCAGTGTGCCACCCCAGAGTGACCTGGGTGCTTCTGAAGGTCTGTGTCTGGTTGGCCGTCTCAGCCATAATGAGCATCCTCTCTTCTGGCTCCTTGCTTAGATCATTTTGACGCCCATTGAAGTTGCCATAGAGGACATGCAGAAGAAAACACAGGAATTAGCTTTTGCAACCCACCAAGACCCTGCGGACCCAAAGATGCTGCAGATGGTGCTGCAAGGATCAGTAGGTACCACAGTAAACCAGGTGAGGATCGCTGTCCGAGCTGGAGACACTGGGGTAGTGCACATCGCTCAGTGCAGTGCATGCTCAGCGTTGGGCCTTATTTCTAAGTTGTCTTGGATTTTTTTTTCCCCCATTCAGTCTCTGGGACGTGTTTAAGGTCACTGGTAGGTCCAGACCATTTGGATAAGAGTCCTGAAAATGCGGTTAGGTCTGGAAAGTGTCTGAGCAGAGACAACTCTACCTCAGTTACCTGCTCCTTCCTGGCATGCACAATTGTTTCTGCCTCTGTCTCCTTCTTCCTTTAAAAAAAAACTAAAAAAATGTTTTGTTTCTTTCCTTTTGGTTAGCCAGGCTCTGATGGGTGGGAGTAGGATTGTGTGTCCTGTTGTGGTTTTAGAACAAAATGGAAAGCAAAACTAGTGAATGGAGAAAAACTGAGGAAAAACTGAGGGAATACGAGTAAACCTCTGCTAATGCACAAGCTGGAAAAAAATCAGCTGGAATTTCAAGTTTTGGATTGAGTTTGCAGCACTGGCAAATGCTTTTCTGGTTCCTTCTGCGTGGTTTAAACTTTGCCTTAGTTGTGAGCTGAGCAAACTTTGTCAAGAGTCCTTATAAGAGAAACGAAATGTAGAATCTGTGCGTTTTGTCTCACTGCTTTCCAAAAGCAGAGCTTTATTTAAAACAAGAAAAAAACCTAAAAGAGATTCAGTTGTCGTGCTGTGTGGTGATTTATGCCAGATTTACCAGCTGCAGTTCTTCAAGACTCATTCCATAAGGAAATGGTGCGCTTTACAAATGTTTCTACGTGCGAGAAGTTTCTCCAGTGATTGGATACGAGAAACGATTCTGCTAAACTTGCTTTTTCTCTTCTGCTCCTGAAGGGACCATTGGAAGTTGCCCAAGTTTTCTTGTCTGAAATCCCCAACGATCCAAAGCTCTTCAGGCATCATAACAAACTACGGCTTTGTTTCAAAGACTTCACAAAAAGGTAGGGAGTGTTGTCTTCAAACAGCCTGCCGGACGTGGTTGTCTCTCCCACATCAGGCAGGAATACCTACAGTAGCACGGGGGGTGTCTGGAGAGAGGAGTATTCACATTGTACTTCCATCTGCCCAGTGTCCACGTACAGCTGTATTCCACGGCTGCCCAGTTGGTTCCCTGTTTCCCTCGTGCCGCTGGTCCACGATTTAAGAGGCTGAAGTCGTTTGGCTTCGCTTTTTCAGGGATGAATTAGGGATCGCAGTTGAGTTGTGAACGAGTGTTCCTGTTTCGGCAGACACCACCAGCCACGCTGGCACAAGTGAACTCACAGCTTGGCAGGGTCAGGACAAACTGCTGAAACTGGCCAGCAAATTTAATTCCCTTCTGAAGTGAATTTGTCCAAACGAAGTGGGAACACGCTGGCAGAATTCTCTCCAGTTACGTGCTGGCTGCTCTGCTTTCCTCAGTAATGCAAACTGCAGCCTCGCTCCAGCATCTTTTGCAGACACCAAAGAATTAAGAAAAAATATCTAATTGAAATAAGAGTGTTTGAAGCAAATAGATCCAGTGGCGACATAGTTTTCCAATATGTAGTAAATGGCATGGATGATACCATTCTTTTCATACCCTTTGTTTAAAATGCGACTTTGCAAGTGGAAGAGTTCTTGATGAACATCTCGGTGTCTGCTATTTATTAGTCTTTCCTGAGGAGAGCAGTGGATCTGTTCATCTTTAAATCCACTTGGACTGGAAGTGACTATATGGGGATCAGCTTTTCATTTCTCTTCACAGAGAATAAACGTAACTGGAGAGTAAGTTAAAAGAAAAAAAGAGTTGTTGCTCTGGGAGTGAAATGGAAATTGGAAAAAAGACACTCTCTCCTTTCCCCACGGACACCAAGTGGTTTAACTGAGTCTTTATTACCCAAAAGACAAGACAGAGAAGGAAGTTCTGTGTCATCCCAGAGGAACAGAATGATTTTCTTTAATATTTTTTTTTTGTACTGTTAGATTAACAAGTCTGTAGCAAGCAAGTATTTTTTTGGTGTGTGCCCAAGTTTCACAGGCTTTTGCTTTCCAGATGTGAAGATGCTCTGCGCAAGAACAAGAGCCTGATCGGTCCGGACCAAAAGGAGTATCAGCGAGAACTTGAAAGGAATTATCACCGGCTAAAGGAAGCTCTCCAACCTTTGATAAACAGAAAGATCCCACAGCTGTATAAGGCAGTGCTGCCGGTCACTTGCCACAGGTGGATATTTGATTTTACTCTTTTAGTAGAGCTAAGGAGGGTGTAGAACTGGGGGCTGGGGTATCTGATCTTCCTGGTGAACTCGTGACTTCCATTTGTTTTCAATTATGGCTCTTTTGGCCGAGTCCATCCCTTTCCCCTTCTGTCCTGACATCCCCTTCCCAGCAGCTATGGTAGGTGGTCTTTGCAGCAGTTCCTTTTATTTCTGAGCGTTGGTTTTTTCCATCCTGCATCCCATTCTTTTTATAGTCAAAACCACCCTCAGTGAGGCAGGACTTCAACTCTCATTTTTTCCCAGTGAAACTGGGCTGAGGAGCTCTTGGGGCAGGCAGGGTGGGAAAAGAATTGATGTCTTCTATGCTAGAAGAGCAGTAAGCTGGAGTTTGGGCTTCTTGTTTGTCTGCGGTGAGACTGAACGTAAAAACCCTACTGGGGAACGTAGGAGGCGGGTCAGAGCCCATAGCACTGTAATCCCTCCAAAAACAGGAGGACAACCCTGTCAGCAAGGTGGGCTAACTCAGTCCAGCAAGACTGCCCTGGCGTCGTGGTCTCAAACCAGTGTGTGGGGTGGGGAGCTTTTCTTTGTTAGCACCAAGCCCGATGGTGACAGTGCTTTTAAGGACCAAAATCTGTAGGAGATTTTGTGTGAGCGTGGGCTGCAGCTCATGTCCGTGATGCTGGTTTAGGAGAATGCAGCCCTGGTTTTGAACCTCTCCTCCTCCCAGTGCTGTTCAGAGGTAAAGGAACAACAGGGAACATAAAAAATGTGGTGAAAAGAAAAACTTGGCAAAATTAAATTGTAGAAAGAGCAAGACTTAGTAGTGACTGAAGAAGGAAATGAGGGATCCCGGCTCACACAGCAGCCCTCAGCGATGTTTCTGTAGCTGTGTTGGATGCATTTTTCTGTCTGCTGAATGCTGTGGAAAGGTGACCTTCCCACGTTACCCAGGTTCTTGGTGCTCTAAGCTCTGCCCAGATCCTGGACTCTGCGCTAGCTGGAGCCAGTTCACCCTGGCTGGGGGTGGTGGGAGGTACCCCTGCTTCCCTCCCCAGCCAGGTGGGAACCTCACCAGTGCTTTTATCCCAGTAATTATTTTCTCATCTGCTGAAATTCAGCCTGGACAGGGAATCTAATACAGATATTCCAGGCCAATTCCACTGGAGAGATTGATTGGAAAGACTTAAGTAAGATTTCAGTAGCTCAGGTGGCTTGTGCTGCTTCTCTGCGTACACGTGAACGAAACGTTCTGTCAACTTTCATGTCAGTAAACCTTGGGGCAGTGGAGGGATCCCAGATACAGAGCCAAAAGCAATTAATTCCCTGGAAAAGCAATGAGTTAATGTCAGTGGAATTTTTGTAGTAGGCAGCCGTAGAAAATAGTGGAAATCAAGTAGAGTCATTCATCTGATGAGGCTTCTTATTTCAGCATGGAAAATGTGAGCTCATCATTGTATTTTCTCTCCCTCAGAGACTCCTTCAGCAGGATGAGCCTTCGCAAAATGGAAATCTAAACGAGTTAAAAACCAAAATAAAAAAAAAAAAAAAAAAGCACTTAAAATTAAGGTTTTGAAAAGAGCGAGCCTTGTTATCAGCGCTGGGAATCAAAGAAGTTTTATTGTGAAAATAAAACTTGGACTTCATCTTGGACATCCCACACACCTCTTCCTCCATCCAAGTGTTCAGTGGCCAAAAAATCATTCTGAATTGTCAAATGTAGACTTATCAATGTTTGAAGAAAAAGAAAAAAAAGAAAAAAAAAAATCATGGCAGTGGTATCCAGAGTATCGGTGATAAGCTGTAAACTTACCTGTTTTTTAAGGCATTTTTATGACTCAAAGGTACACTAAAAGCATTTACCTTTATTTATAGCATTGCCTAATGTTAAATTTATTTACGTTTAGTTCATATATTTAATTTATATTAGGACCATACGCAAATGCATTTTTGAAGTTTTTAATGTAGTGATGATGGTTATTTTGATGGTACTATTAAATATGTGAATGTTTACACTTTAATTCCCTGTGCATTGGACTTCAGAGCTCACCCTCCTGGGAAAAAAAGGGTTCGGAGAAAGGTAAGTTTTACGGTAACGCTTCTTAACCAAGTGGTGATTTTTGTTATTATCCCTCTCTTTTTTTCTTTGTAACTTTGCGTACGAGTTCCTGCAAAGAAAAATAAGTCCCTCTGTAGCCAGCAGAAGAATGGAGGCACATCTGGTTGCTTCTTCACCTCCTCCTATACCGGTGAAGGGAATTTTTGGCGCGACTCCTGCGCGTACGTGGGCATTTCCCCTGGCTGGGAGCTCCAAACAGCACAATAACCTCCTCCTGACTTCGAATGTGTGCAGGGCACCTGCAACTAGACTGCTTTTTAGGTCCCTTTTTCAATTCAAAGAATTAATTTCATGGGGAAAAAGAAGAGTATAAAATGATCCCGCAGTTTTAAGTGACAAGCTTACGTAGAAAGCCTAAGTGTGGTTTTTATTATGTAAAGAAAAACATCTGTTTTACAGCAGTTATTTTGGTGGCTAAGACAGCACTTGAAGGAAACGTCAGAATTGGAGCTGAGTACACAACGCCTAAAGTGAGCCCTTTATATATATATATTTAATTTTTTTCCTCTATATATATATTTAATTTTTTTCCTCTCT
>VWZK01010827.1:255690-269961 GCA_013396935.1 Baryphthengus martii | reverse complement strand
TATTCTTGATATGTATTTCAAGTTCTTGGCAGCTGCCTGTCCATGTGATGGCAGCTTTTTTATAGTGTGAGTGCTGTGCTCTTCTCTGCGTGCGAGTCTTTGCCCAATTAATTCCCTTGAACTCAATCCTGTGTTACGAGGTGTAACAAAGAAGAGCCTGCAGGGAGTTTCTCACATAAAGGAAAACTACTCCTTTAACCTAAGTTGGTCTCTTTTCCCCCTCTGAGACATTTGAAAGACTTCTTGCAAAGCCCAGGGGTGGTAACAAGGCTTTGGAAGCTGTATGGGAGCTGGGGACTTTGCTCATGGAAAATATGAAGGGAGGAGCGTGGGGAGGAGCTTTGCAAGAGCTTGGTATGGAGGAGCTTGCAAAATACCTACAGAGTGACAAAGGGGAAACAAATCCCAATAGCAGTGAAAGAATGAAACCTTACTTTATAGTTGTCCTTCTACAGCTAAAGAAAAGCATCTGTTTTAATCCAAATCTTGCATAAATATAATGTGATTTTTTTTCTGGATGGATTGGCTGGTTTAGCAGTACATACAGCTCCACAGCTGGGTAGAACTCAAGTGCAGTATCATGGCAAGCAGCTCAGATTTAGGCAGTCGCGTTTTGTTCTGCGTTGCAGCAAACTACAGGCCACGTGCAGCGTAGGACGGGGTGACTGGGGCAGAGGTTCAGAAGGGGGGCAAGTGCTTTAATTAAGGAAGCCTCCAAAGAAGCCCCAAACAGACACCCACCCCCTCCAATCTATCCCTATGGCAGGGGGAGTGTATTTTTTCCATTCAGCATATTCCAGCTGATGGTGTTTTCTGTTCAGCTGCCTCCAGAGAAATGTTTCTCAAGCTGTACCGTGTGGGAGAAGACAGCTGGGGCTTCCTTCCATTACACTGTAGCCAGTATTTTGTTGAATATAATGGGATTTTGTTTCCTTGGAACATTTCCTGTTCCTGCAGTTGAATGAAAAAGATGAATCTGGGGTCAAGTGTGGAAAAATAAACTTTCATTTGCAGGCTGAAATTCAGCAAAGCACTAGAAAATAGCATTCTGTAATGTGATTTGGCCACCCTTGCAAGGTAAGGTTACAATTTTTTGGTTTTTTACTGTAGCTATTTCTTGGTTTAGACTATGAAATTATTTATTATGGTGACAGTGCTTTGGAAAAGGGAGAGGTCTTAGAGTATTTGTCATCCTGGATTTTTCTTCTCTGCAGAAGATGATCGCTACAGACAGATACTTGGTTTAGTTTATAAGCAAGTCTAAATTTAGTCCAGCCTTTCTTATACTGTTTTCTGTTGACAGTACAAGCTTCCTAGGCTGAAACCTATTTTAGTCATTCATCATCATCTTGGATTTAGCACCAAACGGAGGTCTGTGCAAAAATCAGAGGCCCAGCATAACCTGGCAAATACCCTCAAAGGTATCTTCTGGGAGTTTACATCAGTGTTTATACTACCTTGTAATAAAATTAATTAACTTAACAAACTTAAGTATTGCAGAATAAACTAGGTAAATTTTTTAGGGCTTTTCGTGCAAATAAATTTAATTAGTGTTTGAAGAAGTTTAAATAGGTGCAGAAACTTTGGGCGTACTCACATCTTGTGCCTCTCCCCTTGTCGCTCTCTGCAGCGGCGCTTCCTGTCGTTCCATCCATCCTAGGGCAGCAGAAGTAAAAACATTCATCCTATTTTGGGTCCTATTTTAAAGGTTTTCATTGTCTGCAGTTTATAGGATTCGAGTCAATGTCTTAGCATCCGATAGATTATTTGGGATTTTACTCTCTAGTATTTCATGCCAAAGATTTCGCCTGTTTTCCAGTAATCTCTTTCCCTTTCCGCTTGCCTTTGAACCTAAATCTCTAGTCAGCGAGTGCCTTCAAATTAGGAAATGCTAAGAATCAGTTTAAAAAAAAAAAAACCAAAACCAGAAAATGTAATTTATTTTTTTTTTAAAGCATTTGAAGTCTTCCATTTCTCTAAGAGTTTCCCAGCCTTTCTGTAACAGTGCCCAACCACTTTCACTTTCTGCTTGTCCCTCTCCAAACACAAAAGTCTGATCTGGTCATCTCAGATGCATATCATAAACTTTTTATTTCATATATACATTTCTTAACAAAGCATCAAAGCCAAATGCTTTTGTTTTCCCCACATTTCAGTGAGCTCCAAGTACAAATGAACTGTTGTAAGATCACCACTAAGTTCCAAATCCACCCAAACAGATATGCATATTAGAGGGCTTTGCTCTTCAAAGTACAAAATTATTTTAATTACACTACACGCTCCCCCTGTTTCGAAGTCTTAATCACACCTATTTACACTTTGCCCATTCAACACCTATGCAACGAGATGCAAATTAGACCGTTCCAACGTTTCTATGAAGGTCAGTTCCTTCCAACACACTAAACGAGGTTACAAGACCCTTTTCTCGTGCTTCGAGTCGCACCGAGCCGTACAGAACTGGGTAAGGAGAATAAACCACGTCGATTACCCAAAGGCTAAATACGAAGTATTACTTCCCAAGTTACAAAAATACACAACTTCTGATGAAATTTGCTAGTTAATATACATTTACTCCAGGATATGAATACAAATAACTTTTATTAAAAAAAAAAACAACAAAAAAAAAGGCAAAAGAAAGCAAGCTAATAATACAATAGGCATGGCTGAGACCTAGAGCTGTGTTAAAACACTACCATGTACTGTAGGCATCGTTTAGGAACTATACAAATCGGTATTTCTAAAAGGTAATATCACTATTCTCCAGCATAAAAGTTATTATTGTGAGTTAAGTTCTACGTCTTGGTTTGTTAATTCAAGTTGAGCCACTTAACACCGAAAAAAAAAAAAAAAAGACCAGAAACATTATGATCCAGTAGCTTCAAAAACAAAACAGCTGTTTCTTCCAGGTAGTTTTGATGCAAATCAGACCAAGAGGTGGTATGCAAATCCCTAATATTTACAGTCAAAATACAGTATCACTCTACAATCTTCTTATAAAACAGTAGGTAAGGAGTCGACGTAGACGACGATGTCGGAGAAAGCGAATTCAGAAAGTCCTTTTCTTCTGTCACCTTCACTTCAGAATCATCAAAAAGCAACCACTTCCCTTCATACTCTTTCAGGCTCTGCAGCACGTACAGAGCTTTGTTTTCTAGTCCACCGGAAGCGACGCCGTTTCGCTGGCCGTGCTCCGCGCCGCTCTCGGCGCTCCCGTTGCCGCCGCCAGACTCGGGATTTCGGGTGGTTTCGGCGACCACGTTCAGGAACTTCTCGGGGTTCGCCGGTTTGTTGTTGTACAGGTCACAGTCAGGCTTGCTCTTCTGCCCCCCAAGAAGTCCGACGGCTTCCATGGTCTTTTTGTTGAGCACTTTACCCGGCTGCGCGTTTCCGTTGACTCTAAAAGAGACTTCCCCGTCGTCGTAGTCTTCGGCAACGGTTCTCGCCTCCTCCTCGTTCAGCGGCTCCGGTTTAATCACGTCGTAGGCTTGGTCGGGGATGAAATTTCCCTTATCCAGCTCCAGGCTGTTCAGATCCGTGATTTTGACGGAAGCCGTGTAGTGTCCGCTGCTAATGGTGATGCCGCTGTGCATCACCACTGCAAATAATCCATAGGTGTCGTTGGTCGGCTTGGTGCTCCACTCTTCCAGGGACAGCTTGAGGGGCGTCAGTAAGGGAGTGTTGATCTTGGACAGTCCACCATAGCAATCAAACCTTCAGCAGAGAGAGAGTGAGTTATTAAGATCTCTTGCCACAACAGCTCATAATAAATACGGCTTTAAGGGGCCCATATATTATAGATCTATTTCTTTTACTTCTATCTATTATATATTTATATGTTTCTTTTCCTCCTATGAAAAAGAATAGTGAGAAGTTGCTCACTCTTCAACTTGCTTATCCGGAGCATCTGCCCCAGGCACCCCTGTCGACTCAGTCTTACAGCCTAGTAAGTATATATTGCAACTATTTAAGAAATTCCCTTTTTCTGAAGTGGTGACTAAAGTTAATCTTTAAATAGTGACGCTAAAAGGAGTTAACCCAATCGTTTAGTTACCATCTGTCCTCTTTTGCACTGACACTTCTTCCCAGAAGTGCTTCCCATTCTGCTTTCCAGATTAAAAAAAAACAAACCAACAAACTCTTCAGCATCCAGGGTTGAAGGAAGCAGGGTTGGGTTAGTTGTTTTTTTCCCCAATCCTTTGAAAGTCATTTACTTAAAGGAATACAAATCTCTTGTGCTTTCAAGTAGCTTTAAATGTCAGTCAGAAAAAAAAAAAAATGAGTACTTTTTCTTAGATCACCTCAGTGCCTGGCAGCGTGCTGCCGATTAATGCAAAAGTTATCTCAGGATAAGTAAGTTACTAACACTTTCTTATTACTAGGGATTCTTCATTAGCTGTCCTCTATTATTCAGGTTTTTAAAACAACGACCTAGCTGATTTACTTGGAAAAGCATCCAAGATTCCTTTCATTACAATAAGGATCTTCAAAGAGCTTGAAAAGAAAAGAAGTGTTGGGACTTTCACATTGTTCTGTATTAACCCCCTTGCAGGGTTCTGATCTTAGGTGATTTACATATTGCATCAGCCCAATTTAATTAACCCCTTTAACTTAACGATCTGTTACGCTGTCCTAATAGATTGCAGTTATGATTCAGCTTTGCTCAACTCTTAGGGTGTTGTAGGGAAAAATACTGGGGAATACAGACAAACCTTGTAAATCTTCAGTTCCAAAGAGCAAACTACTCTGACTGAACTTGCATTTTATCCTAAGAAAGAGTAACTATCTTTATTTAATCCAAGGAAGTTATAGATATCTTGTAACAGGATAAGCAGAGTTGCAATAACACCCTATTAATTCTCTTTTCCTGGGCTTAGTTTTCATCCTGCTGTGCTTCTAAACCTGTCGCTTGTGTTCACAGCCATAAACCCTTTGAAACAGAAACACATTTGCACACACACAGATTCCTCACTCACTCAAGTCTAATTAACTGAAGTCTCATTTTAGACCTAGGCTTAGCATAAACATCTCACTACACCAAAAGAAACGCACAAGAGCATATAAATCGGAAATAATAAAACTTCAAAGCTTCTGAAAATCCTGAAAAAAAGTGGAGAAACTTGTTTGCTGATGCTCTAGATCAGAAATCCAGTTCCACTCGAGCACACTGTGATCATTTAGCATAAAAAAACTTAAAAAAAAACCAAAACAGGCTCTACCTTTCTTCTGAATGAGATCCAGCATCAGAAAAATTTCGAGAGGAGGAAATAAGAGAGGAAATCTTTTCCTATTAGCTGTTTGTTCTTCTGAATGGTAAGAATCTGAAGACAGAAAAATTGCATGCCGAGTACTCTGCCTCCTCTGACTGATGCACAGCGCTTCATACAACAAACCTGATTTTGGAAGCTACCTCTTCTGAGGCCATAAATTAGCAGCACTGAAGGAACACCTCAAGTTATTACAGACCCTTAAAGACTGAAGCGATTTTACGGCAACGCTTTGAACTCCAGATTCCAGGGTCACTAATTAGCAAATATGACTGTAACAAAACCTAAAGTGAGCCTTTAAAAAAAAAAAAAATTACCTGCTCTTACCTGATACCATTTCACAGGGCAAAAATCTAATTTTCTCTCTGAGTGTTAAATTTCCATAATGGAAATGCTGAATTAGATGTTACCAGTGACACATTTCTTCTTCATGGCTTCCCAGGCGCAGCGTGCACACACTTGCCAAAGAGAATTACTCGTCCTCAGGCAAGTGGATTTTCACACTGGCTGGTTTATTTTTTTACAAAAACAACCATCAAAACTAACACTTTGCAAGCCAGCATCTAGAAAAGATGAACCAAGTCCCTACTAACTGCAAATATTGACATTACCATTCCCCTCTGCTTCATCTCTCTTCATTTATTTAAAACTCAGTCATCAGAAAATGGAGAAGCAGCCAAGATTTCAAAGTGTTTATGGGAGCCAAGAGAAGTTGTGTGAAGATTCTTAGTTTAAAAACCTTAGTTTAAGGCTAACAAAACAGTCTGCTCCTGCTTTCAAGCCAAACCATTGCCACCTTATCTATGAAGAGAGGACCAGTTCTACAATCAATGTTCCAAGTCAATTGGAGGAGGCTCCATCAACGTTCATTGTTCAAAAAGCACCGTAGGAGTGACTCTGGATACCATGGGTGAGCCAGTGCTTTGATTTACCAGCCTCAGCTCATCCCCGCTTGATTTGCAGCTGCACTTTCCTACTCCAGATCAAGGTGTTTAAAAATGACGTGGTTTTGTCCAAGATAAAGCATCCAAGCCAAAAACTGGGAAACGATTCTAAGGAGTTTCAGCTTCATCACTGACTCCAGTTCTACATCGGATTTCTCCGCTCTCTACTTCCTTAACCTCTGGCTGCCAGCACTTGGCAGAAAATGTACGAGATGATTCAGAGGACGCACGGGGAACATCACCACGTGAGACTGGATTCAGTCTGACCCACGTACAGGTCTGAGCATTTTGGAGCAGGGACCTGAAGATGGCCAGGACAGAAGAGGAGGTAAGTGATGTAGGAGATGACTAGTTGACCTGCAAGCTGCTGTCTCCTCACAAAACCAAAAAAAAAAAGTAGCACATGTAGGAGCAAACTGAAGATAATATTCAAGTTTCCTTCCAGGTGGACAGCTCAGGTTGTATTTTTTTAAGCAGCTTCTAGTCATAGCAGGATACCATCTCGCATCAAGGGCTACTCTGCAACAGCATTAAGAGTTTTTCAAAGTGTGCAACCTTTTCTCTGCCTTACTGTGACAATCAGATATTACGTAGAACAATGAAAAGACAATTTTCTAAGTTAAGGCCCTAGACTTGCATGAAGAGATGTTAGCAGATGTTAGAGAAGTTCCCTTTCTACTTCATCAGAAACCTGGCTGCTCCTTAAAAACTAAACCCAGGCAGAGTGAGAATTCTAGTTTTAACAACCTTAAACTTCCTGTAAAAGCATCTTAATATAATCCTTGCCAATCATTATTTTATAAATCTGATTTATACTGACTGCAGTTACCAGCACTTGATTACAAAACGAGCGTCCTCTGACAAATCATCTGCCAGCTTATCTTTTGGCTCCTACACCCTTCATGGTCTAAAAGATACCGATGACAAATATTACAACAACTGAGTTCCCTGGAAGACGTCACCCATTCGACTTCTTGCTGCTACGGTGGCTTCAAAGGTCTATAAGCCAACCAACCCTCAGGGAAATGCAGATCGTGGGGAACTGGGTGGACGAAAAGCCAAAATAATTTGTGCCTCGATAACCACCCATCACAGAGCAGCTCAGCGTGGATGTCTCCGAGCTACTGGGGTCATGCTGAAGGCAACGCAAATTTATCAGCTTTTGTTGCATCTGACAAAATTGATGCAGGGGGCAGAAGTGATGATTTAGTCGATACCAGGAAAAAGTTGAAAAAAACAGCCCAAAGCCTGAAAACGTAGCTAAAATTCTACAGTTGTTCTCAAAACCCACCATTAATGGTGTAGCGATTTTCTGATGGATCTGGGGTAGTATGTGATACTTGAAGTTTTTCCCTGATGAAGCCTTCTGTCCTCTTTCATTATTTGATTTGCAGTGGAGAAACAGAGTTTACTGCAAAATGCTGGTGTCAAAATGCAGTGTCCCGGCACTGTTTTGATCTGTGTACAGTACTGCAGGGACAGGGAGGGGTTTTGATTTGGGTTTTTCCCCCTCCTCCCTTCCCAAAGGAAATCCCTGAATTCCCAACTATGAAAACAGGTCAAGAGCACTCTTGTAAGTATAATCTCTTTCTAAAAATTAGGATGCCCCGCCATATGTAACATCAAACTGATTGCTCAGCAGCTGAACATCAGTGATGTTGGTATTACTGTATTTTAAAGGATTTCTGTGCTGTTGGATCTTTAAAATTTTTTATCTGAATTTTTTTTTTCCTGAATTTTAGTACTTGTGTTCAGTTAGAGACCAAAAGTCCTACCAGCTGGGACTATAATTTTTTTTTTTCTCATCTCTCATTCTGCTACAGAACTTAAACCTGCCTCTAAACTCACACAGAGAGAGGCTATTAAAAGCAAACAAAGCTTTAAGAATCATCAGGATATCGGGTTGTTGTTAGGAATATACACAAAAATTTCTGTTAAGAAGTCTTGTGAAAGTATATTCTTCAGATAATTTCTGCAGAAAACCTTGCTGAAATGAGGGGCTGTCCCCTACTGATAGAAGTTAATTTCAATTTAACAATCTGCTTTGGGAAAAGTTACGAAACATTTCCATCTCTTCTGGTAAGATTCCCCTTCTGAGAGCACGGTGTGGGAAGGTAAGTCAAGCTGCATACTCACTCTAGGCCACTAGCAGCAAAGCACTTCAAATGAATTGTTATCACTTCGGGCATTTTATCGAACAAAAGGCTGCGTTCTGCTTCCGTGTAGTGATGGCAGTTTTCACAGAAATATTTATCCTCTCCCACAATCCTTTCCACCGATGCAAACTGGGAAATGGCCCATTTAAGAGTCTTCATTTCTGTTTTTGGCTCTGGAGAAACTATAGAAGAGAATGGTTACGTTCACAGATCGACCCTTATTGACATCTCTGAGGCATCCCAGCAGAATAACAACAAAACCAAATCCGTCGAGTTAAGACACGTTCAAAAATGACGATCAACGCTGTAAAGAATGCTCGGTATGAAACAAAAAATGGACTCAAATCTTCACATTGTTTCAGGAAGAGAAGCAAATACCACTTAATGAAGATTATTACTTAAAATCAATGGTTTTCCCAAAGCTTGTCTTCAGATCTGCTGCCGTGTCTGGAAACTGGGGGTAAAACCAGTAAAAGCTGCTCCAAATTAAGGCCATGAGAACTAAAATGCATTTCTTTAAAATTTCAAATTGTATTGTTGCCATGAGTACTTTTGGAAGTGGCTAAAAATCAAGTACAGATTCCGAAAATTTGGAAAAGATACCAAAGGACTAACATTTACAACAATAAAACAAACGCCATTGGGTCCTGACAGTCTAAAATACTGAAAAAAAAATGTTTCTTTACAGTAGATTAACCAAAAAAAAGCTGACTTCTAATTTCTTTTGAGAAACAAAATGTGGATGTTTCTTGTTAAATGAAGGCAAAATGGACAAATTTCTTATCCAGGGAGACCCAAATAAAAGGAAATGTCTGGAAAACATGTGTGCAAGTGAAGAACTCTTGAGTAGCCCGTGATACGTGTTAAGATCTGAAAGAACCTTCATACCACCCAGATCTCTCACAGTATCAGTGCTGGGTTTCCAAAGTCTAAAATGAATCAGGACAAGAGATATCAGAACAGCCCCTAATTTGAAGCAGCACAAGCAGGAGCAGCGTTCCTCGAGAACTCCAGCACCAGCCTTTCCTCACTGGCTGGCTGGAGCAGAAACACATCACAATTTTTTTTTTTGCTAATGACTTACTTTCAGAACTCTCTTCAGTTTTTGAAAGCTCATCTTCTTGCACTGGAACACTGATGTCCTGAAAATCTTCTCTTCTTTCAGTGAAGCACTCGCACTCCAAGCATCTCGTTCGCAGTACTAACTGGCCCTGGAACAGTTTCTCCACCAGTTCATAAACAGCCAGCTCTGTACCTAGAGAAAAGTATACACCAGGTCATTTATCAAGGATGCATTTTCTTCAGAACTTGGCTATCCTTGGAAAATCACCATGTTACAGACATGGCCCTTTATCGTTATTCCTGTCTGGAGTCCCTAATGATAAAAAAGTGCTGCTCATCACATGCAATTTTCACAGTATCATCTAGTCATAACTGAACAAGAAGCCTCTTTCTCCTGGCCCTCAAATTTTTATTTTTTAAAGATGAGGTTCTTGCTTTATACTACAAGTGTGACAGTGTCACATTCTGGAAAATCCATGTGTCATCAGCGCACTGCCGCCTCAGTACGGACTGTTGGCCCCGTCAAGGAATGTCACACTTAGGGTTCTACCTGGTTTCTATTTATTCTCAGTCCTCTGCTCCAAAACTTTCTATATTTGTTGGCCACTTTCAGTCAAGAACTGCAGAACTCAAGAGATGTTGCGTTCCTTCCCATTTTTATAGAAATCACTGGGTGGATCAGAATGAAAGTTCTACATCAGTAAGTACTGAATTCGTACCGAGGCCCAAACAACATCCACACCTGCCAGCCAGTTAGCATATAGGATACATCCAGTGTCCTTCCTAGTTCTTGGGAAGGTAGGAAATATGGAATAAAGAATAGGGAGGGAAGGAGAAGATACTGTTTGTAAAGACTTGGGGCGCAAAGCCAGAGCCAGTGGGGTTTGATTCTGTTTGCTCCTGACATCTTCCTTTATGTCTTTGATTTTTGTCATCCATAGAAATAGGAAGTGGGTTAGTGATAATACAAACCTGCTGATATTCTGCCTTTTTTTCCTTATATCATACAACAATTACATAGTATTAGAGAAAGAGTTAAGTTCTAAGCTAAACAGGTCAAGTTCTAGAACAAAATTAAAAAAATTTACAAATGAGTGTAAATTCTCTTCCATAAAATTATTTTTCAATTCCTGAAAAATGTAATTTTGTACTTAGCGAGCTCTTTATACTAATTTTAGTTTCTTCTATTAGTTTTAAGCCCATACACTTGTTCACCAACCTTCCTTTTTTGGTTCTTTTTCAGTTCCTTTCTCATTATGGCTTTCCACCGGAGAGGCTGGTTCATGATATTCTTCTTTAATACCATTACCATTTTCACACTTTAGAGATGACTCTTCAAGCTCACAGTCATCACATTCTTTCCCTGGGTCCTTGGATCCCAAGTTTGTCGTTAACTTGCCTAGACTGTAAAATTTAGACAGGATACTGGGCTGTTTGCACGAAGATTTTAACCAGTTTAACCTAAGCCGCGACTTCTTCTGCGTCGGCTTCGCGCTCTCGTTCTCGCCGGAGCACTTGGCGATGGCATCAGGTTGATTTTCCAGCTTTTCTCCTGTTGCTTTCCTCTTTGACCTGGTTTGTCTTTGATTTTCTTCTGCTGCAATTTGCTCTTTCGACACTTTGGATTTTTTCTTCGCGTTGCCGCCCTCGGCATCTCTTTTTCTTTTCCCGTTTCCTTTGAGCAGCTTGTCTTCGGCCGTCTCTCCGCCGTGGCCGCTCGGTACGTTCTCCTCCTCCTCCTCAGCAGGGCTGCCAGTTCCATTGCTCTCAGTGTTTTGATGAAGTTTTTCCTCTGGTTTAGCTGGAGGCTCTTCCACGGGCAGCTTGTTCAATTCCTCCTTCTTCAGGAGCTGGCAGGTTTCTTGAATGTTACCCAAGATACACTGCAGAACTTCCTGGGCATCGTGCTGCAAGTAGCCTTCGTACATAGGGTTGAGCTCCCTATTAAACAGGCGAAGCAGTGAAGACTAGTTAGTCTTTGCTAACTGGCTAACAGGAGTTTAGATTTTAAAATAGGGGAGTTTAGATTTTAAAATAGGGGAGTTTAGATTTTAAAATAGGGGAGTTTAGATTTTAAAATAGGGGAGGATCCTCTCCCAGCCTAAAGAGAAGTCCTCCCTGTAACAAGCAGCTCCAGCCTCAGGCATTGAAACACACGTTCAACTCTAACTCAGGTCAGTAAGAACAATTCCATGCTAAGAAAGGCTCTAAATCCACGGCTGGATTTAAGGGATAATCTTACAAGTGAAAATTTCCATCCAAATTTACGATAAATAACTTCCTTCCCGTAATGATGCCCCCAAATTTAAGACCTTCTCCCTCACACACGTCTCTAATGCTGTGCTGTATGATGATAACCACCTCGAAACTGCAGGTGAAAATTCTGACAAAGCGTTCAAGAGAATTTGTACCTCAGGGTATTTAGCAGCCTTCGTGGCTGAGTAGCGAGTTCGTCCGTGTATTTTTCTGGATTTAAAAGAAAGCTGGCTTGAAGCTGCTCAACTGAAAGAATCAACGAGTGCAAACTGCAGATGAGCTCATAACTTGCCACTGGATCTGCTCTGCAATTTCCCTGCAATAGAAAAAGAACAAAAACCTTTGCAGATTTGTCTCTAACAACAAGTTCAACTTTTTTTTTTCTCCTGCTCTCACTTTGTTTTCTAACACGCATTTGACAGATTTTTTTTTTTTGTCTGCTGTGGGAAGCAGGGGAGTTTCGGACAATCTTTTGCTAGTAGAAGATAGATATAAAAGCCAGACTGGCCATTATATTAAAAACCCCAAACCATCTTTGCCCAAACTCCAATTTCTATCCACTCAAAAGTACGGTATAACTATCTTGACATCAGAATCAGGGTCAAATAACCTCACAAATTTCTTCTGTTAAACTCAAGTCCTGTGCTCACAAGTTTACAGACTCTCTGAACACTCAAGTTCGAACACAAGTTCAGAACAACTCCAATGTGGCTTTGCCTGAAACAACACTGTAGAAAAAAAAAAAATACTGCAAAGCTTCTTACAAGCAGAAGAAATCAGTTAAAAGTTGATGACACTCCTGGTGTGCGGCCTCACTCGCACAACGATGAGTCAAGGAACGCGGCGCGCGATACGTTACCTTTTCTACTTTCTGCTCTCCTTCCTCCTTCAAAGATTCTTTCTTCTTTGAAATGATATTATATAAATGTTTCACTCCAGTTTTAAAACCAGGACAAAAATATAATACCTGAAAGGAACGGTTGAAAACAAGAGAATAATTGGGAAAGTCCACAGTTACTCCACGTGCCCATCCACATCTACGCTCAAACTTGCTCTGCATCTCTCCCAAGGCTGCCAGGCAGCATCTGTGTCCCGTCAAACTCTGACTTTCATCCATTTGTGCTTTAACCAAAAGAAGAAAATGATCCTTGTGAAGCCCCTGGACACGACCTTACCTGAAGGACGCTGTTAAGGTAACAAGTGTTCCCCAGATTGTTCAAGCCCACAAAAGGCAACATGTTGTCTTTTTTCTCACAGCCAACGAGGGCGGGCGGCTGCGCCGCAGGAACAACCTGGTCGCTAGGAAAGAGGGAAAACAAGAGCGTAAGAGGTAATTTTGGAAAAGGACTCCTTTGGGCATGCGCCACATCTCTCTGTCGGCCATCTCCCATCTCTGAGAGACCTTGGAGAATTAATGACTTAGGGGTACAGATCGAAATCACGGCAAAGCGTTACTGAGCGTCCACGTGGCTACTCTGGACAAAACCCAAGGCAGGTTTACAAGAAGCAGACAAATCTGCTGTTAGTTCCAATATACCTATTTCCAAAAGCTATCAGGAGACTGATTTAAGGAACCCAGTAAGTCCTCTTTACAATACTTCTGTATTTTCCTTGCTCATGCCTAAGGCAGCGCTAAGAAAAACGTGTCTAGCAGGTCTTTTTCTCCTTCTGTCTCCTGCTCCTGATTCCCATCATTTCTGGATGCAAAGCAAAAGGGTAAAAAGAGGAAAAACAACGAAAGGAACCACTGAACCTGGCGCATTAGCTACAGGGATAACGCGCCGTCCTGACACAACAGAACCAAATTTTAAAGTCTCCGACCCCAACTAAGGAATTTTTCCCATTCAAATTTCCTCACTGGCTGCAGTGAAATGAGTTGACAGATCTGCTCAGGGCTTGGAGCACCCTAAAGAGCGACAGCGAGCAGGGCAAACGACTCTTTTTCCTCACAGCAGCAATCACAGCAGTACTTTTTATTAAAACTCACTTTGCAAAACCCGACATTTTAATAGAATTTTGGTAGCTCAGCATCAGAATAACGACCTCACATTAACTTCAAATAAGTGAACTTCTTCAAGTTATTAAAGTTTTCGGCAGCCAGCTAAACATCCCTAGCATGGCAAACTTGGAAAGAAAATAGTTATAGAAAAGAGTTCTAGTGACTCCCTGGTGCAGTTTGGTTGACTCGGCTTGAGGGTTTGTTTGGCCCCCGCTTATGCAAGAATATATGAGCGGCCCGAGCCGCGTTGTTTATTCGCTGCGTCAAACATCGCTCTCGCTCGGCTATGGAACCGCTTTCCCGACAGCGAAACCCTTACGTACATCTCCGAGCCTTTGAATTCGGAACTCTTTGGCTCATTTTCCTGGGACTCGGTGAAATCCAGCGCTCTTTTCGCTTCTTTTTTTTGGAAAAGCTTCAGGGAAAGCCTGTTCTTCTTCGAGGGGCTCCCTCTGGCAGGCCCGGTGCTGTCACTCGGCAAGACTCCGGGCATCTTTCCTGGCGGGCGGGGGTGCGGGGGAGGCGGCCGGCCCGGCCGGGATGCTGCGCTCGCCGCTCGCACCTGGCGCACACACACACACGCCCGTCGC
>VWZK01010827.1:4635-255229 GCA_013396935.1 Baryphthengus martii | reverse complement strand
CCTTCTCCCGCCCGCCGCCGGGGCCGGAGGCTGGGCCGCGCTGCGGGAGGGGATGGGAGGTTGGGGCGAGTGTGTTTGTGGCCGTCCCTCGAAAGGCGGCCGTTGTGTGGCGGAGAGGAAAGAGGGACCGTCGGCCATTGCGGCCGTCGGAGCTTCCCGCCGGCTGTGGGAGCTCCTGGGCAGGCAGAGCCCGCCCGGCCGACGCGGGTTTGCCTTAGAGCGCGCTGGAGATGATGCGTTTCAAGCGGCAGCCCCGCTCTCGGTACATGGAATAGCTGTATCATTGGCTTTCCGCTTATGGTTTGGTTTTTTTCACTCGTAAACCAGGGATTACGCTTGGAATTCCTATGAGATCCGAGTTAAAAAGCTTTCCCAGCTAACCAGCTTTCCCAGCACAGCTGTTAAGAATGCAATACATCATAGTTCTCGTTGAAGCTGTTAAAACAGAAAAAAAATCCTGGTACGGGGATCAAGTGCACTCCCAAAAGATGGCATGTGGGAAAATACTATAGATCGTTCCTTTCTGCTCGTCAAACGAGCCCCTGCAGAGGAGGTTTGCTGATGGGGCTGCACCAGAAGGTCAGCGGAAACCTTTCTGTATAAACAGTGTCAGAGTGACTCAGTCTGATGAGAGCTGGGAGGAAATGTGTTTATTACCTGTCACATATATGTGGTAGCTATAGATCCATCACACTGCTTACAAAGGCCCCTTTGTACGCTAAGACTTAATTTTGTCGGGCTAAAGATAAGTTTTAAAGGAAAAATCTTTGACAGTCGGACTAATGAGAGGTTGTAAAGTACATCTTGTTACCTCTGGAAGTGTAGCAAAGAAAATTTCAGGCCCCTGTGACCCCATCAGTAGCTGCTCTCTGCTTAACCTAAAGAGAAGTGTACTTTCATTTTTTTAATGAGGAGAATGAAAGAATTTAATGTCAATCTTGCAACATAGCAAACATCTGCCCAACGCACAATTGTTCTGTTCGCAATGAAAGGCCCCAAAAATTCTCTTGTGGCTTCACTTGCTGCGAATTCTGGGGGCTTGTCTTTACATATAGGATGGTTTCCATATTTCACAAATCCTCCTGGCTCTGAAAATTGCTCTTTATTCACTCCATATAAGGGCTTCTATTTTTCACAGCTCTCTCCTCTGGCAGGACTTGGGACAGCGTGAGACGGGGGGAAACGTGACGGAGGCGTTGCTGTAGTAAATGTTTCTTGTGGAACATGAATTGCCTACTTGATGTCGATCTGCTGTGATGCTCCGCAAGTTAGTATCTCCCCAAAGCATCAGAAATCTTTTAAAGATTTTTCTTTTCTCTTGAGGACTGAGGGAACTGCATGTGGCAGGTACGCTTTTTAAGCACTGGTGTTAACCATTATAGTAAAGAAAAGCCTGTTAAGCTAAAGCAGAGTTGTTTACTGCAGTTGTATTTGTGACTCCACTGGAAAACTTTTGTAAAATCCCACGTAGTTGCCACAAATCCACGCCAATTTTAAAAAAACACTGGTAGTGTCCGATCCACATCCGTGGGTATTTCACTCACCACCATCAGGCAGTTCCCTCATGACTCGTGCACTTTTTTTTTTGGTGTTTCTTGTACATCAATGTGTAGCTTTGCCGTTTGCTGAGTAAAATATGTTCATGCTAGAACAAAATCAGAAGCCTAGCACTTAGTCTCAACAGCAATTTTATTTTTTAAAGTTCTTTTGGATGCTTTTTACATTGCTGCATGAGTGAATTATTCCTGCAGGTCAATATCCCTAAACATGCCTGTGAATTTGGTAGAAATTATATCTACTCCTACAGTCAAACACGTGCTTACTACACATATTTTGCTTTCTCTTGCAGGGTAAAATATCCTGGTCTGCCTGCACACTTACAGGCTCATCACCCGAGGAAACAAGGTTCAGATTCTCAAGGTATATTTCAACCTAAAGTTTTATTTACTTGTCTGGCGGGGGGGTTTACAGAGCTCTGAAGTTGTCTGGATACTGAGCTCCTGTTGAAAGCCACTGGATTTCCTGACCCCAGTTCTTCATTTAGCTCCATGTAGCAAACGTTGCCTGAAGTTCTCTGCAGTTAATAGACACTCAGGGCTACAGAGGTTCTTTTGTGTGAGACAACCAGCTTGTGTGAGGAAGCCTTGTCCACGTGGGTGGTGCTCACGAGTCATGGAACTGCTTAGTTGCTTAATAATGTGTTTCATTAAATCTGCTTTAGGCTGCTGGTTTGAGTGGCTGGCTGAGGAGTCGCTTCACCGAGAGCTGGAAGGTGCTGGGCAATCCAGACCAGGGTGGTGTCGCGAGGCAGGATGAAATCTCTAAAGTGTTTGGACCTGGAATCAATAACAGACTGGAATAAACTTGCCAGGTAAGCAATGCAGCCAATACGCTAAGTACAAGAGAGTAAAGTACCTCTCAGAACATTTAGTCAGTTCCACCTTTGGAACAAACTTTAACCTGTCCCTTTTTTCATTTCCACAGCATGGAGTCTGTTTCCAAACGGTCCTGGTCAAAGAGGCTTCCTCTGTGTCACCCCGTGATGAGTCTGTTGTGCAGCCCAGTAGATCAGGTCTTCTTCCTGAATGTGATTTTTTGTGGGTAATTTAATCAGATTACGTATAACCCTTATCCTGCTCTAAGTAATTTCTGTCTCTTAACATTCTCACAATTGCTTCCTAGTTCCCTATCATCATTATTTTGAGCAAAGCACACACTTTTTATCTATACTTTTAAGTTAATTCTGCTTGACTTCTAAAGGCAAAGTCAATATGATTATAAGAGACATTCTGGTTGAGTGATCTTTAAGTTTCCCCTTACCTTTTTTTCCCCTCTATGGAAAATTGTTCGCTGTACACAAAGCCATGATATTTTTTAAATTAAATTTTATATTCCTTAAATCATTAGTTGCTGTTGATTTTAGTGTACTTAATTTTCATTCTGTGCCATCACGTGGTGGTTTTGAGGTCAGTGCAATTACAGCATTTTAGAAGTTGGTCTTTTAATCTTGTGATGTTTTGGTTTTTTAACCATTGCAAAAGGACAGGGGAATCTTTAGGCCGTTCTTGAGTGGGAATCAGCCAGGTGAAGAGAGATGAGGTTGTTTGGGTGGGAAGCCCAAGGAGCAGAAGTCAAGGAGACAGCAGAGATGAGCTGCCCACAGCAGGTGATGAGGTTGCCTTTCTAACGCAGGTTGGCAGCAGGACTCGAACTCCTTGGAAGTGTGAGAACTACAGGAGAAGTCAGGATTCGTTCTTGGCATTTACCCTGCGTTCCTGGAAGCGATTTCAAGCCAGATGACACAAGGTAACGTTGGGAGCCTGAAATGAGGCCTTATGATTAGCTAATTGTAACAAACCCTCCTAGGAGACCTGTTTTGTTAATGGGTGGGGTGAAATCCCTTCCCACTTAGAGAACTACAGAGGAGAACCCTTAGCTTAGTGAAATCACCTCTTTACCACCCTCCTAGATTTTTATGCACCCTCTTAAAATACGGCTCCCTGTCTCTAGTTAATGCAGGGACATTTTTTTTATTTTTTTTTCCCAACAGGAAAATGTTCTGTTTAAATGTAAGGAAATGGGGGTTTATTTCTTCTTCTGCATCTCTCCCAAAATAGAGCAACACCTAATTAAACATTTATGGTGGCTTAGCGCGCTCAATAAAGGAACTGTTGTCTAGAAGCATCCGAAGCTTTGGCTTCTTACAGTGAAGGAGCGTTTCAAATACAGGCCAAGGAGGGAGCAGGTGCAAGAGGCAGTAATTGCCTACGAACGGTCCTGAGACACTCAAAATGTGCAAGATTAACTTATGTCTCGTACTGTAGACTTCACAGCCATGTGTTATAAAAATAGCTGCACTGGGGAACCAGAACTCTCCACAGGCGTAGCCAAAAATATCTGTATGAAATGGCTGGAAAGAGCAGATTCCCCTGAGGTGGGATTTCTGGCCTCATGGAGGAAGTCTCCAGCACAGAGCGCTATCCCCAGCAGGGAAAAAAACCCTCCACAGCCTTTAGCTGTTGCGGAATCCCCTAAATTCCAACCACTTCCAAACCCTGCAGCGTATCAGTGATACGGCTACAAACCTGTCAAGGTTCCTGTATTGTCATAGAATCCTAGACTGGTAGGGGTTGGAAGTGACCTCTAGAGATCATCAATTCCAACCCCCATGCCAGAGCAGGATCACCCAGGGCAGGCCACACAGGAACAGATCCAGAAGGGTTTGGAAAGTCTCCAGAGAAGGAGACTCCAGCACCTCTCTGGTCACCCTGGTCCAGGCTCCGTCACCTTCACGGCAAAGAAGTTTCTCCTCATGTTGAGGTGGAACCTCCTGGGTTTTCAGAATGATTCTGTGAATTCTATGAACCTTGTGCAAATGGGAGGTGGACAATGTGCTCCTTCCACAGACTTGGCTCGCCCGAGGGCTTCCACGTAGGAAGATCTTCACATCAGCAGAACCTGTTGGATTCCTCCGGAATAAGATTCTCTATCCAACAGCCTACAGCATGAAAGGTAAGAAACCATGCACAAAAATGACAATAAAATGACAAGAGAGGGCTGGCTTCTGGTAGAAGGAATAGAAATGAATATTCAGGGCTCATGGTGACCCAGAGTCGGCGCAAGTTCTGCCCCCTGTCACCACCAGAAACACAGGGACAAATCGTCCCACTCTACTGCACTGGAAAGGAAATCTGACTCTTCCCACAGCAAACAGCCTGGGACTGTCACAAACCCTCAACTATCCCTACTTGAGGAGCTCCATCTGCTTTCAGAGGCTCTCAGCTCATTTCATAGCCCATTATTTCCCTGCAGTACTGTTGTCTGGGCGCATGTGGGAACAGTTTGACCGCTGTACGAGCACAGTCCCTTTGAGAGGGGTCCCTTCCCAGGGCTTTTGTGGTTTCTAGCAGCTCAAGAGGATGGATTTATGCAATTTGCTGTCAGACCAAGGGGGTGAGGCAGCAGAGGAGCCACTGTCTTATATCAGGGGTGGGATCTTCACTAGATTGTGTTAATGCGGGCTGCAGAGCAGCTCCTTCCCACCTGGCAGCTCCAGTCTCTGCCATGTAAATTCTAGCCCGGAAGCTTGACCTGCGTGGCCGTTGTTTTTTTTTTTGTCTAAAAAGCTTCAGATTAGGCCTTAAAGCTGCAGACTTGAGGAAAAGCAGGAAATAATAAATCAGAAATCGCTACGGTTCTGTAAACTCCACGGTAAAGCCTGCAATGAGCTTTCCATTTCAACTTCCAAAAGGGAGACGTCAGCTCGGAGGCCTGAGCCACAAAACCAGGAGCTTGTCGATGTGCGGTCCCTGATGTGCTCCTCTGCGGGGGGGAATTGATGGGGTTTGAGATCCAAGATCCTCCTGATCCTACTGGCACTCTGCAGCCTTAGCTCTCGTTTCTCTCTCTCTTGACTTAGAAGAAGACACGGTTGGATGTGATCTATGAATTTCCTCGAGCTACACAGGCATCTATTATACCTAAGAAAACAACACTAATTACAGCCATAAAGCAGAGTAGTTCATAGCAATATAAAAGTGTGGTTCTGTGCACTGAAAATCTGCCAAAGGCAAGACAGTTACACAGCCAGGTCTGAAACAGAACATTGCTCCTCAAATCTCTTTGAAAAACTGAGTTCTTACTGCAGAAAAGAAGTGATGTTCTGTAAGTGGTCCCATTGCATGAGAAGGTTTTGCTAGCAGGGGGTTACAGGATTGGTTTCTGTGAGAAGCTTCTAGAAGCTTCCCCCGTGTGCAGTAGAGCCAACGCCGGCCAGCTCCGATGGACCGGCTGTCGGCCAAGGCTGAGCCCATCAGTGATGGTGGTAGCACCTCTGTGTTAAAATATTTAAGAAGGGGGGAAAAACCCCTGCACAACTGCAGCAGGAGAGAGGAGTGAGACTGTGAGAGCACCAACTCTGCAGACACCAAGGTCGGGGAAGGAGGAGGGGAGGAGATGCTCCCAGCACCAGCGCAGAGATTCCCCTGCAGCCCGTGGTGAAGACCATGGTGAGGCAAGATGTTCACATATGCAGCCCATGGAGGTCCACAGTGGAGCAGATATCCACCTGCAGCTCATGGAGGTCCACAGTGGAGCAGATATCCACCTGCAGCTCATGGAAGAGACCACACCGGAGCAGGTGGATACCCAAAGGAGGCTGTGACTTCATGGGAAGCCAACGCTGGAGCAGGCTCCTGGCAGGACCTGTGGACCCATGGAGAGCACCAACCCACAAGCCTTTTATTGTATTTTCCATCCCCTGTCCAGCTGAGGAGAAGAGACATGAGTAATGAAGAGTGAGAAGGATGAGGAGGAGAGTGATAGAATGGCTTTGGTGAGAACCTGGCATCCAGCCCAGGTCAACCCACCACAGGGTGTTTTCCCCACCTTTTGCCCATCTACGCAATAATTTCTTTCGTCATTTCTTTAATTTAGCACACAAATCCACAGCTTCACCGGTACCAGGGGCAGTGCAATATTCCATAACGGGCTGGAACTCAGATGAGAGGCCAGGTGCTGTATCACAAGTCATAATCAAAACAAAATAAAAATAAAATCTCTCTCTTTTTCTTAGGTTGGAATTACATCTCTCAGAGCTGTAACTCACTCCTGCAAGCAGAGATGGGAGGAAACACAACTTGGACATTCCTGCATCATCTACTGGTAGCATCTCCACTGAGAGATGTACCTAGAGCAGATTTAATAATTCCTTTCAAACCTGGAGAAGGATACGTCCACATCCAGAGGCAGGAGACCATCGTTAGAAAGACTCCAGAGTCAGGTGAGGACTTGTTTTTGTTTTTTAAAAAAATCAAACTACAACCAGCAGAGCCATTTCTGCCAGGTTTTTAAGGAATTACACAGCAGGGCCTCCTTGACTCCATCATAGCGGCATCAAGAAGGAAACTGCAGAGCCTTTGGTGTCCCTCCAGGGTGGGACAGACCAGCTTCCACCAGCTCCACCCGAGAATCCAAAGGAAGCAGCATAGCCTCTCCAGTCTGTAGCCTGCTATCTGCAGGTGGCCACGGTCAAATGTCTCATGGCCCTCCAGGAAAAGCCGTTGGTGCCCCGTGCCGAGTCTTGTCCCCATCACAGAGCCATTCCCTTTGGAACTGCCAAACTCCCTGCTGGAAACTCTCAGCTGAAGAGTGGGATCGGGTGGGTGATGCTTGTCAGCTCCCTTGCCCATCCCAGAGACTTAATTTATATATTAAACCAAAACATGGTGCTTTGTTACTGTCAGAGACATCGTAATGTGAGTGAAGCGAATGAATCGCTCCAGTAAAAATGAAACTTTATTAAAGTATTTCTGAAGTGAAGGTGGGTAGGAACTGATCCGTGCCTCCTTTCTGCCCCATCCCCCAGTACTGGAAGGGGCTGGAAGTGGCTCCCAGGAGGGTGATGTCAGAGAAAAGCAATGTCTCCTCGTGCAGGCTGCAGTCAGCCCCAGCCCCAAGAAGACACATTAAATGCCCTTGTTTGGCTTTTAAAGAGGGCGGTTTTATAAGAAGTAACCTTTTTATCCATGGGAAGCCGAGGGGACGCGTTTCACCCTTCAGCCAGGAGGATGGAACTGCAGGGATCTGGGGAAATGTTCTTCTCTGGGTGCAGCTGCTCAGGAGCATTAGAGAGAAATCATCTCTGAGTGCTAAGCTAGTCAGGAAGCACAGAAACTCCCAGCGTGGTGGATCAGTGTGAATCAGTCAGAGCATCACTTGGACCAGAGCGACAGATCCCATGTGGCTACAAATTCCAGAAAACCAAAGCTAAGGCAGAGAACAGCTGAGCATCTCTCCGCTACGCGTGGACGTGTTCTCTCTCCTACAAACAGCTTCATCACGGTGAGCCTGGGGTTATGAACGTACACGTGTCCGCTCCCTGGGTGGCCGCCACGCTCAGCTGCTGTCACCCCCCCGATGAGGACGTGTCAGCAGAGCAGGTCTGGCCTGCGCCACGGTGCCAACCCCACTGGAGAGCCCACCCAGTCCCTCACCCAGACACCAGAGCTGCAGCTCATCACCCTTCAGCCGTAGAATCATAGAATGGCTCAGGTTGGAAGGGACCTCAGAGATCATCTCATCCAACCTCCCTGCTGTGGGCAGGGATGCCTCTCAACTAGAGCAGGTTGCTCAGGGCCTCATCCAACCAGGCCTTGAACACCTCCAGGGAGGGGAGGGGGCATCCACAGCTTCTCTGGGCAATCTATTCCAGAGCCTCACCACCATCGTAGTGAAGAACTTCTTCCTAAGATCCAGTCTAAACCCATTCTCCTTCAGCTTAAAACCATTTCCCCTTGTCCTGTTGCTGGACACTCTTGGGAAAAGTCCCTCTCCAGCCTTCCTGGAGGTTCCCTTCAGGTATTGGAAGGCAATTATAAGATCCCCCCCCAGAATCTTCTCTTCTCCAGGCTGAACAATCGCAGCTCCCTCAGCCTCTCCTCGTAGCAGAGGTGCTCCAGCCCCCGGATCATCTTTGTGGCCTCCTCTGGCCTCATTCCTCTGGCCCTCTTACAGTAGGGACACCAGAACTGGATGCAGTGTTTGAGGTGTGGTCTCACAAGAGCAGAGTAAAGGGGGACAATCACCTCTTTTGATCTTCTGGTCACACTCCTCTGGATGCATCTTGAGGCAGTCTTTTATGGCTTTCCTCTAAAACCAAAATATTCCCTATTCCTGGCACGTGATAAAAACCAGAGCACTTGACGTTGAGCCAGATGCTGAAGGAAGGCGCTCGTGTCTTTATGGTGACTTTGGGTCGTTTCCAGGATGTATGGCAAGAAAAAATCTGCTCTTTAAAAGCAGCCAGTCATCAACAGGTACAGCATGTGGGGCTCTACGCCCCGTGTGTGTCACAGAGCAGTGCTGAGTAGAGCTCTTGTCCTCTCTGAGGGCAACCAACAGGAGTGTGGAGCCCTGTGCAGGGCCAGTTTGATTTGTCTCCTCGCAGACGTACCCTCTGTTGTGACACAGTCGGGTCCTGCACGAGCCTCAGGCCGGCTACATCCATGGACTGGGCGTGATGTTTCTTCTGCCGCCTTTTTTAGCGCTGAAATGGATGAAATGTAATCCCATCCTAATGGATAAGCGGGAGTCGGAGCCTGATAGAAAACAAGAATAGAAAACAGAGCAGTGGAAGCAGCTTTATGGAAAATTTATAACTGTACTTTAACTGAAGTAGGAATTTCCTTTTCTTTAGGTAGAATCAGGGTCTCTTATCAGCTGTCTGAATTCCAGCTGTGGCTGCACCAGGGCTGACTGCACTATAATGGGTCTAGAGCTGGAGTCTGGTGAGAAGCGGCTGAGGGAGCTGGGCTTGTTCAACCTGGAGCAAAGGAGGCTCAGGGGAGACCTTCTGGCTCTCCACAACTCCCTCAAATTCAGGAGCTTGGAGCCAGGGTGGGTCAGGCTCTGCTTCCAAGGAACAAGCAGCAGGACAAGAGGAAGCGGCCTCCAGTTGCCCCAGGGGAGGTTGAGGTTGGAGCTGAGGAGCAATTTGTTGCCCTTTGGGGTTGTCCAGGCGTGTCCCAGGCTGCCCAGGGCAGGGCTGGAGTCCCCCTGCTCCCTGGAGGGGTTTCCAAGGAGTGGAGATGTGGTGCTGAGGGACAGGGCTCAGTGGTGCCCTGGCAGGGATGGGGCAATGGTTGGGCTTGATGATCTCAAAACTCTCTTCCACCCAAAATGATTCTATGGTTCTGTGATAGTGTGTTTCTGTGAGCAATAGCAGTTCTTATTTAAGCTTGCAGAGACCTGGTAATTTCTTCTGGGCAGCACAACTGTAGCAAATTCATTCGACAGGCAAGCTCACACGGTTTGATGTGAGCATGGCAAGGGTGATCCACGTGTCATTAAAAAAAAAAATGAAGCATTTTCTGGACCTATTTGGGGATCACTGGATGCGCACCACCCATGCCAGCACAGGGCTGGCGGCTTCTGAACGTGCACGAGGTTGGTTCCTCGAGGCTGTATCTTCTCCTCCTGGACACAGAGGTCACATCTACCCTCCACAGGTTTTCCTGCTTGCAAGTGTGGCATTCACAGACCATCCAAGGCAGCTCCTGCGAGCATGGAAAAGGGGAAGCGGTTTGCAGAGAGTCTACAAAAATGGATCGTGGCACAAGCGCGACGTCCTGTAGAACAACAGCGATGTGCTAAATCAGGTGCTGACAGGCTGCGGGGAGCCACGTTTTTTTCTTGTTGGTTTTTTCCCTTCTTACGTTGACCTTTGAAAATGAGAGCACTTTAAACCCAAACTGGTGGCAGCCCTCGGGTGGGATCCGACCGGCAGCGTTTCGGACGGCGGGGCCGACCTCTTGCCGTGGAATTTCACCTAGTAATTTCTGCGGCAGGAAGAAATCCTCCGGGCGGGCTGGCTGGTTTCAGGAGGAAATTTTAAGTGCCTGTGGCTTGACAAATAAACATTCTGAAAGCTCTTAATGACTCACAACCTCGCCTAAGAATAGCTGAACTTTGCAAGACCGAAACACAGAGCGGGGAAGACGGCCTCTGACGCTACCCCGGCGCGGAGCCGAAGGACGCGGGAGAAGGGGAGGGAGAGGCTGTGGCTGAATTCCTGCCGTCCCCTCCCGCTTCCTGGCAAGCAGCATCTCGGAGGCTTCTTCAACCGTCGTGTGCAGCAGCCACCTTGGAGCTCTCCTCCACCAAGTCCCCTCAATCTGGTTTTAAACAATTCATCTCGTTTCGTTTATCCGCAGAGCAGAATGCTCCTCGTTTCTCCTGGTTGACGCCGCCGTCCTTCCCTCGGATTAAAGAGGGGTCACGGGTGTTTCACGCGTATACACGTTACACTTCTGAGTGCCTACAATTTCCTAGAAGAGAGATTCTTTGTCTGCAAGTTATTGAGCAAGTTAAACCCCGCTGACTGAAAAGAGGAACTGATTTTTTATTCTCTTTGCTTGAAAGTGTTTTTTTTTCGGTAGTTGTTACTTGTTTTTTCTGGGCCACTCTTTGGAGGAGCGTGCGCTGCAAACTGCCACCGCTTTGCCTCGTACCTCCCCCCTCCCTGCTCATTTTTAGCGCTTTCATCTAACCCTGGGGAAAATAGAACGAAACCCGAGTTCAGCTGAACGAACGTCTGCGACCGCAGGAGCTTCCTGTAGGTGCCCGAAGTTTCAGTTGCAAAAGCTTCGTCGTCGTCGCATCGCCGTTAAGGCTCAGGGATGGTCATGGCTTTGGGGATGAGCCTGAGGGATGGGAAGTGGTTTAGCTGCACCGTCCCCGGAGCAGCAGGAGGGGTGCTGTGCCTCGAAGGCCACGGCTGCACATCAGAGAAGGTTTCTTCTTCAGAAACGAGAGAAGAAAAGAATGTAGGAGCCAGCTCCTGCCTCCAAGAGCCAGCAGTGCCAGGCAGAAAAAAATCTTTCTGATATCTTAGAATCAGAGAATGTTAGGAGTTGGAAGGGCCCTCTGGAGATCATTGAGTCCAACCCCTGCCAGTGCAGGATCACCCAGGGCAGGCCACACAGCAACAGATCCAGGCGGGTTTTGAAAGTCTCCAGAGAAGGAGACTCTACCACCTCTCTGAGCAGCCTGGGCCAGGCTCTGTCATCCTCACAGTGAAGAGTTTCTCCTCATGTTGAGGTGGAACCTCCTGGGTTCCAGCTTGGACCCATTATTTCTTATCCTATCCCCGGGCACCACAGAAAAGAGCCTGGCCCCTTCCACTTGACACCCACTCTGCAGATAGTTGTAAATATGAATAAGATCCCCTCTCAAACTTCTCCAGACTAAACAGCCCCAGGGGCTCTCAGCCTTTCTTGGTCGCTCTCTTCTGGGTCCTGCCAAAATAACCGAGCAGCAGGGGTCATCCTCGTGGCTCGAAGCCCGAAGGCTCCCCTAAGGCCCTTTTCCCTTGACCCTCTGATGCTGTGTTAAAATCACCAGGAAATGCCTTGCTCTTGTTCAGCACCCGAGCCCTACACGTGGGAGTGAGGGCAGATGGAGTTGGGCGCCGACCTTGTCTGTGCAGAGCCCCTGTTGCTCCCCAGCTGGGTAACGGGAGATTTTACCTTCTCTGTTTAACTGGTGCCAGGTTCTACCTGTGCCAGGCTGCGGTCTCCCCGACTGGGCACTGTGAGGAAGGCTCTGCTCTTGCCTGCCAGCAGCTGGGTCGCAACCCTCAGGTCCCCTCCAATGATGCAGGACCCAGGCCGTGCCTCGAGGTCCCCACACACCCCCACGGGTCAGAGCCCCCTCACCCCGGCCACCCACACACCCATCTGGGCCGGGCACTGGCAACCGTGCTGCTCTGCCCGCTGCCACCCACGTTCCTCAGCCTGGAGATGAAAACACAAGAGGTGCCAATTGCAGTGTTGGTGGGACCACCGGAGCCTGAAGATTCTTCTCTGGTTTACAGCATTGCCCACCCAGATTTGAAAGGTGTTTGGGCTCCTCTTGAAGGAAGGGGGAATCACAGCAGGTCTCATTTGTTCCACATGGCTGCTGAGTTCATAGCTTGGATGGAGGCCACGCGGCTGCACCCAGCATTGCTGGAGCTGCTGCTCTCCCGCACTCCAGAGCAGCCGGGAGCAGGGCTGGGGTTTGCCTCTAAGTCTCAAGAAGAGTGAAATCAACGGCTTCACTTTGGCTCCTGCCTTGTGTTCAGCATTGGTGTGGCCAGCAGGATTAGATCCTCATGGACTGGGTGCTGGGGAGGCCACCCCTTGAATCCTGGGTTCACTTTTGGACCCCTCACTCCCAGAAGGATCTGGAGGGACTGGAGCGTGGCCAGAGAAGGGCAATGGAGCTGGGGAAAGGTCTAGAGCAGGAGTGTGGGGAGGAGCGGCTGAAGGAGCTGGGCTTGTTCAGCCAGGAGAAAAGGAGGCTCAGGGGAGACCTTCTGGCTCTCCACAACTCCCTGACATTCAGGAGCTTGGAGCCAGGAGGGGTCGGGCTCTGCTCCCAAGGAACAAGCACCAGGACAAGAGAAACTGGCCTAAAGTTGCCCCAGGGGAGGTTTATGTTGGCTATTATGAAAAATTTCTTCATCAAAAGGGTTGTCCAGGCCTGGCCCAGGCTGCCCAGGGCAGTGGTGCTGTCTGTATCCCTGGAGGGGTTTCCAAGCCCTGGAGATGTGGTGCTGAGGGATGGGGCTCAGTGGTGCCCTGGCAGGGATGGGTTAACAGTCAAACTCAATGATCTTAAAGTTGTCTTCCAACCAAAACAGTTCTATCCTTTGAAGGTTTCACTGCAGGTCACTAAACCACTGATGTCTGCCTAGAAATAAAATTTTTTAAAAAGCCATTACAGCAACGTGCTGCAGCTGTGCGGGTGCTGAGCATGTAAATGGTGGGGGGTAGGGCACATGTGGAGGCTCAAACCCCAAAACTCGGGCAGCATTTTCTTTACCTTATCCATGTGAGAACATTAAGGTACGAGGGACTAGTGGAAACCGGAGGGAGTGTGTTGCAGGGCTGAGCTGGATGGAGAACAGCTGCCGCAAATACAGCCCGAGTTCTGCAGCCGCGTCCCCGCAGATTTCCCCTTCCCGCCGCTCTTGATCTGCATCTGTGCAAACAGGATGAGCTAGAAAAGTACAAATAAAACATTTAAATAAATAGCTAAATAAAATATCCTTCGGACTGCACAATACCGCAGTCAGAAGGATAAAAAAAAAAACAAACCAAAACATAACAAAAACAAAAACAAAACACCACCACAAAGTGGTGCCTCCCACGGCAGCCGCTCCCTTTGGCTCCCGCAGCCCATCCCCGCTGCTNGGTTTCAGAAGTGCTTGTGGAGGGGCTTTGAGGGGCTCCTCGCTTGTGCTGGATGATGCTTCAGGGGTGCTCCGGGGAGGGGGGCGGCACAGGAGGAGGCTCGGGGGAATGCGCTAAAAGTGCTCAAAGATGCTGCAGAGTGTGCTCCGGGGGTGCTCCGGAGCACTCCGAAGGCTGCTCTGGGGGTGCTCTGGGCTGGCTGGTTTGGGGCAGCAGCCGCCCTGGCTCACGCGGGACAGGAGCGTTTCCAGCACACCCTTGGGTGCGGGATGGAGCCGCCGAGTGGGGAGAGGGCAGGAAGGCTCTGAGCCCTGCTGGGACTCCCAGATGTCACCGTATGAAGGCTGGGAAGGGCCCCCAAGCCCCGGGCAATGCGGCAGAAGTCACCAGGATCCCGGAGTTGCGTTTAGCCTCAAAACCCAACTGTAAAACCCTCCCCAGCTGTGAAGCTGTGGTTCGAAGGCGCCCCAGCCCAGCCTCCACAGCCCAGCATGGTCGCCAGCGCCTGCCTCCAGCTTCTCCCGGTTTCCTTGCCGTCTTTCCAGCCGTCCGGACACAGAAACTCTCGGTGCCGTAACTTATTCCTGTCCGTAGCGAGATTTGCGCTCCGGTTCCCTGAGCCGCGTGTCCCTGGGGGCTCGGCCGCAGGTCAGCGGGCCCAGGCTGAGCTCCAGATTTCGGCATCCTCGGGGGGCCAAGAGAGGGGCCGCTCCAGCGGCGCGTTTGGCAGCGAGCGGAGGGACGGGCAGAGCCTCTCCCTCGCAGGCGGCATCGCCTTTCTTCGGCAGCGGCCGCTGCCAGGGCATTTCTGAGCAGCCCGGCTCTGCTGGGACCAGGCGTGCCCCGTACGAGCACTTTCGGCAGCTCCCGGCGTTCGGCTTGCGACTTCTCGCAGGCCTCAAGCAAAGACGTGCCACACGGGCTCCGGCTTCTCTCCTGGAAAAATCGGAGCGAGTGTGACCCGGGAGCTGCTGCAATGGGGTGGACCAAGGTCCGAGGTGTGTGTAGAGGAGGCTGAGTGGTCCTGGGGCAGATCGGTGATGGTAAAAAGCGAGCTGGATAATCTCAACTGTGAGCCTGAGTAAGTTTGAGGTGGAGACACTGGTGGTCTGGAAGCTCGAGGGGTGATGTTCACCGTCCAGAGACGGAAGCGGGACTGCACCCTGCGGGGTTACCTCATTTTCCTCCCAGCCGCGGGATGTGACACTGCTCAGAAGGGTCTCCTTTATCCAGAGGCTAAACAAGAAAGTGAATATTTTAGCTGCGTGGCCCAAATGATGGCAGTGAGTACCCGAAAACATTCCATGTGCTGGGTAAGGATAGTGACCGCGGCCGTGGGCAGGGAGAGGGGAGCACTGTCAGAAATAGCAGCATTTGCCTTCATACCCACTTTGTGGCCTTCTTGGTGTTTTGTGTTTGATTTAGGTTGGATGGAATGGAAAAAGCTGATCTCTTAGATGATTCCCAAAATGGTAAATGAGAGGAGGGAGCCCATAACCTCGGGTTTATAACTGATTATTTGTTGCTTGGACTGTAATGTTTCAAAAATAAATATCTCTGCTGAAATGACAGCCTGAGGAACAGCAGCCTGGCCTGGCAATCTGTGGTTGAGAAGGGATCAGTTAATGGATTCATTAAAATAATCCTGGAACTGGAAGGTAAGATGTGGGGAGAAGCCTGTTGCTGTTGTGGATGCTGTCAGCCTCCAGGTGCAGATTCCAAACCACTTATGAGCAGGAAAACACATTTGACTCCTTCCCAGAAAATTTGGTTACGGAGAAGGTTTTTGTCTTCCCGGCGCAGAAATCACCCTCCTCATGCGGTGCTGGGGCTGTCCCGTTCCTGCAGGAACCATCCAGTTTGGTGTCACAAAGTGTCCCTTTATCTGCTAACTGAAATAATCCCCCTTCTATTTATTTGCTGCCGAGCGGTCGCGTGACGTTGCTTCCCGTCGAGCAGCCTCTGTGTCCCTTGGCGTGGGTGCATTTCAGGAGGGAGAAGTTTGGTCTCCAAACATCCTTCCCATCAGGAGCGGTTTTGGGATGCTGTGCGATGGCTGGCGTTAGATGAACACAAGCTCATTCATAAGCTCCTTGCCAGTTCAGGTCCCTCCCCTTTGCGGTTTTCCAGCTGCCAAATATTTTGAAAATCGCATTTTTATCTCCGAGTGTTATGCATCAAATCTTGGGTCTTTTCAAGGAAGCTTTGGGAGCAGCACCGGAGATGAACGTGGCCCTATTTGTCAGAGAAAAAAGTAATTATAGAATCATAGGATGGTTTGGGTTGGAAGGGATCTTCAAGATCATCGCGTTCCAGCCCCCCTGCCGTGGGCAGGGACACCTCCCACTAGAGCAGGTTGCTCAGAGCCTCATCCAGCCTGGTCCTAAATACTTCCAGAGATGAGGCGTCCACAACTTCTCTGGACAAGCTGTTCCAGCATCTCACCACCCTCACGGTGAAGAACTTCTTTCAGTTTAAAACCATTGCCCCTTGTCCTTTCACTACAAGCCCTTGTAACTATGGAAAGTTATTGTATTTTCCATTCGGTGCCCCGTATGACAGGGGTTACGTGACTCTGCCTTGCTCAAGAGCAGTGAGATGCAGAATTTGGTCAATAAAGCCCTGACCCCAGCTCAGGGGCATGAAGGAGCCCGTGGCTCAGGGCAGAAATCCCTGGCCGTGCACAGTCGCACGCTGCCGGCACTGGGGAGAGCGGTGGGGAGGAACCGGCTGCAGAGAGCTCCTTCTCCAGCCCTATTTATTTTAAGACTTTGGTGGAATTCACGTTTCTGGCGCTGTGCCTTGGGAAGCCTCGAGTCCTACCCATCCTGGAGTTTAAACAGCACATGAAATGGCAATTGTTGTCATTATTATGATAATATTCTGCCAAAACGGACAATTTGATGGAGTGAGAAACGTGAAATAGGGTGCAAAACCCACCCATGGGCAGAGGCTTATGTCTTCCAGATGCGATTATCTGAAATTCATCGGTGGGGCCAGTTCCTCTGTCCATCAGGGCTGAACACAAGTCTCAGTGCAAGTGAGAAAGCTTGAAAATACACCAGCAACGCGTGGCCTGAGCGTGGTCAAAAAACTGGAGGAAAGCCCCATTTCCTTAATTTCCCCCATAACCTGGGTGAGAGAGTGGGAAAGACGATTGCAGGGCTCCTGACTCCCAGCATCCACGTGGAAGTTGCTGGCAGAAGAGGAAGGTGGCACATCCGTCCCCTCCGCAGCCCTGATCGATGTGGAGAGTGGTTTCTGGTGGCCTGAAAAAGAGCTGTTCCTGCTTGGAGAGATTTTTAAACCTGTCATGAATGTGATCAATCCGAGTCTTGTTGGCTCAGGCCAGAAATCCTTATAAAACGGCCCTGTGTCTCCATGGGGGACTGCAAGTGGTTGCCTAATGAAGAGGAGAAAAGCAGACACACAGAGGATAGGGCTTTCCTAAAAGCACCAGAGAGTGCTGCTTTCAGCAGCAGGGGTCTTGTGTTGATGACAGGACCTTCACTGGGGTCAGACACCAGATTGCCAGTGGCTTTCACATCCAGAAATGTGCTTTTTGGGTGATTTCTCAGACTGGTGGGTTTAGGAAGCCCTTTTTGTTTGTCAGGGTGGGTTTCTCCAGTTCCACAAACTCTGCTGTTTCATCTCTTGGTATCGGACATGGCACAACACCCTTCCCTTCCCTGTGCTGCCCTGACCATCTCATGTCTCAGCAAGGCAAGGAAGAGCCTTTCCCAGCAAGCAGGAGCACCTTGGTCTGATGGTTCTGCTCCACACCTAGCTTCCAAAACTGCCCCAAGGATGCTGGTTTTCCCTAGGAAATGAAAGACATTTCCAGCCCAGCTTGGGCCAAAGCTCTGACTCTTGAGTGGGGTCAGTGCAGAAGCCCCGAGGGTACACCAAGCCCTGGCCAAGCCAAGGACAACTCCATTGTCATTAAGTTGCTACCAGCTTCTTTGACCACATGGAAGTTATTCGGTATCATGGCAGCAAAACTTGGTCTGCTCCAAGATAAAGGAGGTGGAAAACAGCAGCTTGGAAGAGACCAGAAGCCAAAGGAGGGCTTCATTGGTTCCCCTCTGCCCCAGACTTGTGGGATTGAGGCAAAAAGAGTAAACATGAGAAATGAGACACTTTGTTTTTTTGCCACCTTCTGACCGTGGAGTGCTTTTGATTCATGGCTCCAGGTGATTTTTCTCATCACCTGGCTCAGGAAGAGGAGACTTCAGGGGAAACACCACAGCTTTGAAGCCATGGTTTAAAATCATGAGAATCAACCAAAGCTTTTATAAGACTACGGCTGGAATGAGCTGAAGGTCAGTTGGAAAGAGGTTATCAGAGGAGGGGATGGATGGGATCGTTTTCCCTTTCTGCTGAACCATAGAAGAGGGTGAGGAGTTTGGGTATCTGATACCTCCAGTTCTGGTCCTGACCCGTCTCTAATGGACATGCTGGCAGGAAGCTGATGGCGTTTATTAAATAGCAATGAGCAGCTCTCATAAAATCAGTATCCGCACAACTTTATTACTGCCGTTTGAAAAGATCCCTGAAAAGGCTGTCTAAGTTCTGCCGGCCGCCGAGGGTTGTACCCTTAACGCTGAAAGTGATTGTCTTCTTTATTAAGTGGTTCCGGGTTAATTATTCAGATTTTCTCGTGATCCCGCCGCGCTCTCAAACAGCAGTGAGGCTCCGCACGCCTCCAGGATGTTTTCCATGTGAGCAGCGTTCCCATCACCCAGCCGAGGAGTGATTTATTGCAGCCCCCATCTCCAGCCCCCATCTCCAGCTCCATCCAGCCCCCTCCTCTGCTTCGCGTAGATGATTTTTCAGAAAGGGGGATGGCTGGCGGAAGGCTGAGCACAGCGGTGGGAGAACCTCTCCATCAGTGCAACCGTGAGCTGATGGGTTGCAGGAGGAGCTTGTCCCTCTTGAGCGCTCCCAAACCACTTTCAGCTCCCAGCCCTTGAGAAGCTCAACCAGGCAGCAGCCACATGTGCTCCAGCCTTGGTTTTGCAATAAAATCCTGGCCCGAGCGCCACGGGGTACCCGTTGCCAGAAGCCGCGTGCCGAAGCCATCCGCTGGCCCTGAGACGGAGGGCGAATTTTAAAGCAGGCATCTAGATGTGGTGCGGAGGGACGTGGTTTAGTGGTGAGCTGGCAGCACTGGGTTAATGGCTGGACTCAATGAGCTTAAAGGTCTCTTCCAAGCAAAGCAACTCTATGATCTTGACTTCAGAGGGGTTGAAAGATTGATGTCCTTTTTCTTGTCATACCTTTTCACCTGCCACCTCCACTCTCCCTGTATGACAACTGGTTTGGCATCCCCAAATCTAGCCCAGCTCCACTTTGGCGCGTGCCGTGAGGGAAGCCTGGCCAGCCACGCGTAGCTGCAGGGTGCACGCCGGGCTGGGACAGATCCCGTTTGCCAGCTCGCCTTTCTGGATGCCGATGGGTTTATAGCAGTGGGCTTCTTGGGTTTCAAGCACCATCTGGTCTCCCTACTTTAATTCTGGGTCTGCTCAGCTGCCTTCTGCCCTGCAACAGGCGGTAGGGACCAGCCCAGCCCCAGTCTGAGCTGCTGTTTCTGAGGGATGTCGGGGAGCAGGGGGCTGTGGGGAGCGGGGGCCGCTGGCAGCGCTGGTTTTGCGGTGCCGAATGCACCCAGGAAAGCGGTTGATGGGCTCCTGGGAGGCAGATCTCTTACAGCAGAAACCCTGTTTGCACTCAAATTTGGGAAAACCTCATGACAACGTCTTGCAATGCAAAGCAGGTCCTCAAACTGCTTTTATTTACTTGTCTATTTAATCCCACAAAGTTTTCAAACTCTTTTTTTTTTTTGGTTTCTTTCTGGAAGGAAACTCCTTCCCGTGGTTGTGCCAGCCGATCACAGCCCACCGCCGCACAACGGAGATCCCACCCATGTGGATGTCCCCAGTGGACTGGAAATAGGTTATTTTTCTTCCTTTGCAGTGAAAACAGAATTGAAAAAATCCGTACAACAAATATTCCCCAAGTGGCTGTATTTATTCCTGGTATGTCCACTTGCAATAATAGCTGGGCTGGCTGTTGTGCAATCCGGCCGACCGCCTGGATGGAGCAGGTTTGGGTGTAACCCTTTGGGTACCGAGGGCGAGCTCTCTCTGTCTGTGGGTCCGTGCGTGTCCGTGAGGTGGAGGGGAGTGGGGGATGGCAGGAGAAGCCCAAACCTGCCATCCTGCAGTTCCTGGGGAGAGGAAGCATTCTTGAGGAGAAGGACTTGAGGGTGTCAGTCAATGAAAAACTGAACATGAGCAGGTAATGTTCACTTGCAGCCCAGAAGGCCAACTCTGTCCTGGGCTGCATCAAGGAAGTGTGACCAGTAGGTCAAGGGAGGTGATTCTCCCCCTCTATTCTGCTCTTGTGAGACCCCACCTGGAGCACTGGGTACAATTCTGGAGCCCCCAACACAAGAAAGACATTGAACTGTTGGAGTGGGTCCAGAGGAGGCCACGAGGATGATGGGAGGGCTGGAGCACCTCTGCTATGAGGGCAGGCTGAGGGAGTTGGGGCTGTTCAGCCTGGAGATGAAGAGGCTCAGGGGAGATATTCTAGCGGCCTTTCAGTATCTGAAAGGGGCCTACAAGAAAGGTGGGGAGGGCTGTTTGCAGGGGCTTGTGGTGATAGGACAGGGGGTAATGGTTTCAAGCTGGAAGAGGGGAGGTTTAGACTGGATGTCAGGGAGAAATTCTTCACAGTGAGGGTGGTGAGACCCTGGCACAGGCTGCCCAGGGAGGCTGTGGATGCCCCCTCCCTGGAAGTGTTCAAGGCCAGATTGGATGGGGCCTTGAGCAACCTGCCCTAGTGAGAGGTGGCCCTGCCCGTGGCAGGGGAATTGGAACAAGGTGATCTTCAGGGTCCCTTCCAACCTTAACCATTCTATGAATCTATGAAGGTAGGCGGCCGCTTATCCCGTCGGCCCCGTGAGCATCCAAGGAGGCAACGGTAGCAGCAGAGGGGATGGGCGGGGACCGACGGGATGGTTTTTGAGCTGTTTCGTGGCCGTCTGTTTCCTGTCATCCATGGGAACAGCCTGCCAGGCAAAATCCCCCCTGACAGCTGGCGTATAATGTAAAGCAGCGGCGACTTTAGGCCGTGACCTCAGTCCTCACACTTTGCAGGAGAGTCTCGGGCCATACCCAGGTGAAACCCTTCCCTGTTTCCCACCCTGTGCTGGCACTGTTGGGCGAAGCTATCGGAAGCATCATCAAGCAACAGCCCCTAGTTAATGAATTAATTTGCCTGGTTTTACTCCACCCATTCCTAGTTCCTAATTAAAAGCTTATTTAGGGGGACGCAGACTTGAAGACCTTCTTCAGGCCTAGGGGGATTCCATCTGGGAAAAACTGTAGGTCTTATGTATGTCATTGCAATAAGGAAATGCTTCAGATAAAAGCTTCCTGCTGGGTCTTTCCTGTGGGAAAACAAAACAATTCTTTTAGGCTTACTTTAAAATCAGCACCGTATAGAAATAGGGATATTTTTTAGTCGTGCCGCACAAGCAACAATCCCCTACGAACGGGCTCGGGAAAGACGTGCGAGCGTAACTAAGCCAGGAAAAAAAGGTGACAGAAAATATTTGGAGTAAACATTGAATAAACCAACGCAGTCTTTAAGTTCGTTTTGGACCCCAAGCACATTAATTGCTTGTGAAAGCAGAAAGCTGTCACCATCGAGTCGCAGCCCTCTGGGGTGTGGGATGCTGGAGCCGCGTGGGAAAGGCGGCATTTGATGGGAAAGGCGGCATTTGATGGGAAAGGCGGCGTTTAACCGGCTGCTGAAATGAGGGGGTTATTTTTCATTCCTCGGGTAAGAAGTTTAACCCGTCTGTGCCCTGGGATGACAAACAGCTGCTGCCTCTCCGCACGTCCAGGCTGTTGTGCTTCCTGCAAAGGCAAAAGTTTTCTGCTTTTCTTCAAACTGAACCTGTTAAAGTCACATTTAGTAGCTGCCTGAGCTCAGGGGGGCCCTCAGGAGCTCCAGCAGCTCCGTTCTGCTGGCAGAGGGTGAGGAAACATGTTTTTCCCTGCTAACATCAGTATTTTGGTAGCACCGCTTGCTAAGCGATGAGGAAGATGCTGGTGCCGCTCCGTGATGCGCGTCCCTGGTGAAAGCCCCTGACAGAGCCCCCGGGTCCCAGTGGGATGCTGCTGCGTTTCAGGATTTTCTTTCTAGCCCTGGAAGAGGTTCAGAGTCCGACTGCAGGGCTGGGGGGAGCCGGACAGAGCCTGAGCCCCCTCTGCCTTTGCAAGCCTGAAGTTTTTGCAAGTTCAGTGCAGAGGCTGAGCGTTCTTTTCCCTGCTGCCAGCAGGAATCTGGGATGCCTGATGGGAACCCCGGCGCAGGGGCTTGGGGTGGGCACTCTGCCCATCACGGAGCCTCCCAGAACCACGCCGTAGCTGCTCTGCCAGCTGTCCCCCGCCTCCAGTTTGAAGTTTGCATTGATAACCCTGCCACAAAGGGCTGGAACATTGGATTTGGAGAGTCCCACCGGCACCCACAGGAGCCCAAAGGCCGCCTGCCCCTCCTCGTAGCAGCCAAGGGCACGGCACGGAGGGTCAGGCATCCTTCTCCTGTGCCGCCGTTACGCACGGCCGAGTTCCCGCCGTCACCGCGTCCCGCTCAGCATCTCCTGGGGCCGGTGGGTGGCCGGGCATGACAGATGGATGGATGGATGGATGGATGGATGGATGGATGGATGTGCACGACGTGAGGGGCTGGAGCTGCGGGGGGAAGAGGAGGGTAAAAGGGCCGGGGGCTGTTTCGACTCCGCCTGTGGGAAGGGGGCTCAGGAAGGGTGAATTACGGCCGTTGAGACCTGCTGCGGCTCCTTAGTGAAGATGCCGCCTCTTCCCAAGAATCGCGGCGGCCGCTCGCATTTCCCTGGGCGAGGCGCTCAGCAGAATAACTAATGCGCTCAGCCCGGGAGGGCGCAGCCTGCGGAGGGTGAGCTCCGGCTGCAGCCTGCAGCACCAGGTACCTTGAGAAACCGTGGCGTTAATCATTGACTGTCTTTTTCAATAATCTCTCCTGATAAAGGGGAGGCAGCCCGGTGACGGCCCCGGCAGCACGTAGCGGTTTGTGTTTTCTGGGAAGGTAACTGCGCTGTGAAAAGTCGCTCGGTTTTATACAGCCGGGCTTGAACTGTCCTCGGAAAGGTCGTCGGAGATCGATGGGCTGCTCGATGGGAAAATTAACGCTTCGTTTGTGTTCCTTGATTTAAACTTGTATTTGCTTTCTGAGCAAGGTCACTGCTCAGCTGACCAACTTTTTAACAACTGGAAAAGGCAGGTTTGCTGCTCCGAACCCTTCGCTGCCGGCTCCCGGCACGGGAAAAGATGCTTTTGAGGGAGGCAAGCGCTTCTGCTCCCCGGTGGGCTCATAGGTGGGAGCGTGAGAAGGTAACATTCCGAGACGCTTCGCTAACGAGAGTTTTTCCTTTCCCCACAAAGTGCTAAAGCCGCTGCTGCAGTGCAGGAGAACACGACAAGAGGAGCTCAAAAAAAACGTTGTGTTCCGGCTAACGAGGCTGTGCTTAACGTGCTGCTCAGCAGGGATGAATTACCTTCTTATTTATAGGCACTGGGTTAAATGTTTCCAATTTAAAATGACTAGCGAGATGCTCTGGGAGAACAAAATTCATCTCTGTTTGTGTTTGTGGTTGAGTTAATTTGTTCTTTAAATCTTCTGGGGTGTAATGGTGCTCTCCTTGCCGGCTGGGGGTGGATGGGGGAGCGGGCGGGCGCTTCCGTTGCCTGGGACAGAGTGGAAAAGGGGTTAAATGTGACTGTAAAGAGCCAGTGTCTGAGACAGGGCTGGTTAAAAAGACAGTACCTTGTCCCTGCAAACGGGCTGCCCCAGGGAATAAAGCCACTCTCTGCTGTTGCCTTCTCACATATTTGGCTTCTTGATTTCCATTGCTGTCTTTTTTTTTTTATTCCTGCTTTGAGAAAAACGATGTAATTCCGCTCTGGATTAATCCTCCCCACAGCCTTTCCGTGTAGTAAAGGTGAAAATCAGCGATGCTGTGCACGTGGCGATGTCGCCTGCCGGGAGAGGAAAATAAATAAGTGTTCTTGGTTTTATTCAATAGAGTAAAACTCAGCAAATATAGAATCTGACAGAGGGTCACAGGAACAGGTATTAGCAGGGTGGAGACCCACCGAGAAGTACTGCCCTGCCCTGAATTGTGGGCTGGACCCTGGCCGTATGGATAACACTTCTGGTGGATTGCTTCAGTTTTAAACCTCATTTTAATTAGGGACAGGCATCGGAGAGCAGCCATGGGATACAAGGATTTGGCTCAAGGCCATCTGCCACCCCACCTGAGCTGCCCCAGGAGGGACAGGAGAACATCAGCAAGCCGATAGGGTGCAATTAAGCAGCCTTTTACGAGGTGATTTTGAAGTAGATTGGTCAAAAGAGAAAAGCCATAGTATCAGTTTGGGCTGCAGAGCTGGAACCCAGCCAGCTCATAAATGAAACAATTAGATGTAATTATCTAGATATTAAGAACACCCTATTCACCAGCTTTTCTTCCTGTTCTAAATAAATGCCCTAGAAGAGTGACGCGTAGCTGGTCAGAGTGTAGCTGGGATCTGTAAGTCCTCCATAATTGACCGTAATCACAAAATAAATTAAAAAAAAAAACTGTGAGAAAGAGGTTAGCGTTCATTTTGGCACATACCATTTATTGGTAGGAGGAGACAGAAGGAATTGCCCTTTGTAGAAGAAGTGCAGTTAATTGGAGAGCATGTCAGGAGGCTGCTGGGCAAGGTGTTTCAGAAGCTCGCATGGCCTTGGACGGGCATCAAGGAGATACCAACCCCAGAGGCACTGTTAAGAGTTTTGATGTTCTCCGTGGGTTGAGATCCTCCAAACTTTCCATCAGGGCTAAACATTGACCATAAACTTGTCCACCTGAATGATAGAATGAATTGTTCCTTTAAGAGGTTCAAAGATCTTTCAAAATATCCATCCTATGGTAATGAGACAGCAGGATTTGGCTTTGTTTTCCCACTGGTCTTTGTTGTAGTTAAAACATGTCAGGTCACCACTTCTGCAAGAGAAGCAGCAGCACCACTAGACTCTGTACCCCCTTGTCTGTACTGCATATCTGGGTGTCTGCCATTGCCATGAGTTACACAATTTGAAAATAATCATAAGAGGAGAATTTAGAAGCTGCAGAGTAGAGATGACCAACAAGATAGAGCTCCCCTTTGGATGGTGAAGGAGGCAGAAGTCTCCAGAGATGGTTCTGATGGGGGATGCTTGCAAAAGAGAAAGTAGAAAGGTGAACAAGAGCAGTGCTGGGTAAGTATGGTGTGAGGTGAATCCTGGAGATCCTTCACAGGGAGCTCTGGAAGCGTGGTCAAGTGCTAAAGCCCTCACTTAGGGAAAATACTGCAAGCAGAAAATGAATTCAGACTCTGATGGTTTGATCAATGAGATGAATGCCAGCTGGATTCTGGAATAAAGAGCCCTGGCCATTTCCCCAGCTGCCTGGGGCTGGCTCAACATAGACTTTGTGCTCCTTGGGCTTAGCTCTGAAAATCTTGAATAGCTCAGGGACGAACTGGAGAAGCAGGGATGGACTTCTAGGCTGCTGTGGGACCAGAAACTAAATTAGATACTTGAAGGGAAATCCTAAACAAGGAACTTTCCAAGAAACTCCCACCTTTTCCGCCATAGCAGGAGTTAAAAACCAGACCTTCTCACTCTGAGCAATGTTGTCCTTCTTAGGCAAGTGAGGAAGCCTCCTACAGTGATGTCCAGCTGCCTCAACCTCCTTCACCCCTGTCTACCTCCTCCCTGTGTCTTTCTAAAGGGCATGGAGGAGAGAAGCTTCACCCAGGTCCTTCCTTGGTTGTTCCCAGTCTTAACCTCTTCTTGCATTCTGGGAAGGTCTGACCCATGTCCATGTGATAAGAAAGAGCTGGAGGGCAATACAGACCAGCAAGGATGTGAAGCTCCTGATGTAGGCTGTGGTAGATCTCCACCTGAAGATCTTCCCTGATTTGAAAGCATTTTAATCTCTGTGTTTAGTGCGATTTGGTGAAGGTTCTTTATAACAGTATGGGTGTGCTCTGAAAGAGTGGGTTTCATTTGAACAAGGTTCAACAGAAATTCTGAATCTTTGGTTGTTATGGATTTAAAAAAAAAAAAAGAGGTGACCAACCAGTCCGGTCTGTGTACAATTTATATCCCATGCTGTTCTCAGAGGTGTTATATCATGTTGGATATATCCAGCTTACAGGAGTCAGCAAGAAGTCTCTGGGCCATCTATCTCAAGCCCAGCAGAGATTATCCTAAATGTCTGTCTGCCTTTCCTCGTCTGCAGTCCAAACCATCTGTAATGCAGGGATGTTTTATAAGAACCAACTACCTGGGCTGTGTCTATAAAGCACGAGTTGTTGCCACTGGAAGAGGAACTATTGATCTAAGCAGCTTGAAAGTGCTCAGCAGACACCGTCAGGCTGCAGAATGTGGGAGAAAAGAGGGGGGTGGCCTGTGAAGAGGTGCGAGGCTTTAAGGAGAGATTAAGTTCAAGTGATTGAGCTTTTTTTAAAAAAAAAATAATAAAAAAAATCTGTTCTTTTTTTCAAGGGTGAAGTGACTCATCTGCCCTAGCTTGTCAGAGGATGTTTTACTGACGGCCCGACTGGAGTGCACCATGGAGAAGACAGATGGTACGGAGGCTATGGGACGATTCTTTGCTTATTTGTTTCTTGAAAAAAAACCCAAACCCCAACCAACCCCTGAAATAATTTCCTTACCAGAAATACTGTAAAATAACCTTTTTTTTCTATAGATACATGGTGGGGCCAGGAGATGAAAACTGCATCGTTCATGTATTATGCAGAATTCCTAAACCGCAGCAAAACCGCGGTCACAGCTCTGAGTTCTGCCTGTGTTTGTCCTCCTGTCCTCTGTGGCACACAGACAGGACGCAGCTCCTCTGCTCCCACCACCCAGGCTTTGCTCTTGTGCCCTATTACCCTGCGTGACGTTTTCCCTCCATCATTCCTCTGACTTTCACGTGCCGCTGCCCATCGGAAAGGCGGCTGCGTCCGGGTGATGCTCGGTGACGAGCGGCACCGAAAGCCCTGCCAGATTCTCCCGGTCCCTGCGCAGCTGCTGCACCAGGATGGAGACAAAGGGGAGCAGCTGCAAAACCATGAAACCTGGTTTCTCCTGGTCAAGCTGCTCCTCCTCATCCTCACAGAGCACAGCTGGTCGGCTCCGAGGTGCAAAGCAGCCCAAACCGCTGCCAGGGAGTTAACTATTTAGACCCTCTCAGCTAAAATTTGGGGAGGCTGCGAATTTTCCCAGGCAGGATCTGACTGTATGAGTTGGTATTAAACCAGGAGCCTCGGGTTGCGTGGCCGGAGCCGCGCCGGTCGCTGGGCGGGCAAATGAGCGGTCAGGCCTTCCGTGGTGATTTCCCTCAATTAAAAGCTGCGCTCGGTCACCTTGGGAAGCCCGTGTTTCGCACGGATGCGGCCGTGTAAAGCAGCGTCCGCCCTCTGCCCTGCTGCTGGGCTCATCATTTCCAAGGAATAATTGGTGACCCGGGTCAGTTGAAAATGATGCAATGATTTTTCCCGCTCGGCGTGCGTGGCGCTACCGAGGCCACCGAATAGTTAAAACCGACCCCAAAGCCTTGAAAAAAATGTGATTGTCGCAAATTGGTTCCACCTTCTGGTTTTGAGCTGGATTTATTACACATCAGGCAGCCTTTTAGACGTACGCAGACACATAGCTCTGCCTGCAGAACCTGCTGTTTGCTTAATTGCCAATTAGAGCCATGATTTCAGCAAATGATCAGCTTCCTCGGTGCAACAATTACTTGCTTCACCTTTGGAAAACCAAATTGGGTCTTACGCACGTGTTGCTGCGTCTCCACCACGAGCCTCCGCAATGAGGAACTACAGCCCCCCCCCACCCCGAAAGCGAGATGAGAAGAGTGGTTATATTCCCCCTATTCTAAATGTGCTTTTTGTTATTTTCTTTGTTGTCTTGAAAGTTCAATCATCTCTTTATTATTTTCTTTTTTTTGGGGGGGTTGTTTCAGTGGACAACCAGCCACCCAAAGTCGATGGGGAGAGGGAGCAGCCCCGCAGCCTCCCCTACTCCGTGGAGACGCCGTACGGCTTTCACTTGGACCTGGATTTCCTGAAGTACGTGGATGACATTGAGAAAGGGAACACCATCAGGAGGATTCACATCCACCGCAAAGCCAAGCAGCCGAAATTCAGCACCCTGCCCCGAAACTTCAGCCTGCCCGAGAACGGCTCCCGCGGATGCACCTCGGCTCCCAGCAAGAGCTGGACGGCCACCTGCTCCTTCCCCCAGAGAAAGGCATCTCTGGGGGCAGAGGACACCCTCCATCCCCTCCTACCCAACGAGGCGCCCCTTCCCGTCACCGATGAGCCGAGTTACCGAAGAAGAGCCCTTTTGGCGGAGACGTGGCGGCAGGCGGAGCTGGGGCGGCCGCAGCTGCTGCGAGCTTCCAGCATGCCGGCTGCGCTACCGCCCGGACAACCTCCAACAGGGGATAGGAGGGTGCCCTCACCCCTCCAGCCACCTCCTCAGCACTGCCACGACCAGAGCAGCTCCGAAAGAGCCTTGCGCCCTGCGCTGCGCTCGCCCGGCTCTGATGGCCTTGTGTTAAATCTTCCTCGGGAGATGAGCTCGGAGCAGGATGTCTCCTTGGGGCAGAAGGAACATCCCGGTGGAAGCAGCCCGGGGCTGGGGCAGATGCAGCTCCCGTGGCAGAGCCAGCATCCCGCTGTGCCGCAGCTGCAGGTGGTGATGGAGAGCGGAGGTGAGGAGGGCGATACCGCCGATGTCAGCGGTCGCTCCGTCTTGGCTGGCAGTGAACCAGTCTCACCGGCTGCCCTCCGGCTCCTAGAGGAGGCCACGAACCCTGGGGAAAGGGAGTTGAGTGTGAGTGGAATCGCTCCAAACGTGCCGAAGCAAGCTGAGGAGGGGAGCGTCCGCGCTGGAGAGAACAAGGAGAGCTGTGGTCCTCAGCCTCAGGATGCTGGAGAGCCCGGCGGGGTTGCTGCGCTGAAGCAGCATATCGCTGCTCTTGAGGAGCAACTGGGCAAGAAGAAGGAAGAGCTTGAGCAGATCAGGGCAGTGCTGGAGCAGCAGGATCACGAGATCAAGGAGAAGGAGAAAAGCATTAAGTTACTGGCCATCTCCAAAGCTCAGCTGGAAGAGAAGCTGTGCCGGGAAAGCACCCAAGAGGCCGAGGTGCCGTCCAGGTGGAGCAGCGAGGCTTTGCAGTGCTACGATGCCGCGGTGAACACCGACCTCTCGCAGGTAACCGGGGCCAAGCAAGCTCACGATAAAGGCATCAACGTAAACATCCCAGTCTCCACCAAATCCGTCGGGTGTGGCAACTGGAGAGTAGACAACGTGAATGCACAGGCGATGGAGCTGGGTGCTCAGAGAGATCAGGAACTGGCAGTCACTTGCACCGGACTGGGACATTTTGGTGAAGCCGAGGCTGAGGCTGGACTTCCTGCACCGTGCTTCACCCCACTGAAGATTGACGAGCACCTCAGCGATGACAATCAAAATCACAGGAATAACCACGATACCCAGAGTCTCGCCGCTCACGCAGTGACCGCGGAAGGCTATCGAGGAACACGAACCGGCTCAAACGGAGCTGGAAACAAGGCAGGATCTGGAGAAGATAAACCCCGAGATGGGCTGGAAGGGGAAGGTCCCCCTGACCACGAGGATCTCCCTGCTGTTGACCCCATCGGCCAATACGTAAAAAAAATCCAGGAGCTTTTGCAGGAGCAGTGGCTGTGTTTGGAGCACGGCTACCCCGAGCTGGCGAGCGCTATCAAGCAGCCGGCCTCCAAGCTCAGTTCCATTCAGAACCAACTAGTTAATTCCTTAAACTCTTTGCTGTCCGCCTACTCTACGCGAGGGCCCGCGGATAAGGAGAATTCCAACACACACTGTCAACAGTTGGGTAAATAATACTGGCATAGGTTTCAACGTGTCCAGGGCAAAATCTCTTCCTCTTTCTTCAAGTGTTGAGCAGGGGTGATGTGATGGTCTAATTAATATCAGTCAGATTAGAAACAGCCCCTCCTAAACATGTGTGAGAAAGGCAAATCTCTGCATGTCATAAACTGTAGGATCTTAAAAAAAGGCAAACAAAACCATGTAGGAGCTGATAAAGCTGTGGCTCAGCTTTATGCAGGACCAGCTTCCGACCGCAGCCATACTCGTGGCTATTTCATCAAATAACCATTTTTCTTACTTGGTTTGGCCATCTCAATTTGCAGGAATATGGGAGTCGTGCTCCTCTGGGGTAAATCAGCGTGGGGTTCACCAGAACCAAACCTAATTCAAGCTAACTGAGCAGCTAGGCTGAGAAAGACCCTTCCCCACTCACAGCCGCTCATCTCAACTACTTTTAGCTTTTATGAAGATGGGAATCCAAAGCTGAGGGCTGCCTGTGAGCTCTTGGAGGGGCTTTACAAATGGCTAAGTGACCTATTACGTGCGAGCAGTACAGAGCAAGACTGAATATTCAAAGTCCATCAGGACTATTCCATCAGGAAAGACTTGTCCGTGTAGTATTATGGGAGATTTATATAGGAGATTTCCATACATTACTATTGATAAAAGAAATCCCCCCCCAACATTATTAGAAAAGTAAAACCTACTTATATCCATAGGACACATATCTAATTCCCAGTCAATTCCTTTATATTCCCAGTCACTTGGAGATGTTGGAGATGCATACTTTAAAAGTGGTGGACGAGGCTCAGGTTGTGGGTCGGTGCAGCCTTAGTTTTGCAAGACACGTAAAACATCTCCTAAGATGAAATGAGATGCTTATGGTTATGGTTTGTAGTTTGGGAATGATCATTGATAATTACGGCACATCTGCTTAATTAATCTATTATTTTGTATTTTGCTAGAAATCTCTCCAACTACAAGTCTTAAATCTATCATGAAAAAGAAAGGTTATGGTTTCCATGCAGGAGGCAATGGGACCAAAAAGAATCTTCAGTTTGTTGGGGTAAATGGTGGGTAAGCATCTGCTCAGAAGATAAAACTGCCTTTTAACATGAGATGTCCTCTGTATCGCTGAAGAAGCCACGCTTTTCCCCCCTTCTCTTTTCCCCTCCAAACCTCTTAATTAAAAGGCCATTTGAAATGGAGCCTCTTTTCTCCCTTCTTTACTCCAGCGCTGATAACCTGTACGTCACCCTGCGGAAAAGATATTGGTGGTTCAGAGCAGCGAGGTACACCCTGGGGATTGACACCCTCTGCACACCCATCTTTAAGGGGCTTCATCTGAAGCCCAGCTGGGTCCGTGGGAGGATTCCCGCTAATTTTGGTGGGTTTTGGAGGAGGTTGGCATTGCCTGGCTGGGCACGCTGCCGCTAACCTGCCTCCACGCTCCAGCGATGGCCAACAGAAGTTGGTTCAAGGCCTGAGGAAAGACTATTTCAGTAAATAAGAAATTACCTCAGGGTGAAGGGGACTCGTATTTGAGGTTGCTCTCCAACACCCAAGTCCTTTGGTATCCAAAGGTGTCTAACACTCTTTTGGCCTTTGAGCCAAGTAGATACACCAAGGTGTGCTGTAGGCTCAGCTCTAAGAGCAGCACTGGCACATCTTCTACCGAGGAGTTTGTGTGCTGGCATGAGGAGGGCAGGCCGCGTTTCACTGACCCTTTGCCGTGCAGACTGCCACGTGTGCGAGTTTGGATGCTGGTTTCTGCTGCCAAAACTCTTCTCCAGCTCCCCAGCTCGATGGCTGCTGCTGTTGGGTTCACCAAGTGGTGCTCTTGTTGTGTAGAGCTTCTTCTACCAACAGTTGCTGAAATCGGTACAACTTGTAGTGAGTAGTGAAATCTCAACGAGTTTGAGAGAAGGTTTGGGATTCCTCAGACAGAAATGTTCTGTCTTGTGGAAGATGTTATTGTTATTAATACTTTTAGACAACCAGAAGAGAAGCCTCCCTAGCGAGGCTGCTCAAATGGTGGGCTCAGGTCTGTGCTGGAGCTGCAAACACGGTTTTTGTCTAGCGGTCCTCAAAGGTGCCGACATGTTGCCTGTCCCACCTTGCCACATGGTCTGTGTTTCCTGTGGCTTTCCATCAACATGCTGGCAGCTCCCAGCAGGGAGGTGGCCCACGGCCCTTGCCTGCTCACTCTGGGGCTTGTGTGATGGACATTGCTCCAAAACAACCAAATAGTTCCTGAAGTAACCTTGCCTGCTGCTAATTAACTGCTTCTATCACCTTCCTGCTGGCTTAAGAAGCCAAAAAAAGACTAACCCCGAGTTTGGCTGTGGCTCTAATCTTCTAATCTGCATATCACTCTGGGCTTCATCCAAGGCCCATTGGAGTCATTGGGTGTCTTCAATGAGCCTTGGCCAAGCCCTGCGGCTGCGGATGGGGAAGGAGTGAATAACATGTGGTGTCCTCAAATAGCTACGAAACTACTTCAAGCGAAGACACAAGTTGTGAAGACAGCCCGTCGGACGGCGACGTGGAGAGTGAGACGGAGAGAAAAGCCGATGATTTGGAGCCCACGCAGGCAGAAGCTGGAGGTGAAAGTGAAGGAGCTTCATCAGGGACTTCCTCACAGGAGAGGTGTGAGGATGATGACCTGCAGGAGCCATCGGCAGAAGCAGTGCCTTGCACTCAGCAGAAGGCTGACAGGTAACCAGAAAACCCGACGGTGGCCGTCCCGTCCACCACGTATCTGCAGCCACAGGTCTCACAGAGCTGCATCCAGTCACTCCCGCAGGGCTGGGGTCGGGGCTTCATCTGCTTGGTGGAAAGACACGGGAAAAGATGTTGGGAAACGCTTTAAAGAGCTAAATATTTTTTGAGTTACTACTATCTAATGGGGGGTTGGTTCAGGCCCTGTGCTTGACTGTGGAAAAGATGGAGTGAGTCACATTTGGTGAGAATTAGCTCATTTCTCCCCTCTCATGTAAAGTTCTTTGCAGATTCAAGAATGAGATGATTTTTTTTTTTTTTTTTCCACTTTGAGGATTTTTGTAACGGATGAAGCTGATGATACAGCTCTGGGACTCTGCACTTACTTAAACATTTAAATAAGTGCTTAACTTGGTACCTAAAATCTGTGCCAAGTCAACGGGACACCTCGTGCCCATAAAGTTAAGCACTTAAGTGTTGACCGTATCCTGATCTAATCTGCATGTTCTCTTTCCTGCTTCAATACCTCCTGCAAGTTCTCTCCCATGATGGATTTACAAAAGTATTTTCCCCTTAGATGCAAACCCTCTGAAGATTTCCTCGCCGGCTGCCAACTCCTCAGCAAGCACCTCTCAGAAATCAGGACCACAAGCGACAAGCATCTGGTACAGATATTTTTCAATCCCATTTCAGGCACGGTTCCCACTCCCTGTTACATTTAAAGGGTAAGATTATCCTGAGAGGCTGTGCCCCACCACGCCATGGACAGCTTTGTGAGGAGAGGGGGGACGAGACGGTCTCCGAGTCAGTTTTTGAGTAGCCAAAAAGAAAGGAAAAGGGAAAAAAAAATAAAAAAAAAGAGGAAGGCTGTCTCTGCTTACTCATTCAAGTTACCACAGGAAATGCCTTTCCCCCTTAAGTTGTAGCAGTAATCCCAAAGCCGCAAGCTAAATACCAGCCGGGCGATGCCAGAGCTCGGGATGAAGTGGTGCGGGGCGAGGAGCTGGGGCAGCGGTTGGTCTGCAGGACGAGTAACGGTGAGGCCTTGGTGTTTTCAGCGGCACGTCCTGAGCACCATCTGCCAGGAGTGGTTCCAGGTGTCGAGCTGCAAGTCTTCCAGCCCGGAGGTGGTCGCAGCGTATCTCAAGGTGCTGGGGGTCGTCCAGCCCCAGCTCCTGGAGATGGTGGTGAACCTGGCTGACAGGAACGGCAACACGGCTCTTCACTACAGCGTTTCCCACTCCAACTTCCCGATTGCAAAGCTCCTGCTAGACACAGGTAGGAACAGCTGCTCTGCTCAGCCACAGCTTTTGTTGGCTATGGATGTGGAAGTGTCCCAGTGGCACAGTCCCACAGGGCATGACCGTGGTGTGCAGACCCAGGTAGTGGGGTCCATCAACAGTCCCAGACATGACAAACAGTGAATGAGGTCCAGGGTCCTCGTAAGGAGTTCAGTCAAGAGTGAAAGGAGGTGGGACTTGATGATCTTAAAAGTCTTTTCAAACCCTAGCAATTCTGTGTGGGACAGAGGTGGGGGCTGGGGACCAACTATGGCTTGCATGCAGGGGATCCATCCAATAGACAAGCATGAGGCAAAGGTCCATCCAGGACAGGAATGTGGGGCCAGGCTATCCAAGAGACAAGTGTAGGGCCAAGGTTCATCCCAGATATAAGCATAAGGTCCACCCAGGAGACATGGTTGATCTGAAGACCAGCATCCTCCCTCATAGCGCAGCTTTGAACCTGCGGGTGTGGGCAGCGGTCTCATCTGAGGCTCCTCGGTACCCTCAGGGCCCTGACACATCTTGAGAGCTTTGCAATCTGACTTAGGGATGGTTCGGGGTCCTTGACTCCAAGGGGTGCCTCTCATGGCCCCAGTCTAGGTGGGATGGGGTAGCTCCCTCAGCTTCTTGTAGCAGTTAATGCCACATCATGGCTTGAAGCTGGAGGATCGGATCGCTGAGAGTGTAACAACCTCCCCCAGCACTGCAGAAAAACTCCACGTTAAACTATTGAACTTTCAGCTCGCCTTGCAAAGAAAGAAAAATCTCAGCTGAGCTTGTAAGGGGCGGGGAGAAATGCACCCATGCTCCCGAAGAATAAAGGCTCTTTGGCCTTTTCTCACGGGCCAGACAATCTGTAAAATGTTAGGGAAATGGCAGATTATCATACACATCTATAACCCGATTGTTGCCGCGGCCGCGCGCGGCGGATCGTCCCCTCCTGCTGCTGAGTGCCTGAGGTCTCCGGGGCAAGGCTGGCCCTGAGCCCTCGCCTGTTAAAGAATGAGATGATTTCATGGTGGAGTTGAAAATAGGCTCTTTGAGGGGAAAAGTGAGTGAAACGGGTCCAGGATGGATTTACACTACCTGTTGGTTGCTCCCTTGCTGCAGGAGCCGGAGCAAACAGTCCGCAGCTGCCCCACCGGCGTGTGCCCAAGGTGTTAATTATTCCCCCTCTTTTTTGGGGGGGGAGGGTTTATGATCTTCAAAGTCGATTGACTTGACCTCAGCAGCTGTAATAAACTGTAGCAATGCTTAGCACCAAGGGCCTATCGATGCTGTGCTCACTAGACATAAGACACCACAGATAAATCTTAATCCTGTATAATGATGAAAACCCCTGTTTCTGGCAATATAAGACACCACAAATTTTCTGTCTCCCTCTTTGCTTCTCATTCCCTCCGGCCGATTCCTTGCGGGGCCGACCCCTTCGTCTCCCTCCAGGCGTGTGCCGCCTGGACCTGCAGAACCGCGCCGGCTACACGGCCGTGATGCTCACCCCGCTGGCGGCCGCCGAGACGGCCGAGGACATGGAGGTGGTGATGAAGCTGCTGAAGGAAGGAGACGTCAACTTGCGAGCCCCCCAGGTACGTCCCCACCCGCTGCGGGTGTTTATTGGGCAAAGTGCCTCCTGCTGAGCTCGGAGCCTTATGGCCATCGCCGTGCGATGCCAGCTCGGGCTGTGGCATCATCGTGTCCCCATCAAGATCTGGGGTTGTGGGAGGATATCATTTGGGTTCCTCACCCTCCACGTGCAGCTCCAGGCTGAGATGCCACAGTAGACATCAGGTTGGAGCTGCTGCTTCCCACAAGTTACAAAAGCAACCGCAGCTAAATTGCAGACCGGCCACCCACCAGCTCCTTGGGAAGGAAGAAGAGGAAGACTGAAAAATTTTGCAAAATAATTTGCGTGAGCTAAAGGAATTGAAGTGGTACCAAGGAGGAGTGGGGTGAGGTGGACCCCAGGGTACAGGATCTGGGTCGGGTTAGTGGCAAGCAGTTGCTCACCAGAGAGTCGCACATGTCGGTCTCAGAGATGACAGTGCCATCATCCAGAAGCTGTGAAGTTAGTCTAGACCGAAGTTAAACTTCCCAGGACGCTCATGGGGAAACCCCCAGGTTTGGGGGCAGCTGGGAGCCGGGCGGTTTGGCCATGCTGCTGTGAAGACCCTCCATGTGGCCGTGGTGCAAGTGAGCAGGTCTCTCTCTCTTGCAGTAGCTGCTGATGCTCTCCAGTGTCAGTAGTGATGTGCAATAATAGGCAAGATGTAATAATAATATGAATTATTCTCTGTACTGTGCAATAATAATATGCAATCTTATGATATCTCTATAATGATAACAGGCAATATTATTACGTGTATAACAGGCTGACCAAGCAGGGCTGTAGGAGGCCGGTGGGTACGGGGTGTTCAGCCTTTCCCTGTGTGGTTGCAGGGAGGCCAGACCGCCCTGATGCTGGGGGTCAGCCACGAGCGGGACGACATGGTGCGAGCCCTCCTCTCCTGCCAGGCCGACGTCAACCTGCAGGACGAGGAGGGGACGACGGCGCTGATGGTGGCCTGCCGGCAGGGCAACATCGAGGTCGTCAAGCTCCTCTTGGCCCAGCCCGGCTGCCAGGTCACGCTGACGGACAAGGTGAGGCTCTGGTGCCGCACTCGGCTCCATATGCAACCTCGTCTCCACCAGGCAGGAGTCATGCTTTGCAGGCAGCAGGCCTCGAATCCGATCAGAAAGGTGGGGACAGACTTTGGAGCAGGACCTGTTGGGACAGGACGAGGCGTGATGGGTTTATACTAAAAGGGGAGATTTAGACCAGAGAGAAGGAAGACTTTTTTTACGCAGAGGGTGGTGAGAGCCTGGCCCAGGTTGCCCCAAGAGGTGGTTGCTGCCCCATCCCTGGCCCCATTGCAGGAGAGGTTGGATGGGGCTCTGAGCAACCTGCTCGAGTTGCAGATGTCCCTGCTCCCTGCAGGGGGTAGGACCAGATCACCTTGAAAGGTCCCTTCCCATCCACACCAGTCTATGATTCTGTGAGTGGCTGTTTTTAAGTAAAGTACAATTTTGGTCCCCTTTCTCTTCAGGGGATCACTTTTAGGAGAGTACCCCTGGTTTCAATGCTTGCTAAGCAGCGGATGAGGTGGTCATGGCAGCATCCCACAGCCCAGCTGTAGCCTGGGCAGGAAGATCAGGGGAAGAGCCCAACACAGTGTAAACCTTAAAAAAAAAAAAATACATGTGGAATCAGCAAAGCTGCAGCTCCAAGAAATTAAGCAGCAATTAACTCCTCTCCCAAGAACAGACACCTCTCTTGGGGGATGAATGGGACAGGGCTGTGCTGGGAGCAGCATGGCCGGCCGGTGGACATGTCCCCTTGCATGGGCTCATGGTGACAAAGCCACGTGGCTGTGTTTATAGTTATGCAACTATTTCCTAATTAAACTACAGTTTTGTCTAAGACTTGTGAGATGACACCGGGACCAGGAGAAGGCTCGGCCAGGATGTGTTTTGTGTGGTTGAAGTCAAGCCCCAGACCACCGTGGGGAGGTTTGCAGGATGGTGGTGTGTTTAAAATGAGGGATGAGCTGCAAGGATGGAGGTTTTGGAAGCAAAGTATGTGAGTGTGAAGCAGCCTTGGCCAACCACTTATTGGAGAGTGGAGGAAAAGCCATTGGGAGCAGCGAGCAGGTTGCAAAATCTCTTAGCAGTGATGGGGCCAAGAAGTGGAGGTGGTTGAGGTTGGAGCTGGGTGGGTTACAGGGTGGCCAGGGCGAGATGTGAGGTTTCAGGCAGTAATGTCTTCACCTCCTCCCTCCCCACAGAGTGGTAACTCGGCCCTGTCGCTGGCCCAGGGCGCTGCCCACGGGGACATCGCCGCACTCCTGCGAGCCCACGCCGAGCAGAACCCGTCCCTCTCTGCATGACCGAGTCAGGAGAAGAAACCAGGACCAGGAGTGGGGAACAAGCAGCTCCTTTTTTTAAGAGCCCCACTGCTCACCTCGGCGGCCGGGGCCAATAGCATGTATTTCCATACATACAGGGGAGTGAACCCTGCCAGTTATCTGCATACGTTCCCCATGTCTAATTATCCTCATTAACCCCACTTACACCCCCCCAATCTACGCACATTGCCACTCCGAGCTCTCCTGTAGGCTCCTCCCAGTACAGATTGGGAAGGGGAGCGACTGAAACGAAGGAGAAAAAAAAAAAAAGCACATTAGAAAAGCAATACTTAGACTTTTGTAACAGTAGGTTCTGGTTGATCTTTTAATCGACTACTTAACTGTATCTCATTTAACTTGTAAGTTTGTGTCCTAATATTTATTATTAGCTCTTCTGTATGTAGCGGCAGGCAGCGATTATTCGGTATATCTAACAACAAACACAAGCTGGATGGATTATGTAAAGTATACAATCCTATTTATGTTTGCTTATGTGGGGCTGAGGTAAGAATTAAAAACTAATGCTCTAGGAAAATATTTGAGTAAACCAGACCCAAACACACAGACATTGTTTTGCCTGGACTTGGAATTACCATATGGCTCTTGTTTTTTTTTTTTTCTAATTAAGTTTGAGCTGACGGGGAAGCGCAGCCCAGTGACATGCACCGAGCGGCTGCGATGCTCGGGCACAGCGACGCGCATCGGGTTGTCCCGAGCGTGGCACGAGATGATCACCACAAATTCCCATCCCAGGATGCCCAAGAGTTTTGTGGGGACAGACACGTTTTGGGCAAGAGTCTGCTTTCTGCTTTCCCTCCTCCTCAACCTTCAGCTGCCCAAACTGCTCCCGTGGAAAGCCGTGCTGCGGTTGGAGTTGGCCGGCGCCGGGACCGGCCCCACCATGGGGCACCCGAAGGGTTGGTCCAGTATCACCTCAAATCATACATAGGCCAAGGACTTTTCTTCTTAAATCCCTCTGCTGCTGACAGGGAGGTTGAGAAGGGTCAAGCCTCACTTTTCCAAACATCTTTATACTGTTCTTAAGTCTTGATGTACCAGGAAGTGCCGTTTCACGAGGCTGTGCTGCCTCAGGACCTTGTGGATGCTCTCCATAAGCTTTGGTGAACCTGGTGTGTCCACCAGAATGACAGATCAACAGCCCATCGCTAAAAGCAAACCTCTCTCGTTAGCTAATTACTTTTCTCTTGTTATAACTAAGCAGAAGTTAACCCTGCGCTGCTTTGGTTGCTTGTAAGTCAATTCCCATCATGGTGACGTCTCTCTCAGGCTGCCTTTCCCCCGTCCCTCGTATGGCAAGATCTCCTGTCCTCATGCTGGTAACTGCCTTGCAGTGGCGGGGGGAGGACAGCCCCTGCCCTCTGTTTTCCACTGAAATCAGCCACCTGCTCCGGTTTCTTTCCTGTCTTCACATTTCCAGTCAGAAGCATTCATCATCTCAAATGTCTGTCAGCCTTTTCTGAAACTCAAAATGCACTTCCCTCCTTTATGGCTCAATAAACTCGAGTGAAACCTTTCCCTGCATTTGCTCCTGTGCCTGTCCCCACCGATGCGATGCTCTCCTGGCACCAGACCAACCCACCCCGGACAGCACCAGGGTCAGGAAGGACAGCCCTCAGCCTGTGGTGGCTGCAGATACCTGCAAATCTTTCAGTTGGTCATTTTTGAGGTCCCTGGCCCCTGCTCACTGCACAGACATGGCAGGGTGTTTTTTTTTTTTCCAGGAAGCACCCAGAGCCAGCGTGAGCACCCATGGCATGGAATCATTGAATCATTTAGGTTGGAAAAGACCTTGAAGACCACTGACCCCTGTCCCTCAGCACCACAGCTCCACGCCTTGGAAACCCCTCCAGGGAGCAGGGGGACTCCAGCCCTGCCCTGGGCAGGCTGGCACAGGCCTGGACAACCCCAAAGGGCAACAAATTGTTCCTCAGCTCCACCTAAACCTCCTGTGGGGCAACTGGAGGCCAGTTCCTCTGGTGCTGGTGCATGCCCCTTGGGAGCAGAGCCCAACCCCCACTGGCTCCAGGCTCCTGAATGTCAGGGAGTTGTGGAGAGCCAGAAGGTCTCCCCTGAGCCTCCTTTTCTCCAGGCTGAACAAGCTCAGCTCCCTGAGCCGCTCCTCACCACACTCCTGCTCCAGACCCTTCCTCAGCTTTGTTGCTTTTCTTTGGACATGGTCCAGCCCTTCAATATCCTTGGAATAAGGGGCCCAAAGGCCCCAGCTGCAAACAAAAGGAGCCGTAATACCATTTTGTGACAATTTTCACTGAGGTTTTTTCCCCCCCCAGCAGCTCTGGAACTGTGTTTTTGGAGAGGAATTTCACTCTGACCCTCACTGCTTCCCCAAGGGAGGTGAACGCTCTGGCTTCAACATAATGAATGTGGGAGATGATTGTCTGCTAAGGCTCAGTGGGAAGCTCCTGCCTGCGGGATCCCGCGGGATATTGAGCTCACCACAGCATGATTCAGGGACAGGACACAGGATTTTGGGGAGGTGCAGCAGCTCTGCAGCAAAGCAGCACGGACTACGCTGCCCTCCCTCCGCATCCCCCTTTCCCTCATGTTCCCACCCCGGCAGCCCAGGCTGGTTTCCTTCCCCAAATGTTTATTTTCATTCCTTTGCCTCATATTTCTTTTTTTTTTCCCCTCAAATCATCTCCTCAGGGGGGAGCGGCTCCCATGAGGTGACCTTCCCCGTATCCCAAGCAGCTCCTCCACTCACATGAACTGCAGACAGATCGACGCTGCCCTCGGCATCTCCCGGTGCCCAGCATCTCGCTCTCAAAGTACCAGACTGGAAAAAAAAACACAATAGAAAACTGTCTGTGGGATCTCGATGCCACAAAGAGCCTTAATTTATATATTTTGTTATCACAATAGAGATCAAACTAAATATAGACAAGCAAAACAACTACACCCCCAGTGCGAGCGCCGTACAACACAAACAGAGACAAAAGGAAAGGAATTAATGTAATGATCTTTACAGGCTCACCATCTAGGAGCTGATTAGCTACCAAGGGAAAGAATGGTGAGGAAACTCAGCCGAACAACATTTTTCCACTCTCCTTCTGGCCAGTTCTAGGGAGTCCCTTTCTTTTGATTAAAAAGGGAGTCCCTTTCTTTTGCTAAAAAAGGGGAGCAGGGTCTTCTGACAGGCTCATCCGAAGCACCTCCATGGTCACGGGGAACCACGTTGCTCTGCGTAGCCCTCAATAGCCACACTGGGAATGAAAACAGGGTGACTCCCAGTGATTCTCTGGTTTTTCCCTCTAATTTACTGGTAGCCTCCAGAGAGAGTTCTCTGACCCCTAGACATTGTCCTCTGACCCACGGGCACATGAGCCTGTCCCTGAAGATGCCAGGATTGCCTGCGTACGATGCTGGACGCCAAGGGCTTTGGTGGCAGAACGGGGATGGGGAGAGGGGATGGTGGGGGGAGAGGGGATGGTGGTGGCAAAGGGGAGATGTCAGAGGAACAACAGCCAACTCCACCCAAGGTCCGTCCTGAGGAGAAGGGGACTGTGGATACCTGGAACCATTCCAGGTCAGGTTAGACAGGACTCTGAGCAGCCTGGTCAAGTTGAAATTGTCCCTGTTCACTGCAAATGGAGGTTGGACTAGGTGAGCTTTAAAGGTCCCTTCCAACCCAAATCAGCCTATGATTCTATGCTCCATGCCTGGAGACCTCATCCATGGCCAGCAAGCTGCAGCTCCATGGCAAACACTGGTTTTGAAGCAAATGTACAACCACACAGCTCGTGACCGTGCAGGGGCTGCTCTGGGACATTGATCCCCTGGGGGAGAGGAGCCCTAAGCCCCCTTGGGGCTGCTGCCTCCAACGCTTTGCCCCCAGCTCTCCTCTGTGCCCCGGCCAACCTCCCTGGCACTGGACCCGGCCAGAGCCTCGTGAGAACCTCTCACCCCAGCCAGGCGTCTCCTGCGCGTGGTTTGGTGCCGCTACCCACGCCAGATACAACACACAAAAGCAACGGCCGGCGCCATCCCCCCCGGCTCCTTGCCGAAAACCAGATGATCCCAAATTGTTCCTCCCACTGCTCTCAAGCTGCCAAGGCCCCGGAGCGATGCTTCCCCGGGGGCACCGGGGTGGGAAGACGACATCCAGAAATTTTGGAGGGCAGGGAGGGAACACATGGAGACGTGGCCACGCGGTGCCCCCCACCCCTGCCCGGAGCAGGACAGACCCCGCGGCCACCCCCACATCGTCCTGACATCAGCCGCAAGATATGCGAGGAATGAAAATGCCTGATCCGTGGCGAAATGCGCGGTCCCTCTGATCAGCGGGCCCGGACAAAAGGCTGCCTTGTGCTCAGCGCTTGTGTCTCTGGGGTGGTAAAAACATCCCAGGGTCTTGTGCGAGGGGCAATGGCCCCCCAGCTGGGAAAAGGCTCGGCGGAGCGGGCTCCATCCCAGCTGCAGGGTTGCAGATGGTTCCTTGGCATCAGCTTGAGATGACACAGAGCAGAAAAGGGAATGAAATAATTGCGGTAATTTGCTGACGTTGTCCAGGCTACTCTGAAAGTTGCAGTTGGCTTTTCTTGAAGGTGAACTCATTTCTTGCGCCGTAAATATCAGGTACCCTTAGTCTTTGGCCCAAGAGAGCATCTTGCTCCCTCTGGCCAGGAGTCTGGTGGGGACATGGACATGAGGAACGGCCATCGGCCTCTGAAATGGGGCCACGGCCACATTCAAAGAGCAAGGAGAGAGCAAAACCACCTCGAGCTCGATGTGCACATGGAGCCCCACGCAACTGGGGCCCACAGCCTCCGCCGTTAATTAAATTAGCGAGCGGTTCCCAGGCGGTGGGGACATGCCTTGGCTCAGCTCCTTGGACATCTGCGGGCAGCTCCTGCCCGCTGCCTCCCCACGTGGGGTGACAACTGGGTGCTGGGACGAGTCTCCTGAGGCTTAAAGCCGGGGGAGAGGCAAAACCAACAACTGGCAACTTTCTCAGGTCTCAGGCAAAGCACAGGGTACAAACCACAACCAATTCTACTTTCTCTTTCCTCCGCCAGTCTTGCCCAGGTGGGTGGCAGAGAAAAGCAGCACCTCTGAGTTTGTCACCCCAAAACTGCCCCATCAGTGGCTTGAACGGTGTCAGATCAATGACAACCAGCAGAATTTAATATTCTTAGAAGAGATTAATGGTTTTGGTGGCAAAGGCAGATTTCTTTGTTGCAGGAGAATGAGCTGCCCGAGGGGCAGCGTCGGGCACATCGATGTCATCCCTGCTTTGGTGTCCGTGGGGCCAAAGCTGGCACCCTGTCCCATCACCATGGCTTGGTGTGGAGGGACCGCTTGGCCTCACTTTCGCCAGGGATGGAGGGAAGTTATCAGCCGTGCTTTCATTTCCTAGAAATCTCTCATTGTTGTTCCCAAGTGGCTCCTCCTTTTTGCAGCACCCAGCTATTTGCAGGAGATAAAACCAGCGCAGAGGTTTGGGAGTTCATCTTTCCCAGTCTGGGGTGAGAGGACGGAACATCCCTTGCAGTAGCCCCTCTGGCAGGGCCACCAATCCCGGGACTGAAGGCAACAGAAATACAATATTTTGCCAATTGCTCCATCTAGTGCCATTTCTGCAGAAAAAGTGGTGGGAGCACAAGACTTGGAGCCGCCACAGCTGGGTCCTGTCCAGCTTTCCCTGGCTGGTTGGTGGCTGAAGGGGTTCGGTGAGGATGTGCCAGGTCCCCATCTGGTGCCATCAGCCGACGGGGTGAGAAAAAGGGCAACAAAAGTACTAAGTGATTTCATAATAACTGAAAATGCTCATAGGGAATATTGTTTTCAAGGGCAGATGTTTCTTCGCAAATGTTTATAGTCCCATTTTTGAGAAAGATGAGAGAAAGAGGATAAATGAAGTGAAGGCTCTCAGCCCTGCAAGGTGAGAGAGGATTTCAAAAGTCTGGCAGGGTGGGATGAAACTGTGGAGGAGATGAGGACCAGCTGCTGATAGAAACCCAGATGTCACTCAAAGACCAGGGACCATGTAACCCCAGGTTCTGGTTTGAGCTAGAACAGAACCAATTCTCCATTCAGTGATTTTACTTTTCAGCTCAGTCTCTTCTAACTGCACTTTCTGAAGTTCAGGGCCCATTTTCACAGGGAGCATCTGCTTCTGGCAGTGGTAACTCTGTACTGAGAGTTACTACCAAGGACTGGGATGTAGAAAGGCTCTTGCTTATCCTTGTTCCTAAGGAGACCAAGGTCACTGCTAAGTCTTGTGTGCCACGTTGGGAATGCTGTTAAGTAAGAACCTTAAGTAAAAAGGTCACACTTGAGGGGAGGAGCAGCCAGGAGAGGTGACCCAAACCTGACCAACGAGGAACTCCATCCCAAGTACGTCACATTCAGTATAAAGCTGAGGGATCACAAGAGCCAAACTCTTCTTCAGTGGACAGTGGCCATGGAGGACTCTGTCCCTTCTTCTGCCTTCGATCCCAATCTGTGAGTTCCCAAATCCAGTTCCTGAATCTCATTCCCATCTCCTGCTGAGTCCAGTCTGGACTCTGGGGGAGATCAGTATTGGTTTTGTATATATTTATACATATTTCATTATTTCCTTATTAATATTATTTTCTTCTATTAATATTTTTCACTAAAGCTCTTTAAGTTTTCTTTTCCAGCTCCTAAGTCTCTCTTCCTTATTCCCTGTCCCTTCCCATTTTGGGAAAGGAGAGGGGTTAACGGAGAGCATCTGTCATTCATTTAGTGGCCAGCCCAATCTCAACCCACCACGGCTCCAGGACGTGTGATCTTCGAAGGGGATGACCGGCACGGACAGGGTTAAACAAGCCACGGCCAGCAACAGCTCAAGCTTTACCCTGCACGGGGTAACACCAACACAGGCAACAACCATCCCCCTTTGCTACCCCAATTTCCCGATTTAAAACCCAGCAAAATTAGAAAAATCTTTGCCCGTGTAATAATAATTTGTCCAGTTTTATCTGTCTCTGCAAACCCAGCAAGGTAAGAGGTTCTTGTGAGCATGGAGAGTCGAACAGCAAAGCACCCATCTAGGAAACAAACCTGTCTCTGATGGGGGTGATCCCACATGAACTTCCCACCAGTTAAACCCACTTTCCAATGAGCAGCAGACACCAGGTCAGTGTTTTCTCAAGAAAAAATCCTGCAGAGAAACTTGGGCAGGGACTGCTGCTGATGCCAGCAAGGGGGTCACCTGTAATGGGGGCTCACAAGATGTGTGCTCTTGGAAACAAGGCTGTAAAAAAACCCCCCTGGCAGAGAAGGGCAAGGAGGTAAGGATAAAGTATCGCTATTGAGGGGAACTGATTTACAGTTTCTTTTCTGCTGCACACAAATCACAAAATCCCAGCACAGTGGGGGTTGGAAGGGCCCTCTGGAGCTCATCTGGTGCCACCCCCTGCTCCAGCAGGGTCACCCAGAGCAGGGGGCCCAGCAGCGCAGAGTCCAGGCGCCTTTGGAATCTCTCCAGACAAGGAGACTCCCCAAGCTCTCTGGGCAGCCTGGGCCAGGCTCCAACACCCTCCCACCAAAGAAGTTTCTCCTCCTGCTCCCAGGGAACCTCCTGAGCACCCCTGAGCAGAGTCTGGCCCCAGCCTCTCGCCCCCTGGGGGCCCTTGAGCTCTTGCTCAGCCTTGCTCAGCTCCCCTCTGGGGCTGCTCTTCTGCAGCTGAACAGCCCCAGGGCTCTCAGCCTTTCCTGCCCACACAGATGCTCCAGGCCTCAGCAGCTTCATACCTTCCATTGGACTCTTTCCAGTAGTTCCTTGTCCCTCTTGAACCGCGGAGCCTAAAACTGGACCCAGTACTCCAGAGGTGGCCTCATCAGGGCAGAGTAGAGCGAGAGGAGGACCAGAACCTGCAGCAAACGAGCATCCAGAGTGCCAGGAGAAGCCCATCTTCCACACTTAGGCTTATTTTCAACAGATAGCCCATCATACCTGCACAGCAAAGTGTTAAAAAAGAAGGAGAAATGAAACAAAAAAGCCAAGGAAGGGCTTCATGAGATGGAAGCAACCATTCCTGTTCAAAGTGCAAAAAATCCTCTGTAAAACATAAATTTTCTTCAGGAAAAAAAAAAACCTTTGAGAAGCTCTTCTTTTCTGGTTCACCTCCTTGTGGCAGCTTGTGGTGAGTTTGTAAAAGCGACTGCAATGGTCGTGTCATTTCTGGAGAGAAAATCCATTTCCTAGAATGTGATAGAAAGGAAAAGCCAAGCTCATCCTGCCCCGGGCACCCCGGTTGGGAAGCCCAGTAGAACAAGCTCACGTGACTATGGTTTTAATTGGTACAATTACTTTGATTAGGAAGTGATTTTTAATTTGAACCGAGCAGTTACAGAGGCACAGCACCTACAGCTGCCAGGAATAAAGAAGTTTTTATGCTGTCACTGCGTATTTTTTTTTCTGTGCAGGAACTGGGAGTAAACTTTGCTTCAACCCCCCCCAGACTTGCGAAAGAAACCCAAGAGCCCACTTGGACAAAGCTGAAGGCAAAGTCAAGCTGATCCTCGTTCCTTTTCCGTTCGGGATGCTGCAGAACATGGCTCGCCGGGATTTGTTGCCGTTCTAAAAGGTCTGGTTACGGGAGGATCGTGTGCGTCCTAGAACAGAACGTCCATTGCTGCTGAGAGGGAAAACAACGACCGTAAGAGTGTTTAACCGGAATGTAAATACGGCTAAATTGACGGCTGTGGAAGTGTGAAACCGTGGGGAAAGACGATAATGGAATTACATATTGATGCTCAGCACAACTGTAAAAACTAATGTTTTATACACGTGTAACGTTACATTAATTCATTCCAGCTCTTTCAGGCAAAGGTCCATTAACTGCTCCGTCTCGGCACAATCGTATTACCTCAACGAGCCCTCTCGATGTCACACTTCCAGGGTGGTAATTGCCATTTGATTAATTGCTGGGAATTTAGAGGTATTACAACAATTCCCTACGTGGCAGTGGAATGCGACGGAGTCCCCTCATCCCTCCAGGCTGACCCACCCTCCGCCGCCACGGCTCACGGTCGCTGCCCCGGCACCGCCTTGGGTTGTGCTTGGTCGGTGCTTCTGGAGCTTGGTGTTCGGCAGCGGGGATCACGCCTGGACAGACTTTATTCCCTGGCAAGCTCACATAGCGGGGAGGACAGAAAAACTTCTAGCATCTCCATCCCAGCCTTTGAAAGAAATCTAAACGTAGGTGTAACCGGCCCTTTTCTTTGCAGAGTTGGCCAAGAAATGCAAACAGGCCTAAGATGGCTTCTGGTGATGTCAAAGATGTTGTCGATGGCGTCACTGCAAACTGCAGGTTATTCCCTGTCTCTCCAGGTGAGGAAGCTGATGGAGAGACTGTGCCCTTCGAGAAGAAAAGGCCCTGACAGCCGAGTCCTCAAACCAAGGCAGGAGAGCCCTTCCCACCAGCATATATGAGTTGACATGGTGGCGAGCGGCACCTCTGAAGGGTTGCAAGATACCCATGGCACAGATGCTCCTCCTGCAAGCATCTTTTGCGTGGATTTTGATTCCTCCTGGCACAATAATGCTCACCTGGCGCCTTCACCTTCAACCTCCAGTTGTGCTGCCCGTGCACCAGAACCTTGATCTCTCAACCGAGAGATTTTGTTGGCGTTCACCCTGATTATAAACTACTTACCAAGGTAGAACCACCTCGATGAGCAGCTGCAGCTTTCTGGTGGAGGGCAGATGTGCATGGGATGGATCCCTGTGACCGGTTGACTCAGGAGCAACCCTGCTCCCTGAAGGAGGAACTCTGGCTGGACGTCACCACAGCCAGCTGTCACCACAGCCTTCCACCCCTCCTACAGTGACCACCTCTCCTGCTGCCCAAGAAGGGCAACACCAGCCCTACTTGGAACAGCAAATGAAGACACCTCACGCATTAGATTTTAACAGTGACTGAAATGAAAAAAAAAAAACCAAATAAATAAATCCACAAGTACTTACGTAACCGAGCTTTATTTAGAATCTTTGAAGTCATAAAATGTCTCATTTTACTGATATACATAAACATACAATCAGGAGGTTTAATTGCTTTTTTTTTTTCCCCTTGCACAGAAATAAAGTTTTAAACAAACCAGAACACCTCAGCCCAGACAAGCGTAATGCAAATTTAATTATCTAACTTGGTCCTGTACATACAGCACACGCTTCTCCGCACGGTCACTGGTTTATCAATTAGTTGCAATATAATTTTTGGCAGTAATATATTCAACACAAAGTGCAAATTACAAGAAGCGGAAAAATGTTCTCCCTCCTTCTGAGCAACGAGAAGTGCAAAATATCTCAGCCCATGAATTCGATTCCTTATGTATACGAGCCCTCTGTGCATAACAGGCTAATGAAGAGCCGCGTAAAACTGCAGGGATTAAATGCGGCAACCTCTTAAAGTAGGAATGCAAGGGTTATAAAAAGATAATCAGAGGAATCATTACGTTTTGCTCATAAATTCCACCTGCTATTTCTGAGGGTACCTCTTCACGTTTCGCCTTTAACTTCTGCGTACCTTGGAGACTTCTGCAACCCAAAAAATCCTCCAGTTGGCTAAATCTGGACCTACTTATGTGTTTCTACAACCAAGGTTACCACTAACTCTCACTTGGCTCAGTGGGAATCCACCGAAAACGTGAAGTCTCTTCCAGGCACTGTTATCAGAATACCCACTAACGGCTCCAGCAGGCTAAATGCACTTTGTGACTACCTACAGAAAACTTTGCAACGAAATAAGGAGAACTGTTTCAATGAGAGCTGCTCACGGCTTGCTTGTTTCAGTTAAATCTTCCTTCAGTTCCCGTTCTTTTAAAGGAAAATGGGGCAATACTCACTCTAAAACATACAGAGCAACAGTACCGTCTACACAAACCCTGCTCTACTCAAGTTATTACACTGCAGATTTCAAATCTTCTTTTCATTTAATTCCAGGGATTTTTCCCATAAAATGAGCAGCCGATTTTGAACCCCGCCCCCTTACATTTCTCCCCGCTACATCACCATTATAAATTATACCAAATAGGCCAAATCGGTCTGGGCTGCTTCCTCTAAAACCCTACTGCTCCTCTGGATAGGAAGATTAAACCACAACGACTTGCATTGTCATTAATCTGCCTGCCAAATTCATTTGCTAAATCGCTCAGGCCACGGTCATACAGTCGCTGCAGAAACGGCTGCGACACGGAAATGCAGTTGCTGACTTAGGACTGAACGTTCCCGCATCCCATCTCCAACGCGTAGAGCGGGACAAAGCTTGGGAAGGCTGCTTGTGGGCTTCAGCACAGTCTCATCTGGCTTAATTTAAACAAAAAAAAACCAGTTTGGGGCTTTGACTGAGCTGTAAAAGTTGCCGGAGGGGGATGAGGAACCCCCTTGGGCATGCCCTGCCGTCGGGAGGACGGGCACATCGACCAGTCCCGGGAGGACATCATCTTAAACATCATCCCACCACTGCCTGCTATTGTTTGGTATTACCCAAAACTGAATTCCAGCAGCCCTGAGAGAGGAGCATCCTCCGTGATCCGTGAAAGCCTCTTCCCACACTATTTGATTATGGGGAGACTCTTGGAAATGTAAAATGGTTTGTTGGTTCGGATGAACTTCATCTAGCCTTAAAGACGAGGCGTAGAGGGACTGCTCACCACCATCACCAGAACTGGGGGATCACGTTGCCGGAGCTAACTTTTTTGTCTTCGTTCAACTTTCAGGATGAACAATTACGCTGCAACTTGGCACAACAACAACTGCCTTTGTACGCGACACGCCTGGCATATATCAGCGCGTTCCTTCGTCTTTAAAAAAAATAATCAGAATAGAATGAGATCTGTTGTTGTTGTTGTTCATGCTGCCTAAATATCTGAAAAGGCTGGAACATTTTAAAAGCCCGAAAAAAAAATAAAATTCCCTCTCCCCGAGTTTATTTTTCATGCTAAAGGCTGCAAATTGACACATCACAGTAATTACCTCTGACTAACTTCCACAGACCTACCCAAAGAGATAAACATGAGAAGTTCACATTTGACTATCAGACTTACTGTGCCGAGCACAAATAATTTCCCAGAGGAGAATTTGATATTTCATCATTTGGAACAGTGGTAATTTAATTACATTGCTAATGTTTTCTGGCATACTTGAAAGGATAATTAGCATAAGTAAATCATGAGTGAGATGACAAGTCACTCGGCATTCATTTCTGCTCGTCAGATGCGATCGGTTGATGATCTAAATTCGCTTTTGTGCGCGAACCGATTCCAGGTTCAGCCGTTGCAACTGGGGTTCGGACTGGTGGGGATAAACCCCTGTAGGAATAAAAGAAAGTGGACCTTGGTCTTTGAAGTTTCTTAATTTAACTTGTCCAGAGAAACCTCAAAAGCCACCAGATGTCGGGGAGCGCGGGGAGAGAGGCTGATAAATGGGGGAGGCTAAATGAAGCTGGAGATGCACTCTACCCTTTTCTGGCAATGGGGGGAATACTGACTGGGGTTTTTTTGCTTTTTTTTTTGCCAGGGTTTGCTTTACATCCTGCTCGGGGCCGAACGGGATTATTAGAGCTCTACCGATGTCCTAAACTAATGGCGTTTATCTCCGCAAGCGCAAGGACGTTCACGACAACACCGTTAACGTCACGGTTCCTTTCTGGCGCTTCAGAATAGCTACAGCTTGCTCATGAGTGACACCTTCCAAAGCCTCCCCGTTCACCGCTAAAATCTGATCGCCCCTCTTCAGTCGGCCGTCGTCCGCAGCTGCTCCCTGCAAACGGCAAAAGCCATTCGTTAGCGGCCGGCGGCCCCGGAGCCCTCCCGCCTCTCGTAACGCTGATGGATGAAATGAGGAGGGATGAGGCATTGGAAAATCCCACCCTAACTGGGTGGGGGGGCATGGAAAATGACAGTGCTGAAGCCTCTCCCTGATTGCTTGAACCATTGCCCGTCGCTCGCTCTCCTTACCCAACCCTGCGAGGTCTGAGAAAGGGGTGATACAACCCTGGGAAGAGGAGAATTGGCTCATTCCTCAAAAAAACAACCCATGGTGTAGAGACTAGTTCTGGGCTGTTATGGTTACAGAGGCTTGTTAAAGAACCAGTTAAATGTACTCTGCACCCAGTGCTGAGAAAAGGGGAGGGAGAGGGATGCAGAGCTCATGCAACAGGACAGCCTGGGCACTGCCCCAAGCCCCAGATGGTGCTGGGCTCCACTGAAGGTCCTGAGAAGCTCCCAGAGCTTTAAAAATGGATTCCTCCTCCAGAGACCTCAGTGCAGCTCTTTTATCTAAATCCTGAGCCCTGCCCTGCCCAGAGGTTGGCTGATGGTGTTCCTGCAGCACGGCCCCACCAGTGAGTGCAGTGAGTCACTTTGATTTAGGGTTTCTCAGCTGTGCTCACATCTAGAAACTCACAAATCTAAGCAGCAGTTTCAAGATACAGTTGTCTTCCCAGGTTACTAGCTGAAAACTGTAAAAAGACCAGATATTTGTGGTTTGAGCCCTAGAATCCCAGAAGCAGAAGAGACATGACTTCTACCCCATCTTCAGATGTTTCCTTAGTTACCTCATCTACCCTGCTAAAGGTGCTGACACAGGTGACAGCAAGCAGGAGCAGGACAAGCAACTGTGTGACTGATTTTGAAGTTACTTGGTGGAAGGTATCCTTAATTCTCAGCATTCTCCTTTTCTCCCCCCCTATTTCTAGAACTTCCTTCACATGGCCATGCCTGATGTATCTTGCTGGCCCACGCCGAGCATTTTTCTAGCAAGTGAACGGGTGGGAAAAGGGGCACTTCTCCATCCACACCAGTGGCCATTCTGGGGCTGTGGGACTCAAGGCTGGGCTAGCCTACGTTTCTTCCTCAGCCTCAGTGGCCAGAACTCCTGCTGGTATCTGGCTGAGACGGCCACAGTCCTCCCTTGAAACTCAGGGCTGGGGTCAGAGATGCGCTGAGACGGCCACGTTGTGACCGTGACCAGCACGTGGGAGTGGAGCGCTCACGGAGAGACAGGAGAGAGAAGCTGAAAGCAAGGGAGAAGAACTACAGTCACGGCTGATGTGCAAGCCAGTTCATCATCCAGCCACAAAATACAGTGGGCTTGATTTTTTCTCCTCATTGAGTTGGCTTTTTGAGCACAGGAAGCTTTTTTGCTGGTTTTCCAGCTGAAGCTCTGCCACAAAGCTACAGCAGCTCTTCAACTGCCTTCCCTCCCGTGAACAGTGGGAAAAGTGATGTCTCCATACCTCTTGGAAGGCTTTTGGGGATTTACTGATAGAAAACTGCCTTACAAATATTTTAATGTATGAAAACAAGTTTCCCAAGTACATTGAGACGTCTTACTGAGATAAAGTATCTTGTTTGAGCCGCCAACAATATGAAATATAAACTGAGAAGCCAGCTGTGAGTTCTGGGTCCCTTACATCGTACATTTTGCTTTCTACTACTTAATATATTCTCTAAGCCAAATCTTAGGTTCAATTTTAAAGATAATACAGAAAGAGGGAGAAAACAACAACAAAAAAAAGAAGATACCTTGGCAAATATAGTCTTGACATAAATGGGCAGGTCTCCATGGGGACTTCCATAACCCCCTACAATACTAAATCCCAGTCCATCAGAGCCTTTCTCCAAAGTAATAATCTTAGGCTGAGGTGCTCTGAAAACACAATAAATATCACTTAGAACAGCAGCTCCTGTCTCTGGGGACTTTATGCAGAAGGAACACTTCACAGAGACATTTCTCTCTCGAGGAGTTTTTGATACGATCACAAACCACAACTCTTGCCCTTGCACTGGAACACGCTCCTGCGCTGCCCCGAGTTCAAACGCTGTCCTTCAGCTCCTCGCTTTGAAAAGCCTTATTTTTAATCAAGGCTCAACATGAGCACTTATCTTTGATGCAGAAGTGAGACTCCCCTCATCTGCAGTCACTGCACGTAGGTAGAGTCTGCCGCCTTACCGGCCACGCCGTCGTCTTTCTTTTGCGTCATTGCGCAACGGCGACAATTTCCTTACGGCGTTGTTTTATTTTATGACTTCTGAGGAATGAACAAGGGGCAGCCAGGAATGCTCGTGTTTAGAGTCTCAGCTCTCCTGCTCTTTTCTGACAACCTATAGGTAACCTACATAACCCCAGGGGCTGGCTCCGGAGAGCCCCTCGCCCAGCGCAGCGCTAGGAGCCTGAACTGCTGCTCTTCAGGGGCTTTTAACTGTCTACATTGAACAGAGGAAGATTTTTTGGGTGGAATTTAGACCACTCATAGCTATATAGCCATCTGAAATTTGAAAAAGTCATTTCTACATATTTTGAAAGAATTTTTGTGGACAAGAGCTGCTTGGGACCTTCCACCCCTAAAGGTGCAGGCTACAGTGACTAAAAACCAGGCATTTCTTCAGGACAGAAGGAATACATACGCCTACCTAATTTTCACATTCAAATTTCCTTACTATTTTGGTATGAAAAGAGAACACAAGTCTTTTTGTGAAGCAAGCACTTCTCCCTTGAGAGCAGCAATAAACCCAGCATCTCATATTGTAAGGCTAAGAGAATGCAGCATAAATAGCTTAACTTTTATAGCCCAAACCCCCCTGAGGTAGGGCAGCAACTTGCATCTCGGCTTCTTAAGATAAGTATAATGAATCAAAGAATGGAAATGAAGAATATAATGAAGCTAATGAACCAAAATGAAGATCAAATGAATTTCAAAATGATAACTGCAATGGTAAAAGCTGCTCTGTGAAGCACAGGATGGAGAATGATGCATGGCCATGGGAGGGCTAGGTCTCTAACTTCCATCACCGTACGGAAGTGCTGTAACTAGAAAATTTTTTAATCAAACTTTTTCGAATTGCAAAGCTAAAAAGATATAAAAGACACATTTTCTGGGACACATTTTGAAATATTTGTCTCTGTTATCAGAGATTTTAACACCTCTTTGTTTTAGTCTGCCAAAGGCAAATGATTTTAAATCGCTATGATCATAATTCCATTCAGGCAAGGAAACCACAGCCAAGGGCAGAACTATCATGTCAGCATAACACATTAGGAAAGAAAGGAGGGAAATTTATTGGAAAAACGTCCAGAACTAATGTTTGAAAAGACATTTTTGTGCTTATTTACTCAAACAATTTCTGTCACCGGGCGAAGATGGACAAGAGCCTACAAGCAGTTTGGAGAAGGTCACCATTTTCATTTTAAAAGCGATGGAAAAATTAGAGAGACAAGCAATGGGAGAGACTTTCTTCACCACCCTAGGCTGTTTCCTCGCACGGCGCGTAGAAATCCACCTCAGCTATGCAGACTAAGGACAAACTTACTCGGGATCTTCAGAAGGATGCTCAGAAGAAGAGTTAAGGTTGCATCCCGCAGACATGCTCTCCAGCTGGGTAGCAATGGCACTGATGTTGGTATCAGCCACAACCTAAACAGAAGGACACAGTGAAATACTCTGCGTTCACTTAATACCAAAGATATTTTGGGCAATTGTGTGAAAAACAGTCAATACATTAGGAAAATCAATTGTTGATTTTTTTTTTTTTATTTTCAAGCAAATTTTAAATACTAGTCCTGCTCTCTTAAACATCTTACTACTTCAATACTTTCAAATAGTAGAGTTAACAGCAGCCACCCTTCTGGGGTTTAAATGGAAACCTTTCTCTGAAGCTTTCTCTTGCCTTTACTTGACTGCCACTCAGATGCTGAGCAGAGGGCAACAGTCTTGCTGGATAATACAGAGAAAGGGGTTGTTTTGTCATGGAAATAGGTACATCTCAGAGAGCAACACAAGGTGTTCAGCATTGGGCTTGAAAGGAAAGCTCTCCCACAGAGAGCACCTCAGCCTTTAACCAAATACAGAGATCCAAGGGACTATTGGGCAAAGGCCCTGAAATACCTCAGCTTGGTTGGTTTGCTGAGAAATTAATCCCTGGCTTCAACTTTTCTACAATTTCCAGCATGAATCCACCAAATTGGATTCTTAAACTTCCTAATTCTGGCTCCTCTATGATTCTGAAACCATCACAAATTAGCACCAGGCAGTAATTAAGAGAGTTAATGACACTTTGACAGGTTGTGGGGTAGCAAACTTGCTCAGGCTTTTTACAGCAGCCGTGTCAAGGTTGTGTAGTTTAGGTACAAAGCCAGCTACGGCCAAACTGAGAAGACAGTTACTTGCACACCAAAGTTGAGAGGTTTCTGATTTTTCTGGGGGGATAAAAGCCCGCAGCCTGAAGGCCCAGTGGGATTTATTAAACACCAAGTGTCAATGTCCACTCTAGCTTTTCTTTTTTAAACATTTCATTGCATGCTTGTTTTCTATTCTTTGCTTTTTTCTGGAAAAAATCTGTGAGGAAAGGTCTACGAAATGTTCGGGATTTTAAGTATTTACAGCTAAAATTACATAAACTTCCTAACAACTACATGCTGTGGTTGTCCCCTAACTCCATCTCCTTGTGATGAGATATTCTTCTCTGCTTGATCTTCACTACAGAGTGCAGGAGTTCAGCTCAGAGACAGTGAGAAATAACCAGTAAGGACAGTTTCAATCTGACTTCTAGCTATCTATGGCCTTATTTTATCAAAATTAACAGGTAGTTTATCCATTCCTTGCTCGTGTCATGGCTTAAGGGAAACAGACCTTTTCCAAATTAAAAAAAAAATCCATTATATAAATCCCCTCGTTTTAAATGAACGCTCACAATTCTTCCACAACAATATTTCCCCTCTTTCTAATCACTTGGAGCCAAGAGGGTGGTAGCATTTTCTAGAAAGGAAGATTAGTCCTGATGCAAATTTCGCATCCCAGGACTCAGGTTCTCGGATGTCCTAAATGGAGGGGTCCAGCAGACAAGAGACCTGCACCTGGCTCAGCAAAGGCACCGTTAAGTTTTCCTTCCCGTTGCAGTGCCAGCCGGTATTTATCGTACTTTGTTGTGAAATAAAAACGAGGGCAACATAAATCTATATTCCAAAATCTTCGGTTGGCAGTAAGAACGTAGCAGAGTTCAACAACCTTGTCAAAAAGCTTCCCCTTATCTCATTACTACACCTGCAGAAAAGAAATTAAATTAAAGCAAAGCATCAAAACAGCCGAAAGGGATGATTGTTCCCCTGAGACCCTAATCTCCCATTTGCAAACAGCATTTGCAAACTCCTTTAACCATCCTTCCCAGGACGTGCTGATAATAAGCCTTTCCACACCACTGAACGCAATTATCTGACCTTTCAAAGCAGTTTGCCGTGAAGTGGTCTAACCTGATAATAAATAGAATTACTTAACGACACATCAGTCATGATTATCGCAGCGATAGGACGACTGCGTTTCGATTGTTTGAACAGAAAAAGAGAGCAACCCGGTGGAGAAGGACCTGTGGTCAGCACAGCGTCCTCACGCGTACGGCAGGGCTTCGACTGTATTAAAATCTAACACCCCACCCTCACCTAACAGATTTTTTAATAGAGGAAAACAGGCTCTATTCTACCTGAATAAATCTGTATCATCCACAAAAAGTCTTAAGCCCATTCTAAGCCAGACAGCAAAAACGCGGAGGAAAAGCCGTCAACTGACAACGGCGAAGACAGTTCTAGAAGAACCTCTTTGTTTGTCTGAGGGACCAACTGACACTTTGCTTCACCAGGAATATTTTTAAATACACGATGAGGTGGAATCTGCTGTAGTCTTTCAAAATGAGCAATTTTGGGTTCTGCAGCAAGCTTTGATTTTCTACTCAGGGACTACTGTCGACATGAAAAGTGAAATTACTCAATGTTAGTAACAATATGATGACTATAATTTAAGAGAAAATCCTCAGCTGGTGTATAGCTGTGCATTTTCCTTTTGACTTCAATGAAACTACACAAATACACCATCTGCCCTGCGACTGGCTCATCACTTACCAGGTCAGCAGTTCACAGACAGACAAAACCACGAATAAGTAAGTCTAAAACTAAGTTTATTACTGAATTTTCTATTTTTTTTCCCCCATTTTTTTATAGTCACATTGTAAGGCAAATCAAGATGCTTGCAAAAATCTCCCAAGATGTGTTCTAGTCCAATATGCTGGGATGATAAAGAAAATTAGAGCAGATTTTAGTGGTACGTCTTAAGTTTGTTTTCCAACTGTTACAATAATTCTGCAGACGAGTAGTATTTTGAATTCTCTCTGGCAAGGGTTTTTCCCATTTCTTTGTGTCAACATAAAAATAAACTAAAGACAAATATACTGGCAAGCAGCAGTCAGAAGCCAAGTGGCAGAACACGTCTTCCTTCTAAGCTGGAATATAAAGGCAACCGCGATAACACCGTTTTTTCCTCTTGAGTCTTATTATTCATTACCTGTAGAATAATCATTTCCAGGCAGAACTGTCTTAAGGATGATGCTATCATTTCTCCTAAATGCTGCTAGCATTTATTTATTTATTTATTTATTTTTCTTTCCCTTTTCAAGAACAAGGAAATGAAGACCGTGGGCAGTTTGGTCACAGCCTAGTTACGCGCACGCACCCGTAGTTTCTTGTTCCTACTTAACTTCAAATTAACGACGACGACGACTTGGAAGCTTGTTGATTTATCATGTGTAGCAACAAGTTATTCTGTTCTCTTTGTTAGGCTTTTATATAATCACGCTCACAGCCTCTATGAATGGCAATAAAGAATTTTTGAATGAAAATGGATTTCTTGCTTTCATTCTGTGTAATTCCCATCAGCAAGCACCCTGCAATTCTGTGATGCCTTGTGCCAGTGATGCTTAGGGTTTGGTTTTTGTTTTGTTTTTTTTTTTCTTGAATGCCATTTATCTACCCTCATGCAGCTGCATGTTCAATTTATCACCATACCTGCAGGATAATGCTCCCATAAGCATTCTTGAGTAGATTAACTGCATCTGCATGAGACAGCCCATCCAAAGGTTGCCCATTAATACTGACAATCCGATCTCCAACCTGAAAGTACAACAGTAATGGAAAATTACTAGCATTAGGGAAAATTAAAATTAAGAACGCTTAAAATTCCACGTGAACTTGGCACCGCAGAGCCATGCTTCTCTTTTGCAGGATCCCTTTTGTAAGAATTCTGCGTTGCTAGTAATCATTTACCATTCACAATACGGGTTTTTTTAAAAATAACAATGCGATCCGAGAAACAAAGATCGCTTGAATTTTACTATTTCCATTTGCAAGCAGAGAGAGGGAGATTTCCACTGCTGTCCTCCCATCCAAAAAGGATTCATCTGTGTCTGCTTGTAGAGGCAAGTTCATGGTCTCACAGACTATGTAGACACTGAATGCAGTACAGGAAAGCAGGCACTTCTGATATTAATCTAATTAACCTAGATGATTTCTTCTTCTTCTACATAAAAATGAACTTGACCCTGGCACTTGGAGCTCTTGTGTAATTCTATTAGCGACATGGCACGAATGCAGCAGCAGGTACTAAGGAATCTCATGGGTCAAAGCAACCCTGTGTATCTGCATAGTAAATTCTTTTCATCGCTAATGATCCCTTGAAACTCTTTCCAAAATGGAAAATGTTCACCACGGTCATGCCTGGAAACTCACATATCTCGTGGGTCTGTGATAAGCACCTTATTTTGGTAATTTTTTTATGAGGGCCTTAAAATCAAACTACCACCAGCTGGTTTCTACCTGCTTTGAGCTCTAAATGACGCCCAGTCCGCAGGCTTCTGAATGCCTGTGGTTCCCAGAGAGCCTGGTGCTGCCCTCCCTGGGTCTGGATGAACATATACATCCAAACCCCACTGCAAATGCATTTATGTTCTTTCTCTGAACATTCACTTTTCTAACGTGGGCAACAACTGCCATTATTCCAAGATGCAATATAATTAAAAAGGGAAGAGAAGGGTGGGTTTGGGTTTTTTGGATGGGTTTTGGGGAGTTTTGTTTTTGTATGAAAAGAAGCAGAGTAGTCCAGGAGACATTATCAAAGTGATGGCACACACAGAAGTGCTTGAGGCTCCTTCTCCGTGGGACACATGGCAGATGAAATAGGAAATACTGAGAGGACTCCTCTACTCACTCTGAGTCTTTGGGTACGTGCAGCCACGCCACTGGCTTGAATCATAGCAATGAAGATGGGAATATCTCCTAATGGACTTCCCTTCCCTCCTGCTATGCTGATACCAAGTGCATCATTTGGTCCCTAAAACAAAGCAAAACAAAACCAACATTTGCAACCGGAGCGACTCGTAGAGGTCAGTGTTCAGGGTACAGCAATAACTGACTGGTCTGATTGATGGGACAGGGAGAAAACGGGTTGGTCTGACAGAGACAGGCATCCTCACACATGCAGGTGAGGATAGATAAATAATGCAAACACAAATAATGTAATTTTACTTCTGAGTAATGCTACAAAAATGAACAACTCCCCTTAAAGGTGTCAGCTTTTGGAACGCAGAGAAAATAACTCACTGACCCTTGTTATCTCCACAGTCCTCGGGCCCGTATCTGCTCCTACTAATAAAGAAACAAACAATTAGCTTCTGTAATTAAGAGATAACATAATTAAGAGATAACACTGTCAGGTGACAACGGTCCCTCGCTGCCTAGTCAGAGTTATCGCCAAGCAGAAGCGGAGCCTTCCTGTGCCAAACCAGCCAGCGCCGCTCACGTGAGGAGGAGGAGAAGGAGGAGGAGGATGGGATTTCTGTTTCACCCGGCGATGAATACGGATGTAATTGCTCCGGCTGACGGATGCCACCGTGACGCCCGTTGTCGCACAGCCGCTGCTCGCCGCAATCTATTGAACGGCAGCGTTCTGCCGGCCCGAAGAAAAGCCCTGCTGGGCGTTCCGCTCAAAGATTGGCTGACTGTTCATAAATCACACTGTCCCTACCACAAAGGGTAGGGCACGCGGTTGCTCTGAGACTGTTGAGGTTCCATTGATTTCCTCTTCTAATTTGGTGCTGTATTGGTAAATAATAGACAGCCAGGAAGTCTGGCTGGCATAGATCTAGTCATAGAACATTTAAAAGCACTCAAAATATCTAAAAAAAAAGCAATTAATAAAATGAGACTTCAAAGGAACCATTCGAATTTGGACGAAGCAGCTCAACAAGCTGATGGTGTAGAGCAGTCAGGTCCTGGGCTCTACTCTACCAACCCCTAATTCTATCAGCTGTAATGAAATTATTTTAAGAACCTTTTAGAAGGTTGAAAGGTTTTCAAAAGTTAATGATTCTTAGTAACACCTATCAGCACTTCTCACCATCAGGCACATGTGCTTGTGCAGATACCTGCTCCGAGTCCCCGAGGCAGGATTGCCGAGGTGCTGCGAGGTCCGCGGCAGCGGAAGCCCAGCCCCGGAGACACCGCATCAGGGCGCGCAGACGTGAGCTCTCAGTGCTGCAGGGCTCTTCCAAAATGGCACAAGGAAAGCCACCCAAAAAAATCCCCACGATTCCTCCAGCGCGTGCAAAGTGGCAGAAGAAATGTCTTCTGCTTTTGCTCACGGTCAGATGCGAGCAAAGAGCAAAAGTTACCGACGTCTGAGGCAGGTCAGAGCACACCAATGCTCTCCACGAGCTACTGCAGGTTGTAGATTTAGCACTTGCCAAATCTGCAAATCGCAAACTGGGCATCGTGACCTTCCCGTTACAAAACACCCCTTCATACGCGCAGGGGCAACCAAGATATAAATGAAGTGGTGGCAGCTTTATTCCCTGAGAAAACTGTTCCTAACACGAGAACCCTGCCTGTGCTAAGCCTCCGACGAGGGCGTCGGGGAATAGCAGGGCGCAGGAATTCTGCACTTAAAATAGAGCAGCCATTACTTTGCTAGCAGGCATAAAAATAATGTCATCTGCTGGAAAGTGTTCGGGTCTTAAAACACCAGTGGTATGTCTTCTGGGAGGCCAAGTAGGAAAACCAGAGTCAAGTATTTCGTTTTTGCTTTGAAACCAGTACAAATATAAATAAAGCAAATAACATAACACGCAGCTATTCTGACAGCTGCCCAGATTATACCTGAGTTCCGCTGAGACACATCTGCTGAAGATCTTTTCGTGCTGACAAAATTCTGTAAGGTAGAGAGGACCGGAGCAAGCGCCGGGTGGAAGTGGCTATGGACACTCTGTTGGCTCGCCTGAAGTTAAAATAAATCAAAAGCTATGAGTCAAACCCAAACGTTAACTTGAAACCAGTTCCTGCAACGTACGGGCGCAGCTGTGCTCTGGGCCAACCAGACTGGAAATACTGCATCGGCCACGCAAATGCAAACCCCTCCAAACTCATTTCCAAAGGGGGAACCTACTAAACTCTGTGCCCGAGTTGTAGGCACAACCACACAGCTGCACCTCACTCCCTTACGTACACGTTGTCCAGGTCTGCTCTAGAAAGTATAAGGAAGTGGGATTTAGCCCCTTCTTTCACTTATTCCCAGTGTGTCTCCGAACCTGAGGAGAAGGGAGGATGGTGGCTGCTGCTAAAGCTCGTGGGCATCTTCCCCACAATGTACCCTGTGGGCGTCTTGCTCTCTGATGAGCGTGTAGGAGGCGCCCAGCAGGACACGGAACAGCTCCTCTCCCCCAAGGAGGGATAACGCTTACACCCATCTTGTTGCACTGCAGTAATCTACTGGTTTGGTTATTTTAGCTGAAGATATTGTCTGCTTACAAGGCCCTGTAGCTAACCCTGCCCCTTTTGCAGAATCACAGAATGTTAGGGGCTGGAAGGGACCTCGAAAGATCATCGAGTCCAATCCCCCCGCCAGAGCAGGATCACCCAGGGCAGGCCACACAGCAACAGATCCAGGTGGGTTTTGGACGTCTCCAGAGGAGACTCCACAACCTCTCTGGGCAGCCTGTTCCAGGTTCTGTCACCCTCACGGTAAAAAAGTTTTTCCTTATGTTTACATGGAACCTCCTCTGCTCCAGTTTGCACCCATTGCCCCTTGTCCTATCACTGGACATCACTGAGAAGAGCCTGGCTCCAGCCTCCTGACACTCACCCTTTACATAATTATAAACATTAATGAGGTCACCCCTCAGTCTCCTCTTCTCCAAGCTAAAGAGACTCAGCTCCCTCAGCCTGTCCTCATAAGGGAGATGCTCCACTCCCTTAATAAGCTTAGTGGCTCTGCATTGGACTCTTCCAAGCAGTTCCTTGTCCTTCTTGAACTGAGGGGCCCAGAACTGGACACCACGTTCCAGATGCAGCCTCACCAAGAACGTACTCTTATTTCCAGAATAACATGCCAGCTGACAAAAAGGAGAGCCTCTGAATATAGCTGCTCACGCATGTTACCAACTCTTGACCATCCATTTCCAGGCCTCCTCTTCCCTATCTCCATATCTGCCTTTATCTTCAGACTCTGTCCCTTGAGGAAACATCATTATCCATTTAGGAAGCACGTCTGAACAGCAGGTTTCACCGAGGGCCAGACCTTTTCAACTAAGCTGCTTTATACACACCAAAGATCTCGTCTCTACTTCCCCGTCCGCAGCAGAGCTTTCTCCCTCTAAGTGCATTAGGCGGTGAAATCAAAAGCTCTGGCAGCATTTATCTGAACTGACCAGTGTGCAGCTGTCAGTGAGGAACAACAGGCAGAGCACAGTTTCCACCTCCAGTTGCCAGTTCGTGGGTCAGTTAACGTAATTTGCGACGCGGCCAAAAGAAATCGCCGTCCTGCGCCACAAGACTTCTATTCCTACCCTTCAGAAGTACGCGACGGATCAAGAAAAAAAGCCAAGCGAGGACAAAAGTTCTGGATGCTCTTTGGGCAGCAGCTTCTAAAGCCTCCCTCGCAGTTGGGCCAATCGTTCAAGTTGATTTGCTGCGTTATCCGCCAATATTTTTATAACTCTTGGAACGGTTTGGCTGAGAAACATTTATGCCGTTTTCAAAATCACCGAGCCACTTCGGAGCAGCGAGACGAAGGCTCTCAAATGACTCTGCGTTAAGAATGGCAATTGAGATTTCTTCTATTAAAAGAAATACAGAAATTACTAGGCTCCTGCAAAAGCCTCTTCTGCTATGAAATAAGGGGGATGACGTTCTTTGATCTGATTTTCTGCCTAGCATCGTGCTAGATGGCTACAGCGCTTTGCTTCTCTTTCAGCCAGGAGTTTTACACAGTAAAACCGGGTGGAAAAATCTTGACCCGTCACTTCTTGATCACATTTCTCTTGCTTAGGATAGCTGTTGATACAATGATCCCCCAAAAAGTAATACTTAGGACTGCTGCCTTTACTTAACGCAATCAGTATCCTTTTCCTCTGTTATTTCTTTTCTCCTTGCCTGCTGCATGTGGTGCAGATGTTTCTGCAATGATATTCAGTCATTATTTTTAAAGCCGGGCTTAGCCCAGCTGTTCCCACATGGCTACGGGCTCTTTAGCCCTTCCTCACACCTCACCCAGCCAGACAGCAGGCTGGAGCGCTGCTGGCCTTTCACAAGTTAAGAAATCACGTCCCATCACTATGATCCTGGCATCTTTTTTTTGAGTTGCTCATGCACGACATCAAGGACAAGCCTCCCCTCTTACTGACCTCCTTAAAAGCATTCCTGCTTTAATTTACATTCCCCTCCCCAAAACCTCCTACAGCTTCTCCTCTTCATTTCCCAAACCAAGCCTTTTTTTTTTCTTCTCTTTTGTAGCATTTGTGGCGGTTGGGCTGGATCCCAGCGGTGGGCAGCTTCTCCTGCCTGCTCACACAGCACATTGGCGTGAGCGACGTTCCCCCGCGTCCTGACAACAGCCCCTGGGCAGAGAAGGGGGCAAAATATCCCAGAGCTGCTGTGAACCACAACTCATCTCTCTCAGGGACGCTGGGAAGTTAAATATAACAGCAAAGCAGTCAGTACTCAGAAGGAAAATCCATTAAAAAAAAAAGTTTTTTTTCTTGCCTTGTTTTTCTCCCTTGCCTACTCGGACTTCAATACTAATGGTATCAGTGTCTGAGCTGATTGGGGGGCTCAGGGAGAGGGGAAAAGCCCTGCACTGATTGAAAAAATGAATTGTTGTCCTCGCTTCAGGTAAAAAGCAAGTGAAGCAGGAAATTGCTCTGTGTTTTCTTTGAGAGGAAAGCAGCTCTCCTGTGGTTCTGCCATAAAGATAGGCAAAGATACAGTTCAGTTTCATTAACTCATTTTGATTGACAAAACAGCTGTGGAAAATCCATTCAGCATTTTTTTTTGCAGGTCTTAAAAGAAAAAAAAAAAAAAGAAGAAATCTCCGGGCATCACCATTTGAGGAAGATATTACTTATTTGTGGCGTGTCTCAGGAAGAAGCTCCTTAAACAAAAAGATGTATCAAGTAACTCTTCTACTTAATCAGCATTTCAATGTGACACTTACTTTGCAGTTCAGCACAGGCAATTATTGCAATAAAATATTTTATTCCACACCCTCAGCAGTAAGTGTTTATGGAAGGACTGAGCCTCACGAGCGCATCGCTGCCCCATCCCCGTGCCTTGCCCTTCACAGCTCCACTTTATACACACGGATTTGTCACTAACCTGACTGTTTTGGGATGTTTTCCGTGACGAGAGCCACGATCCAGCTCGCAATCTCCCCAGCTCAAGATGCACAAGGCCTTGGGCACACTTGGAAACGAAAACACAAGGTACAACATTTCAGTAGCTGTGGAATACTTCGTGCTCTCCTGGAGAGAATTACGTTTCTATTCAGCACCACAACTCCATGAAGAAGATCACAAAGAATGCTCAAAACATTAACATTTGTATTTATTCCATGCAAAAAGTGCCAGCCCCTGGATTTAGGTTTATTCTGGAGGTTTATCCTGGTTGCTGAAGTCAATATGAATCTTCCTACTGGCAAACTGCAGATGGCCAATTATCTGGTGAAAATAAACAAAAAGCCCCCAACTCTTTAACAGAGGTTTGCCACAAACAATACTCATGACAAAAACTTCAGAGGAAAAATGCTGCAGAAAAGGATGAATTTACCACATACGGATTCAGCTTAATAATGTACTCTCACATCACCAATTTCCAACTCTTAAATAGGTAAACTTTGGGCCAGGTACCAAGCCCCAATGGAAGAAGCAAGGAAATAATTTGCTTTGCCCTTCAAGAATGAAAGAAATCATAGGCAGAAACACTTGTGGTGATGGCAGGGAAAAATCCCTTGTCTCCAGATGCAGTTTTGAATAGAAATGGGTCTGCAGCATCGCTCCCACCCACCCTTTCATCCCCGGTCAGGCCCAGGAGCCGTACGAAGGAGCTAACATCAGGCGCTCGCAGCCAGGCCTTCCCTTTCCCTCTCCTCTGACTCAAGCAGCCACATGCTTTTTAGAACAGAAAAAAGCAAATTCTCCCAGACTTGCACAACTTGAGAGTATAAAAATCTCTCCTGTAAGATGGAAAGCTGTGCAGAAACAGATTTGAGCTGCCATTTTATAGCTGCAGGTTAGCGCGGCAAAGTTAAAGGCATTTTATTTCGGTTCTGCTCTGCATGCCTCTCAGGTTTCCAAAGATTTTTGGAACTGTGTGTGAAACACACGGTTGCATTTTCAAATAAATGCTCGAATACTATGTGTCTTTGTTTTCTCCCTTCACGTCACCCCGTTTCTAAATATACATGGAGAAGTGATTTTAAATGTATCTCCCAAAGTTATTCCATATGTAATTCCTGCCCTGGTAATCAGTTTGAGCTGTCCTGCGTCTCTGTAAATAGCACTTCAGGATAATTACCTTGCCTAGTGTCAGTAACTGCAATTCAATATCTTAAAATGTATTGTGTACTCACCTTAAGTATAGTGGCAACAGTCTCTTGCGAGGCATTTCTCATATCCTCTCCATTTACAGACAAAATCTGATCTCCTTGAATTAATCTTCCATCTAGGTCTGCGGCTCCTCCTTTAACAATGTCAGAGATAAACACTCCACTTCCATTTCTAACAATGCAAGAAGCATATGGCTAATTACACAATCCAATATTCTTTGGGAGAGCAACTTAGATTACTTGCATTTAAGAGACATTAAAAGAAACCTGTGAGCAGAGGAAGAACTAGTTTTACACTCCATTCGATCGTTTGAGTGTAAAAAACCTGTGAGTTTTAAAATCACGGCATGTTTGGCTATATTTAACACTGTCTTTCCCTTTGAACTGTTAGTTCTGACTGTATGATCCACAAAGATTCATGAAAAATACCACTTTGATGAACAAAAAGCCAAGGATCGGTCTAAGATGGAGTTAAACCATCTCCTGATGTGCCTGATATGAATTACACAGGCTCAGATTTTTTTATTTTTTTTTTCCTGTATTCCCCCTAAAGGTTCAGCTCAGTTGCTTTTCTAGAAGCCTGGAGGCCCTCAACAGAAGAGCAGGGAGAAGTCTGCAGAAAAGACTTTTTATAGTTTGCACATGAGCTATGCAGCAGAAACTCCAGCTCTGCGGCCGGCCGCCCGCAGCGGGCAGGCAGCGAGCCCTGCGAGAGCAGCAGGCCGCGCGGACGAGGGGAACCGATTTATTTATCGGCTCCCAGCCTCCTGGCAGGGGATTCCTCTCCCCGAGGCCGCAGAGCCCTCTGTGCTGGCCCCAGCTCCCGGGGCTCGCTCTGGTGTGAGCTGGTGCCAGCTGCAGTGCTGAGATTCGGCGTTTGGTAACCTACACCCTGAAGGATGCGACGCTTTACAGCCTGAATTAGATCTGGGTACCAGACTTCAGAAACCGGGCCACCTCGGAGGTGGAAATCCCCACGAGGAAAGCACTTAGCAATAGTACAGAAAGTTTTGCACAGAAGCAAACGCAGGAGGGCTGGAGACGGCGATTACCATCTGTAGGATAATTTACATAAGCTAAATTAATTACCCAACCCGCAATCTGCTCACAACACCTGGGTTAAACATCGCCACTCTTCTAAAAAAAAAAACAAACAAAAAACCCCTCAAAAAACCACAACTGCTGAGGAAACTTTACTGACCATATGCAGGCAGGATAACGACACGACGATTTGTAATTGAGAAAATAAATTTTTTTTTTGGCAAGGCAGAAGAGCAACCGTATGACTCTCACGCACCAACATGGAACGGGTGCTCGTCTCTGTCGTGCCGTAAATCTCTTCTGGCAGTGAAAGATTAGATCTATCAGTGGCCTGGTTCAACTGATCTAATAGCAATGGTTTAGAAATATGTATCAGTAAAAAGTCACATTTCTTAAGTAGCTGTTCTGCCTTGCCCTCACAGAACTGCTGTCTGCAGTGTTGTGCAGTCACTGATACCGTTCAGGATTCGGGTCTAACTCAGCCTCTTATCTTCCACTCACACTGGTCCCTTTGAACCCGAACAGGAGCTGGATCTAACTCACAAATCCATTTTCAAAGGCGGATCCCGGTATTTGGAAATCAGAAATTTTCTCTCCCCACTTCAAAACCAGAAAAGCCACGGCTAGGGCCTCTGAGCCTCGAGACACAGCTACGCTGGAGGCACCAGAACAGCGAGATGATCCTGGTTCTGCATGTGCCCACTCGGCCACGCTCGCTCCGAGCGGGACACGCGCTCCGAGCCGGGCATCGGGAGCTCTCCGGGGCAGCGGCAGTCGCTACTACCCAGGTGTGTCAGCGTTCTGATAGAGAAGCCAGGATCCCAGGGCAGCCTCGAAGATATTTAGATACAAAACTCTGTTCCTTACAGAGTTTCTCCTTCATTTCATGTTCTGTTTAACAGCTACAGTTGCTCATACAGCAAAAAGCAAATCGCTTCTCATTCGAAGCGCGGTGCGATCAGAGAGAAGCTCTTACCGTTTTCCAGCAATGCTGAGCCCCAGTCCTCGGCCCGTTTTCTTTTGTATATCTACATAGAAAATCTCCAAGTTTTCTTCATCTTTGTAATGCGCTTCATCTCTATAAACAACCAACTGCACCTTCTGGGGCGTCTGTCTCAGCGCAGTGATAGCTTCTTCGTGGCTGGCATTCCGCAGATCGATCCCGTTCACCTGAAATAATCAGTGTTTTCTTTCCAAATGACACGTATAAATGATCTTTTCATCACACCCCACCCTCGTGTGACGGGACAAATTCGTCAAATTGACACCCCTTGGCACTCTAATTTAGTGCTCTCATTTCCAGGGGGCCGAGTTCCTGGGTCTCCTACTGAGCGTGAGTTCGGTGCTTTGTGCCACTGCCTGGAGTAAATCACCGTAATCAAAATATTTTGGCTGGTAAGTTTTGTGGGCACTCTTCCCTTCTTTTTAAAGCTGGAACCTCAAACAATGCTGCTTTTTTTATGAGTAGACAAAGTGGGACATGCTTCTTTGAGCTTCCTAGATCTCTTACTGCTCAGAGTCCTTCTTCATAACAGCTTCAAAACAGAACCAAGCCAGAGACAGAAGGAATCGGAAACATTAGCAAATGGCAATGGCGAAGGCCAGGCAGGACACATGAAATGGTTATTTTGCTCTGTTCCAATAGATGGCACACAAGACCGCTCCTGGAGCACCCAATTGCATTTCTCTTGCGACAACCTGAAAATGTTTTTAGCATTGTAGGATATATCGGCTAGAACAAGAAGTTCTGATTGAATTCTCAACTATTAACCCCCCCACACACACACACTATTGCAACTTGAAACTTCACCTCCTAATTTTGCCAAGCCCGATCCACAGAGAACCTTGAAGGGGTTTGCCAATATTCTGTTGACAAAATAATCTTTGATTTCTTAATACCAAAAACTATCAATGTTTAAATATTTTTGAAGTCTCTTTAGGAAGAAGCAGGGACCGTAACCGAGTAACAATACGCTGTTAATCCACTTACATCCTAAGTTTTAAGGCAATGAAAACATTTCTCAGTATTTCTAGATATACAAAGTTATAATCGTACTTGATTTTCCATTAAGGTCATTAAGACTAATCTATAGTAATTATATTCTTTTGTAGTAATTCTGCACACATTTATTTATCTACTGCATCGGTATTCTTTTCTTGACTCAGGCATCTAAGTGTGCTTTATCATACTAATCTGGAACTAATTCAGAGTCATCTTTTTGATTCATTAGTACAGCTTTTAAAAGCTGAAACAACAACAATATTATGGCACACAAACATTAGCACTTTCCTGTTAGGCCAGAGAAGAATTAATTAACCTTCCCCATTTTTATCCCCTAATTATCGTGCTCTGTTAATACACAGCTATTTATAAAATGAAAACAACATTCAGCCTTAACGCTAAAAAAAATATTTTCAGTGCAAGAGCTGTAAAGACAACTCCCCAAGTACCCCTCGCTATTTTTCTAACCCTACACACCAAAGCCTTAATGGCCATGCTGGGAATTTGTCCTGATCTGACAGCGAGAGGCTGCAAGCAGCTGCGCTGAACCCCTGCCTGACGCAAGTTTCATTTGCAGACCAACACTTCTTTTCTTAACCCTTTCCCTCCTCCATTTCCATGCTTGTCTGCAGGAAAAAAAAAATCTTATCTTTATTGACAGAAATAATTTGGTGTGTTCCCTGGTTTGATGACCCGTGGCCTGAAGCAGCTGGTGGCTTCCCTGGCACCACCGCACACGGATGCAGTGAGTTTTTCGGCCACCCTGGCCCCACGGTTGCCCAGTTCCGTGCTTGGTTCCCAGCAGCACGGAGATACCGGAGCGGCGGCGGCGGCGCGGGGCTCCGAATGAAAGATTAAACAGATGAATAACACGGAGCGATTGGACATGACAGCTGAACTATGTAATTCGTGAGCTGCCTTGCTCAATTAAATTTAATATATTCTCAATTTGTACCTTCAGTTTTTATGAATATATGAAGAAACAGCAATTTGTCAGGGTATTCTTAGGGACACAAAAGAAGCTTCAAGTCGAGATCCTACTCAACGAGCTCTCTTTCCTCAATGAGAAACCTGCGCTGCGTTGAATACGAGTGCAGGTGACAAAGATACAAGCGAGTACGTAGCTGGAGAAACTCATTTACCTCTAGAATCTGATCGCCGGCCCAAAGCCTCCCATCTCGGGCTGCTGCCCCTTCTTCATAAACTTCATGGATCACTATGGCATCCTGCAAGAAGAAGAAGGTGCTGTGAATCCTTCCTCCCAAACACTCTGCAAACGGGCAGGTCTGACCCACCCCACACTGCCCAGGAAAAGGGCACAGGACTCCCTGGCAGCAGAATCATAGAATTGTCAGGCTTGGAAGGGACCTTGAAGATCACTGAGTTCCCACCCTCCTGCCATGGGCAGGGACACCTCCCAGTAGAGCAGGTTGCCTAGACCCTTATCCAGCCTGGTCCTAAATGCTTTCAGGGATGGGGCTTCCACCACCTCTCTTGGCAACCTGTTCCAAGAGAGCAAGAAGCAAGACTGTATCACAGATTTATGGTTTGTTTGGTTTTTTTTAATATTTTGGGATAAGAAAATGACTGCCATAATCAAAATACGGTAAAAAAAAAAAAAAGGAATAAGGATTTTGTTCACCACTTCAAGGTAGTCTTGTCTAGAGCTTCTTAGTCTTCCATCACTTACTGCACGTTGGCATCAGCAGTCCGTGAACTCAGTGTGAACCATTGTATTAATATCGCCTACTTTTTATGATATTATTTAAAACCAGATTCTTTGGAGCTATGAATATTTTTAGGGACTTGGCATAAAATGCAGCTTTAAGCAAGAGCTGAATGCCTTGTGGTAAATAGCGCTGGTTAAATCTGTAAGAAATGAAATCCAGAAGAAACGAACAATGGCAAATGTTAGTTTATTACTGAGGTTGGAAAATGTAGGCAGTGGCAGATGTAGCTTCAGGGAAGGTTTCAGTGATTTAATCTTATTGCCAGCAATAGATGTCCCCAAAGAAAAAGCATTACAAAGAACATACTGTTCTCTTGCTGGTGCTTTCCCTTTGCATTGTTCTGCTTTGTTTCTTTGGGTTTGTTTTTGTTGTTCTGTTGTTTTTTTTTTCCTGAAACAAATAGGTGAACACCTCGCTACAGCGCTTCAGCCGCGGTCCTGACAGCGAGGAGGATGGGATGGCGAGCCGTGCGAAATGTCCTCCTCCCTCCAGTGTCACCAGCAAACACCAACCTCAGAGCAGAACCCGCTTCAACGCAAACTCTAAAATGGCTCTGGACAAACAGGCGGCGCTTTTCAACGAGACACGAAGCTATCGGATAATCCGTTCTCGGGCAAACGCGCCTTCCGCAAACGCTACGGTTGCGAAGTTCCTTCACCCTTTTTGACGTCCAAGCCAGAGGAGACTTTCCGCAGCGCTCGCAACAAAAAGCGGCGATGTTCGCAGCGTGCGAACCCCGCTGGGCACCGCCTTCCTGGAGCAGGAGCAGGAAATAGCTGCTGGGGTAGAACAAAGTCCCTTCGTGTTTTGAAAACGCTCTTAGATACTACATCTCTCATCACCAAGTTAACAACTCCCCGCCGCGTGGCCTCGCAATCTTTTCCCAGGATTGCACACGGAACAGAAAGAAAACTCGAATGCCCTTAAGCGAACGCTCTGATCAAGGCAACATTGAGAGCATGATTTTTTTTTTTTTTTTCATTCCCTCTACACCTTATTTAATGATGTGGACTCGTATCTACAGCCGCCCCGCCGCTGCTGGAGCACAGCACCACTGTCACAAGCTTCCTCTTTGATACATATACAGCAGGCACCGAAAAAGGCCTGGAGGATTTTAATCACGAATGGATTACAGCTGATACAAGTATCCCAGATGGGGAGAAAAAGACTTCAATCTACATAAATGAAGGCAAAATACTATGAGCTGTGTACCGAGGTAATTAAGAAAATCAGAAGAACGGTTTGATTAAATAAAAGGTTAGACATATAGACACCACCAGCAACTGCAGGGTTTTCTTGGAATAACTGAAGCAGCTATTACCAGTGGAACTCAGTAACACCGGCACGTCCATCTCGGCAGCACTGCCAAAATCCTCGGCTACGTGTCTCAGATCTTCCCTCAGTCGTGGGGTTTTGGTTGTTGTGAGTTTTCGGTTGTTTGGTTTTGGGTGGGTTTTTTGAGGTTACCTTTGTTTTAAAAATGATCACGTAACTCTAAGTCAACACAAGAGACTTTTGCCCGGGTGAAAGCCAGGAGGGTGACAGTGACGTATATTTTTTCACCTGAGGTTGATCACGGGTAACTCTGAGAAAAAGCTGAGTCTGTGGTTTAGAACTTCCATAGCACACTTCACTTCTAGTGTTTTAAACACTTTACAAAAGAAGGCATTTAGAAGAGGCCAACGAGATAACAGAAAATATCAGACAGCTTATTGAGACAACATCACTCAAGCAGGACACACCAGGGCAGTCGGTATGAACACAAAGTTCGGTAGAAAAATGGCAACAGGACCATGTAACAGAAGGCTGGGCTGACCCAAGATGGTCAAACCAAACACTTTCAGACTGTATTTCATCTGATATTTCTCACTGTCTGAGCAAAGAGCTTTCAATCACATTTCTTTACGGCTGTTCTCCACCTGCGGTTGCTTTCAAAATGGTCAACAAAATGGTAATGCCCAGCTTTTCCCAGGACTGCTTTATTAAATGTCAAACTGCACATACCTAAAGCTCAGATTCAGGAACCACCAAACGCTGTCAGTTTGAACAATCTGCATCATCTCTTTGAAAAGGCAACAATTCGGCGTTACACTGCAGTTCCTGCCTCTGTTAGAAGCCAGATCTAGACCTAATAATACATATGGCATGAGAAGGTACGTTCCTGTTTGGTCTGTGTCTACCCTGGAGAAGGAAACATCTCGCTGACTTGCCAAAGCACTGTTTTTCTTAACCAGATTTTTTTGTTTTTAAGTAGTGTAGTTGAAGCAGGCTTATCAAATTGATTAAAGGCAGAATGAAGCAGCGTGTCCACGATGTACTGTAAAGATTTTTTCACATAGTCCATAAGCAGGAATAGGAGAGTCTTACCTTCCTTAGCTTATAAATAGACATCTTTGGTACTTCTGGGATCAGCTTAAAGTATATTTAACCCAGAAGTAATCTTTTTCCACTGGATCTAGGAGGATCTGGATAAGACTGTTAGTTTTGATCATCCATGAAAAGTTACTAAAACAAAACTATTGATGGTATTGAACATTTTTAACTATATCAACATTTTAAAGATGTTTCCACAGTAATGAGATGTCATGTCACACTCCAACCACCTAAACAAGCCCTGATCTGTAATGGCTCTATCGACCTGCTCTGGATTTAAGCTGTAACACCCCTCTTGGTGCCTCAGAAAAAGAATTGAAACTATCATGACTAAAACAATACAAAGCATTTATTTAAAGGATAAGGTTTTGGTTACTGAATGTCTTCACCTCCTGCTCACCAGCTTCAAATCACAGAATCATGGACTGGCTCGAATTGGAAGGGACCTGAAAGACCATCTAGTTCTAACTCCCCTGCCATGGGCAGGGACACCTCCCACTAGAGCAGGTTGCTCAGAGCCTCATCCAGCCTGACCTTAAACACCTCCAGGAATGAGATGTCCACAACTTCTCTGGGCAAGCCATTCCAGTGTCTCACCACCCTCACAGTAAAGAACTTCCTAGTGTCTAATCTAAATCTACCCTCTCTCAGTTTAAAGGTGTTACCCCTTGTCCCATCATCACATGGCCTTGTGTGATTGATATCTCTAGAAGTCCAAGGCCTAAATAGTTCGAAATGAATCAATCGATTGAGCAGGAGGAAGGAAGGGAAAGTGGTGTCAGTGTTCAGCTAGAGGTTGTGAATTCCTGGTGGCTCTGGAGAGATTTTCCCTCCTCTCCCTCCCCATCTCCTTTCACTACCAGTTTCATATAGATGATGGCACTCCCTGATGCAGCTTGGCAGAGTCGCAAAAACCGTTCATGGAGAAGGGGGAAATAAAAACACTCTCATATCAAGAATGCAGTTGTTTAAAGAAACATATCCAGCTGCTGAAAGCACGTACTTCATAACGTTTACAAGCCCATTCAACAAACTGGAGCTTTAATCTTTGCATATTTTGACAAAGACTAGTCTGGGACCATTATACAAATTGGGAAATAGCGTAAAGTTGAACAGTTTTTGTATGGGAGGGAAGGATGCAGAATACAAGCCAGGGCATATAAACAGCGTTTATGTCCACGCTCCTAGGTGTAAACCTGAGACTATCTGATTGTGAAAACACTGAAAGACAACACAGAAGGGAATTTGTTTGCCACTGCTGAGGTTGCTGCCCTGGGTTGAAAAATGCTTATATTCCAGGCTTTTGAAGTGCCTGAAGTCCAATGAAATGAAGCTGAATGCACTGATGCTACTTACACCGCGTGGCTAAAAAAAACCAAAACACCACCACTTGACAGCCAGAATAGTTCCTAAACATGGCAAGAGCATACCTGGTTTGTGCACGATGTACACCAACTGTTAACAAGCAGTAACAGCCAGGCCTTCCAGTACCTGAAGAGGGCCTACAGGAAAGCTGCAGAAGGACTTTTTATAAAGGCGTGTGGTGATAGGACAAGGGGAAATGGTTTTAACCTAGAGCAAGGTAAATTTAGATTAGACATTAGGAAAAAGTTCTCACCACCCTCACAGTACAGACACTGGAATGAGTTGCCCAGAGATACTGTGGACGTCTCATCCCTAGAAGTGTTTAAGAGCAGGCTGGATGAGGCTCTGAGCAACCTGCTCTAGGGGGAGGTGTCCCTGCCCATGGCAGGGGGGGTAGAACTAGATCATCCTTCAGGTCCCTTCCAACTCAAGCCATTCTAGGATTCTATGATTCACCAAACCTGCCACACAGGGTATCAGACAGTATTTTGTAAGGTTCAGATTTGAGCTGTGGGACAACTACAGCCCTCGCTCTCACTTTACCAGCAGACTCCCGCTGTGATTGCGCAGCCTTCCTGAGCAAAGGGCAGGCACGCGAGTGACGACTCTCGTACGGGCTCTGAGAAAAAGAGGTTTTGGCTGTGGAAGAAAAGGCAGACAAGTAGAAGAGCTCATGGAGCCTCTTGGTTGACACCTTGCAGAACAATGCTGGTGCAGAGCAGAGAGGGCGAGACAATGTTACAGAAATCAGCAGCCAAACTGAGAATCCACTTAACGGGAAACACAACTTTTAAAACGTGCACAGCGTGACCGACGTTGCATTGCCTTCTCTCTTGAGGGAGAGGAATAGCCCTGGATTCTCAGGGAATCAGATCTCAACTCCCCCCGCAAGCTGTGGATATTTTTTTCTGCTTGATTTATACAACTTCAAGAGTGCCAGTAGGGGAAGAATATCATGCTCACCCATCAGCAGAGAGCACAAATAAAAATGCTAACATTAAGAATTGAATTCAGTAGGAGTGACAGCTTAATCTTTGTATCTTAAATGTCAAGAGCCGGCATGGCAGAGACCCCGGGCAATGACCACATAGCACTGTCTTGATTGAGCCTTTGGGAGAAAGGTGGTAAAATCGGCTTCCTACTCAAGGAAAATCACTGACCAAGTGAACCTTAAAAGCCTGCAGGACCATAAACATTGGTGAGAAAGTCTCACAAGCTGTCTGGCTTTAGGCTTGGACTGCTCACATGTTTTCTGCGAGTTTATAGCTTCTGACCCAGCCTCTCTAGTGTTTCTTTTCTTCTATGCAGCTGTTCTTCAGAAGGACAAGCAGCAGCTTTCAGTGCAGGTGCCTTTTGCCACTGAAAACCAGCCCCCAGACTATGAAGTTATTTGCAGATGCTGGGAGTAGAAGGCGAGGAAGTAAAAGGACACAAGGCATGAAGGAGGCTCAAACATTAAGTACCGTAGATGTTTCGATGAAGTTCGATCATGTGATAAAAGGTGGATCAATACGCAAGAGAGGAGATTTCTGAAGAACTGGAGCAGAGAAATCCCCACATACCTAGTGCTGGCTGGATTTGACAAGAAAAAAAGCTCTGAATTTTGGTAAAGAGGCTTCTTGCACGGCACTGAATAGCCCTTCACTACTGCAGATGATCCACAACAAGCCATTTCTTTAAGCTAACATTAGCTCTGAGTTCATCTTTGCTATTTCAGCCCTCAAGACCCAGCCTTTACTTTGACAGGATCAAAGACGCTTCGCAGAAGTAGGGTGAACCGCTATACATTGAGGACTGCCGGAATCATTGGCACAGAATGACCCCAGAGAAGGTATTCAGTTAGAGATGAGTTGTTTGCAAGTCTCAGGCCGTGTTTTCCAAGATGTGCATTTTAAGGTGGTGAGAGTTAGGAAAAAAAAAAAAAAAAAATCAAAATAGTCTTGAGAGTAGAAACCAGATCCATCGTTCTACCCTCTAGTTCCAAGGTTATCTCTACTACCAGGGCATCACCAGCCATTGGCCCCAGACCAAGGCAGATTGATATGGGGAAAAAGTGCCTGTCTCCCCGAACACACACTTCTGAGCACACACAGATGACGATGCTGAAAAGTCCAGGTCAAAACAGAGACACCAGATTTTTGGGAATCTACGTGGTTGGGCAAAGGCAGAAAGCAGGCAGGGCAAACTGTTGGAACGACATGAATTTTATGTGCCTGTATCTCAGTTGGGTCTGTAGTCAGGTGAATGAATCTTACCAACTAACCATAATTGTGTATTTGGTGTAAGAAATAAAGTTTTCTGCGAGTACTTTCCTGAGGAAGCAAAAAAGTAAGCTACCCATAAAAACAACATTCAGGAAAAGATATTTCCTGATTTAGTTGACAAGTTGTGTTTTCCTAAGCTAATATTACCTCTTTTCAACAAATTGCCTACATAGCTACAAACGTTACACTAAATTAGCATTTATTAAAGATAATAAAGCTGCAAGGGGTTTTTGCTGACTGCAAGATTACAGATTTATCTCTTTCCCAGTGCGAGCACAATATCATTAGTTATTTCCTTTTCAACTTCTATAATACTTTTTGTCCAGAGTAGTAAAATTGTCATTTCATTTTTACAGGCTGGTTCACAGATAAAGCAGAAATCAACTAGTTGCACAGGGTATTTTGTTGAAGAATTGGCCCCATACAAGCATCTCCCAGTAGTTAAAATAAATCCAGCTGCTGGTTACTCGTAGGCAGAGGGAATTACAACAGTTCTGTTATGATCTATGATCTTCCATTTGCAGATCTAAATGGAATCTAGAAGACAACAAAAGCTGAAGGTCAACTCCAAGGAAATCACTCGACTTCTTAAAGGGGTTTATCTAATGCCCTGTGCTGCGTATAGCTCCTCCTAACACTCGAATATTTAGCAATTGCTAGCATTCACAAACCATTAACAGGCACCTAAAGTCCTAAGCCAAACACTACCGTAATAAAACAGGCTATACGATGTAAAAATGTATTGCTGTATTAATGTAAAAATGCTCTCCATTGCATGACACTGGAAAACGTCTCTACCCAAGGTCAAAACAAAAGGTCTGTTTCCCATTTAAGAACAAGCCCTTGCAAGAGATGGTGCTCTCTTGCCAACTTTCATAAAAAAAGATTAATCCACAACATCAATATGAATATAATTTTTCATACTAAAATACAGATTTATTTTAAGGAAGTGGATAATATTTGTATTACATTTTATAGGCCCCTATAGTTACATCTGGTCCTTATTTATTTAAATTTTATTCAGCTTGCATAATATTTTTGCTTACACTTATATTCTCTAAGATCAGAAAAGCTAAAACCTGAAAATTCAATGGCACTATTCATTAACATTCCTTCGGTCTGCAGTCATAGACATTTGCAAGCTCTCCTTTGATTCTGAAATAATAAAACTAAGGTAATAAGATGTTTAGTGTAAAAATATATGACTTAAGTCAGAATGATAGAAAGAGCCATGTTTCTGTGAATCACGTGCCAAAGCAAACCAAGGTTTTTCAAAAAGTATACATGCTCCTTTTAGAGGGAATAATAAAACACAGAACTACATATTAAAATGTTAACTCTCTCACTCTCATTATTTTATTAAATAAAAAGAAAATATGATAATTTACAGTACACAGCACACAACACGGGTTATAAAGAAGGCACGAGATCCTGAACGCGTATGACGCAGGAAGCCAACGGCCAGCGGTTTCAACCAGCAGCAAGATACTCCTGACGTCCATTCTGACGCATCCTACTGCTTTTCTATATTGTTAGCTTAAATTTTACGGTTCATTTACACTCCTGGAAGACACCAACTTCTTCAAGCAAGGCACTGCTACACAAGCTAGCCATACAGTCAGCTAAACCCTTGCCAAAGAGCCATCAAACACACGATTTGCAAAACTGACTACTCTAATTCCCATTTGTGATAGCTCATGTACAAAGCCGTTGGGTTTTTTTCATGCTGTTGTAAGCTAACGGCCTTCTGGAACGATGATGAATCCACCAACCTCATTTTCACATCATCCAGCCAAGAGTCAAAGCAATTCCTCACCATTTCAAGCTAACTGCGTTTACCACCCTGCCATTAAATTGCCTTCTGTTTTATAAATGGGGGTGATGGTTAAGAAGTGATTGTACTTTTTTTTTTTTCCTCCCAACCACAAACTTTTCCTCTACAATACCCAAGCCACAATTAAAAAGCTAGAACTTCTATTACCATTGCTCATTCTACTGTTCCATTCATTGTGCGATAGCAAGAGTATCTACAGCCAGTACGTTGCTGAAACCCTCTCGAGGTCAGTATCTTCCTTTTCATTTGTAGTTACAAGGGAAGCACATTCCACTGAACCAGTGTTGGTCTTAGCTACACTTGATAACTGCTGCTCAGACTTCGGCCGTCTCTAACTGATCAAGTTATTTTTGCCTGAATCTCAATATAACTGAGGTGGGAGGGAGGGAAGCAAGCTCAACCAAGGAAGAACCTGTTTGTTCAGTTACGCAGAAGTCACATCAGTCCTCACGTTTAGGTAGGTCCCCGCTGCTGACTGCAGCTCGGCGCAAAGCAGAGGTACCAGACTTGGCTTTGGGATCAGCAACGGCCCGCTCTTGGCAGCGTGGAGATCCTAGCAGGGTAATTAGCCCTCACAGCTCCGGGGGCAAACATCGGGTCTTGAACAGCTGCAATTTAAAGTCACAGTTTTCCTGATTATTCCCTTGCCCTTCCTTAACAGATGGGGTTTATGCGAGGTATGACCCACCTGGACTGACAGAATGAATCTAAATGTCCTTCCGTCAGACTGCATCCCCACCATCACAAAGCTCCCCCTGCTCTGCCGCCAGCCAGAAAGCCTTCTGGGCTAACCGAGGTGATTAGAAAAGCTTTTTCCTCTCCGACTCCAGTGTTAGCAGCTCTCACACCAACTAGTGTTAGCTGAGCGTAGGCATATTCTGTTACTTTCTGGAGCATTGCTAACGTGTCCCAGTTCCCTGGCTTTGTGGACCACTTTGTCTTGCAGCTGGAGTACCTTGAAGTTTGTTAATTGCCTTAAAAATGTTTTTCATTAAAGTCAGCTGAAAGCAAGAGTGAAAACAAAAATAACGTAGCAAATTCAAAGTAGTCAACGCAGTATAAAAATTCTGCCGAAGAGTTTCGGTGTTTTGATTAAGAAAAGACACAGGATAAAATACGCTGCTTCTCCTCCTTTCTACGTTAAAAGTTCAGACTGACTCCTGGCCACTTCACCTCCACAGAGTCTCTCGGTTACCGTTCCTGCAATTTTTTTTCATTGATATTGTAGGTGTCTCGTCAGTATTTAACTGTGATTTCAAGCTCCAGCTGAGCCTCTGCAATCTCTTCCCCTGCCAGGATTTTCTAACTCTGCTGGGGGGGCAAAACGTCCCTGGTACCAGCCTCCATCGGCCTTGAAAGCGCTGAATCCCCTCCGGCGTCTCCGAGCGTCTTAATCACCCAGGCAGCAAATACCGAGTCAATAACTACGCGTAATCAACTCAACCATTGCTAAATTATTCAGCTGGAAGCGAATCAGCACTCTCACCTACGAAGAAAATGGTTGTGTCTTAGAGCGATGCTTTTCCCACATATTGGCCAAGAAAAAAATCCCAGTAAACTGACCATCCTGATTTATAGCAAATGGCTCATTGGAAGCTGCTAACTGGACAGGACACTGCAGCATTCATCGACTCTGGGGTGATACTGGGGTTCAAGTGGTTTAACCCCACATATCATCTGGAGGAATACCAGGATATCTTTTTTTAAGCAATTCCTTGATCCTTTGTTCTCAGACAATTTAAGAAGAAATCTCATAGAAACTTTCTGGCAAGAGTTTCAGAGAAAAAAGCCCGTTACTTGAAGCTAAATTATCTCCCTCGAAACAACCGATGCAGAATCCAGTGAAACAAAAGCAGAATGACTGAGGAATATTCCCTAAATTTATGGTGAACAACTGGACTATCCAGTGCTGCCAGTCCCATATCCCACGGGGCCGATTATTCGTCCCGGACCCGCGTGGTCACAGCCGGCGCAGCCTTGGGCCAGCTGGCCGTGCCAACGCTGGCTGGTTGCCGTCAACACCCAGCTCTGAAAGACAAACTCCACGTTTAACTACGAGCCCCAGCTTGCCCAGGCTCGGAGCTGGCAGCCCAACCACGAGCGGCCTGCCCAGCACGTTGGGGTTTGCGGCGCCTGCGGCTCGCGGAGTTGCCCAAACAGGTCTGCAGCATTCACAAATCCCGGGTGTCCCGCGGCTGAAGCGGTTCAGGCGCCCCGGGAGCACCGGCAGCTGCCGAGTGACAATGACACTCCTGTCAGGTTTATGGCTCCTCTTAATGGTGGTGGAGCTGACAAGCATTTATGTACGATTCAGCAACCGAGGGGACGAGAGGGCAGGATGGTGTCCTGGGGAGCAGAGTTAGAGCCTCAAACCCCATTTTGGGATGTTTCTGAAAACACTTCTTTTAAAAAAACAAAAAAAATCCCACTCTGAGGTTACTTTTACAAGTTTGATTGGAGCACAACCAAGAAAAAAATAAAAATCTTCTCACGAATGGAAAGCCCTGTACTTCAGCCAGCTCCACTCTGCAGTTTAATTGCTTTAAAGCAGAGGCCATGTGTTGTGTTCTCTCAGGGGTACACAGGAAGGTGAAATGAAAGACAGTGAAGAAAAAAAACCCATAAAAATCAACCCTTAGAATAAAATGAAATAGGACTGCTTAAGGGCTAGAGCAGTCTCAAGATCAACGACACAAAACCAACTCTCTAGGACAACCCTCCCCTCCCTGTGCCTGTTGTACAAGCCCATCTTTCTGGAAGGCCGACGTTCTCCTGCTCCCCTTAAGAAGACAGCCACAGTTCTTGCTTGTAACACACGCAACCTGAAAGGTTTTGCAAGTGTAATGGCATGGTCACCTTCTCAACAAAAGCAATTCACGGGGGTTAAGACATCGCTTTCCAACCTTCTGAACAAATTAACCTCCCCGCTCGCAGGCTGTGTTTTCCAAGTCTCTACTTGGTGATTTCTGATGAGATTCCTAAGGTTATGGCTTAAAAGTTGCACTCTATATTTCATTTTGAAGCAGTGTGACCCTTGAGCGGGCTGCCAGATTTATTATTCTGAAAGCTGGGGCTGTACATCATGTGTTCAAGAAAGATTCAGAATATTCTGAAGCTTTTCCACCACACCTGAGCTGCTGTTGTACCACCAGCATTCGGTTAGGCATTTTTTAGATCGAGTGCATTTTAATACTACACAGATGAGGCCCTTATAGTCTTGCCACAGCCACCTTAGATCTGACAAGTTCCATCGAGGAGCAGCCTCTCCTGTACTGATAAATTAATTCTGAGATCCTAGGAACTGGGGTTCATATCCTTCATTGTTTTGTAGGCACTTCCACACACGTACGGGCACGAAATAAAGATACCTCAGTAGAACGAGGAGGAAGGAATGGGTGTTCGTGACTTGTTTTCTCAGAGGACAAACAGGTAAAAGAAAAAGGTCTCTCTCTGCAGCTGTGCAGCACAGACACTGCTCCCACATCCATGCCTTTTCTTTTTCCCAGTGGAGCACATTTCCATGGTCCTGTTACGGCATCTCACCTCTTACTGTCTTTGTGCACCGTTTGATCTGCAACAGTATGAAAGGATTCACCCCTGCCTCATGACTACAGAGTGCTATTCCCACTCTTTCGGACTTTGAGCTGACAATTCCTGTTTCAAAACTAGCTAAAAAACCAAAACCAAACTCCTGAAGCCAATTATAGCCTTATTTTAATTTCTCTGTGCTGCAAAAAACAAAAAAAGGGTCTTGAACACACAGTTTCTGCCCCACAACGAGACCTTCAGAACTGGTGAACTTCTGTGGCACATCAGCATAGCACATACACAAGCAGCGAAGCTGAAAATCCATTTATTTTGCCATTTTTAAAATACAAAAGATGTCCATCTATGTAACTGAGCCTAAAATAAAAGACAGAGAGCAAGACAAGATACGTCACTCAGCTCCATGTACCTCTTTTGTTGTATTTCCTCTCTAATCCACGAAACTCTGAAAGACACAAACCTTCCTACGCTCCTGAGGAGTATTTTCTTTGACTCCTCCTCATTATGTTATGTGAGCTTCTTTTCAACTCTCTAACAAAAGGTTTTTTGACTTTCTGGCCAAAAAAAGGAAGGCATGAAAATAATTTTGGGGAGATCAGCAGTACAAAGAAGAGTGATGATGATCTCCCAGCTGAAGACACAACCCTGGCTACCTGCTTTGAGGAGAAGGGTTTGCAGGCACCATTTTGGATAAGCAAGTTCTGGAGAACCCCAAGGAAGGTCTCTGCACTTAATAAGTGACCAGATTAGACTGTGGTCTCACAAAAGCAACTTGTTTCCTATGAAACAACATCGCTTGCCTTTGAATAAGCAGATTCAGAAAGAGGAAAAGAAGCAGGGATTCATTTTAGTGAGGCTTGTAATGCGAGGAGAGAGGTGGGAAATCGGACCTCCCCCCCTTCATGAATCGCAGTTACTGCAATTAAGTGCATAGATTTTTGAAATAAATTCCTAGGAGGACAGTTTAATGAATAAACTAATGAAAGTATAATACTAAACCAAAACCATTTACTCAATTTAAAGAATAAAATCCTCTGCATTTTTTCATCCGCTCTGTAGAGGAGATATTTATAATTTTCATTTATTTATATTAAAATCTCATGAAAGACATGTACCAGATTGCGTCTGACAGACTGCCACGTATTATTTCCAAATTCCAGCGGAATGAAAAAGCACGGAGACGACTAATGCTGAACGTCTTACTTGAATTTACTCGACACTGAGGAGCTTGACAAAAAGGGACTGGGTACAACACAGCGCGCGGCTGGGCAGAGTGAAGACCGTATCTTCGGATTTAAGCCTTCAGCATAGCTCAGATCTATCTCCATGTGAAACAGAGCAATTTATCCAAACTCTATACAACCAGAGACTCAGATAAATGGCACCAAAACCTTTTCCAATTTCAGCTTTAATGCTGTAAAAGATACAGCCTACACTTTGCAGAACAAAATTTTCCTTTTCCTTTCGACTTCCTTGTTTGTTTTTTTTTTCCCTTCTTTTCCAGACCACGAAAAAAAAAGACTACTACGTTGCAACAGTTTGTAGCTACTGACACTCACAGCTCTTTGTTGCTTAATGATGCACCACACCATGGCATTTCCAGGGACAACTGCATGTAACAGAGCAGCTCTACTGCCTTAAGTGTTTCTGCAGCAGGGGATTCCGGAGAATCCAGCAAAGACACCTCTGCAGCTGACTTATTTACTGAAGGAATTGAATTTGACATTTAAAAAGACCAATCTGACATTCTGTTCTGTAACGTAACATCTCTTCAACACAAAGTGGGGAGGAAACAGCAACCAAGAGCAGAGGAAGGGAAGGCTTCAGCAGTGTAAACTTGCTGAGTTTACACTTGAACCGATACATTTTCATTTAGTTGAAGACATTAAAAAAAAAATAAAAAACAAACAGCATAGCCAAGACCAAGATTAAGCAAAAAGGCACAGAAAACAGTAAAAGATTACCTTTGGTTTACCTCTGTTAGCAAGGGCTTTTGCTGACAGGGAGATAAATTACAGTTTGTTTAAGCAGCTACTAAGCATTTAGGCTTAGGTGTTAACTTTGCTGAAGTAGCTCTACATCTGTGCATCCATTCCCAGTCCAACCATTCTGGTAATTTATCTGCTTGAAACTCTTAATTCACAATGGTTTAAAAAATGGGTACATATTTGTAAACTCTGACCATAGCAGAAAGCACTACAAACAGAACAAAACCCAGCTGATCTGACAGAAGGTCAAATTATGAATTTGTTAGCTGGAGATTATAGTTGTTGGTTTCTCCTCCCCGTATTGAACAGTTTATTAGAGCAATTACAGATTAATGGCATCACTAGTTTCTACGTTGTCTTTGTCTTCTATTATTTAACAAGAGACAGTAAATATCAGTTTAAGAGAAACTCACCAGTGGAGTGTCTTTCCCCCCGACGATGCTGAGTCCTAGGCCTGACCGACCCTTAGATATCTCTATAGTCATCTCCTGCCCCGGAACTATAGGACATGTTGCTGGATCCACAGGCAATGGTGGCGGAAAGACGCCTAAGAACATGAAAAGGTAAAGAAATAAGTCGCATTATTCAAGGAGAAAATGAAAACCATCAAAGGAATCGTAGGAGAGCAACTCATTAAGGTTTTGGATCTTGCTCTTCAACTTTATGAATCTAAATTGAACTAGACGACTACTTTGCGTCACTTCTGAAGTCTCTACATCAGAATGACTCTGGAGTTTTGGGAGTAAATGTTCAGAGTCAAAGTCTGGGAGGACATCTAATTCTGTTATAATCTATACAATTCAGATCATGATGGCGAGCTGTGCTCCATTCAGGACAGATAAAGTCACGTTCCAGCACCATGGAATTAACAGGATGTCCCAGGGTGTCTTTCCTTCTATTTTAATTAAAAAGAGGAACAATGTCTTTGTATATAAAAGTCAAGAATCAGTGAGTCACAGAATTGTGTAGGCTGGAAAAGACCTTTAAGATCATCCAGTCCAACTGTCAACCCAGCACTGCCAGGTCACTACTAAACTCTGTCTGTACCTCAGCACCATATCTACACATCTCTTCAGTCCCTCCAGGGATGGGGACTCCACCACTGCCCTGGGCAGCCTGGAATAGGCCTTGACAACCCTTTCAGGGAAGACATTTTTTCCTCATGTCCAACCTAAACCTCCCCTGGTGAAATTTGAGGCCATTTTCTCTTGTCTTATCACTTGTTCCTTGGGAGAAGAGCCCGACCCCACCCGGCTACAACCTCCTGTCAGGGAGTTGTTGAGAGTGATACGGTCCCCCCTGAAGAAAAACAAGGAAAGACAACTTCAGGCTCTCAAAAATTATAAAATGAGAGAAAAAATACAAACACTTTATAAGATAAATTAAGTTTATGGATGTTCAAGGAAAAAAACCTCAGCAAAAGCTATTTGGGGAAAAAAAAAAAAAAGGAAAAAAAAATCCATCCTGTGGTGTTAGGATCCTAAATATATTGGTGGAAAACAATAACTGATTCATACTGCGGCTGGGGATTTCTGCCTCTGGAGAAAGATAAGTAGGTGCTGGCACCAGGGGGATCTCCTGTAAGTTGATGGGTACTTTTGTTGAAGATTTGGATTGTTTGATCTGGTTGAGGACCTAAAAGCAACACAGAAGCAAAAGAGATCAGTTATTAATCACGGAAAGGCACGTTGTGTGGACATTATCATTAGTTGTTGATTACTGCATCTCACTAAATCTACTAAGTCAATAGAAGGGAAAGAAACAACAAGCATGGATGAACTGAAAATATTCTCTTCACAAATAAATGGAAAATCAGGAAGACTGGATAACTGTGCTTCCAGAAATTCTCCCGAAAGAAGTAGGGACAAGACTTCACCCTTCTCAGCTGTGCCTCTCATACCAAATAACGTGGGTTTATTTGGGTTTTGGAGTTCTTTCCCACTTTTAAACAGCAAAGAACATCCTTGACATTAGTCTGCATGACTATTTCCACACACATAAAGAAGCAAGTAACTTTTTTAAGTTTCCACCAAGAAGATGGTTTTAATGTCTCCCCAATTAACTCCTTCCCTCCCGAATAAATCACTCACACTTCAAAGAGATCAAGCCCCCAGAACCCCTTATTAACACAAACACACATACATTTTCTGGGAGCTGCTCCTCCATATCCTGCTGATCCGCCACCATAGGCTTGGCAGCTTTATATTTCACATCCTAGAAAGTCCCCAGAAAAAAAACAGAGAGTGAGGTGTGTCGAAAATGTCTCATCAACTTAAATAAAATATCCTCCAAATGTGAAAATGATGACTCTAGACAACTACAGAGACATTTCTTCATGTAAGTACATTTGTAGCACAAGACAAAGCTGAATCCCAGAACTGGAAAGAGGAAATGCAACTATGAACACAGGGAATATCAGGAATTATTAAAAACACATCCAACAGTCTTGAAGGCCTACAATGTAAGGAAGGGATTTTTTGGGAGGAGATGATCACACGTGGTCTATCTCTTCTTTCCCTCCCCCTCCTTTTTGCCGTAGTCCTCAGAAGCATTGAGCGTGCTGCCAGCACTTAAATAAAATAACTGCTTAAAATTCATCATCCAGCCTCATTAGAAATATCTCCAACAATGGTACTTCAATCACAGGCTCCACTTGTATCCTAATTTCTTTCCATTTCCTCGCAATACATTAAAAACATTTTTTTTTTTTCCCTCTCCTACTTCTACAACTGCTTCCAGACAGCTACGGTGTCCTCCCCTTGTTAGCTCTTAGCCAAACTTAGGCCACTTTGATCACACTATTAGTTGGTTATCCTACCCCATGTTAAAATACCAAACAGATAAACAGCCTAGTTTTCAGAAGAGGTGAGTACCAACTTCAAAAGACAACAGAGATATTCTGCATCTCAAAAGATTTTCTAATGAAGATGACAATTCACAGAGCCTTTTTTAAAAAAAAAAAAAAAGTAAATCATATTTTAGGTAACCAAGCTTGAAAATATTGGCCTTGTTTCCTGGAGTTTTATTATGTTAAATCATGCCAAGCCCCACAGGCTTTCCGCCCCCCCTTGCATTTTTCTCCAAGCTTGCTGTAACTATTATCCAAATGGGTAACAGGAAAAAAAGATAAAGTGGTGATCTCATTGTATTGTCAGAGGTGTCAGGGGAGAAATGGGAAGACTGCTTTGTCATTTTATGAGGGATTGTTTTAACGAGCAACGAAAAATTACCCCATACTTCCCTTTTTCATTCTGATATGTGACTAAAACCTGAAACTTCATCTTGCACATCAAGTAAGAACCAAGCATCACCTTCAAATCTCTCAAATCTTCTCCATTTAACTCAGACTATGCTAGAGGTACCTGAACAAACCAAAACGATTTCCAGCCCCTCAAGCATTGAACTGTACACTCAGCATTTGTCACAACCCTGTGACCCAACTGGTTTAATTTAATTGTTCCAAGTTCAAATCCTTTAAGGAAAATGAATCCATTCCCACATATCAAACACCAGTTTAATTATCTCACCTACAGGACACTGAATTACGGCCACGCTCTGTCAGGACGCTAATGATGCAAAGTCCTTCAGAGCACACACAACCACTTTGTAAAGTTAAAAGTTTTGAAAGCATCTCAAAGCCCCATATATCAATTATTTTCCAATGACACCTTACGGAAAGCAAGATAGCTGCCGTCCTCAGAAAACCATGACCTTCTACCAGGCCACCTCAAACCCCAGCTAGCAAGCACGCAGACTTTGCCTCACATTTCCATTGGCTCCAGTTCAAAAATAAAGTTGTTTTCTTTCCCCCCTCTTATCATCCAACTCTACAATGATGTCCATTATATTACTTCATACTTTTTAAAGTGATGAAGTGACAACAAAAAGTATCTTGGGAGAGACTGACAAGTTTATCAGCAACAAATGAATAGAGAATGATGTGATTTTTTTAATATAGTTTTTTTAATTACAGCTGTCACTTGGTGAGACATCCTGCCCGTGCTTTGAGCTGTACTTACTTGTGGAAGATCTCTGCCGATAAGCACATACTTTTTATTTACTCAGTGAACTTGATCTTACTTGTTGACTTTTACATTCCTGATTTCTCCTGACACATGACTGAGAAATTCAATAACAATAGCGAAGTAGCATTAGGCTCTGGTAGCAACCATCGTGCTATGAAAAACAAGGCCCTGTTTTCTTTTGCCTCAACAGTCACCAAAAGACTGCAAGAGAAATCTCTTGTCCTCAAAATGACGAGCTGTCCCCTGCTGCAGTGTCAAGGTCGTAATGTCATTATGACTACAAACCCACTTCCCTGTGGTCAGAAGGCACTGATCACAACCATCAGCCTTTACAAAACCAAGATACATTTGGAAATATTTGCCATGTAGTTCTAATATCCTGATGGAAAGAAAACTCTGAAGTTATGAAACTGGCCTTTGCCACCATTTATCACCCACTTATGCCTCTAAACCAAGAGTAGGCCCAACTGAAGGAGTAGTTGGATATAGGCATTTGACTACTTCTCTAAACCCACCTCCTAGCCCTTAACTTTTCAGTCTTATTTATCTAATGGAAAAATCAGTGAGTCATCTCCAAGCAAATTTCCACTGAATGAAGGCAGAGGCCAGAAGAGTGACATACTCACTGCCTCCTGGTCTCACCAGTGACCCGGGACAAGTTGCTTCCCGTCTGTGCCACAGTGGGGATAATAATACTGGCCTGCAGGATAAAGCATTTTGAATTCCAAAGAGAAAAAGTAAATTGTAGCAGCCGGTTGCTGTTATGTGAACAATTTAAGTGGAAAGATAAGACAACCTGGTTTGGACAGTGGGAAAAAAAACCTGAATACTACATTGATGTTCTCCTCACCTAGAGGCTCTCAACAGATACTCTTACCCTTCTGTGATTGCCCTGTTCTGGACAACTCTTATCACCAGCACTTCCTCTTGTTCTTTTTTCAACCTTTCAGTCTAAAATATTGTAACTTCTACCCTTTGGATCCACAGTTCCCTTCTTTCTTGCTCCAAGTCTGAAAAGAAGCTGTCAGTATATCCTGGGTTTCCTGTTTTTCCAGTGGCATCTTCCCTCCACATCCATCTTGGATTACTGAAAATTTTCTCCCCCCCCCCCACCATGTTCACACTTCCTCCAATACTTTTAAAAAAGCTGCATAGTGCAATATCCTACACCAAGAGTTCATTTTTGTACCATACATTCTATATAATTTTTATCCACTTCAGTCTTTGAGCAATTTTTCATATTACCTTGTAATCCCTCAAAAGTTTCTTGCCAAATTGAGCAAGAACAGCAATAAAATGAGGTGAATTACACCTGTAAACACATGTAATAAAAAACCGATTCATTTATATTCTAGCGCATCAAAGAGGGATTCTGTTCAAGGCTACCTGATAAAAAATAATCCAACATTTTTATAATCCATTGGGAACACAAACCAACCCCCTTTACCGAGGTGGTTAATTCTGTTGCTTGAATAGCACAGAACACTTCCTAACTCTCAGAGTTTGCAGATTCCTTAATTAAATACTTACTAGCTACAGAACATTATGGATATTCAATTCATATCTGCAAAAACCAGAAAACTCTTTGCAAAAGACATGACGGAGCAGGAAGAAGACATCTAAGAAAAAACAATCCAGAATTGTCGGGTCGCCTTAGCTGAGGAGAGCACACACAAACTGCACGTACACGGCAAGTCTCAGGCAACACGCTCCTTGGAAAAGGAGCAGGCTGTTGGACAAAACCCCCGTCTCAGCAAATTTTATGTACCTCTAGGTTAGTCACTTCTCACCGTGTTTAGCAGTTTTCCATTTTAAACTTTTAACATAGAGTCCAAAAAAAAAAAAAAAAAAAAAGAGATTAGAGCTGGACCCTGAAGGACTTTCAGGTTTCTGATAATGCACAATCCTGACATATTAAACAACAACAAGCTCCATCTGTATCAATGAGAAGTTCAGGATTTATTACAGGGCTCACTGACAGCACCACATTACACCAGGAGTTATGGGCTTGATGTAGAAATTACTGAGAGTAACTCTATAGCTGTGTTATTCAGGAGGCAAGACTAGATTTTGATAATAGACATTTTGGCCTTAGAATTTATGAAGCTATGAATATAAATAAGAATACGATTTACAGACCATGCTATTTTTCCCTGAAGTTTGTCACACATGGATGGCAAGAGTGGAAACTCAATCCCCTCAGCGAGAAAGAACTCAAGAAGGGGTCAAAATGCTACTTAAACTTCTTATCTCAATTTTTTAACAATTTGTACTGAGTGCTTAGCTCATGAAAACAATGTAAGTATGTAAAGCTAAGATCTTGATTCTGATCTTACAAGTACTGGATATGGCTTGACAAGAGTGCGCTGTAATATTCCAACACAAAGGTAGACAGAAAAGAAACCAAGACAATGAGCCTCCATTTTCTGAGTTCTAATCATGATTAAATATCACTTCAAGTCACTTACAGCTTTGTTGGACTCCTCATCAGTCAAGCTTTTCATGACAACTTCCAAACTCGGGTCTTCTTTGCTGCTTGCATGTTCAGTGCCACCATGATCCTGGTAGAAAGGATTGATAACAGGTTTTAAACAGAGCTATGATGCCTCATAATAGCTAAAGTCAAAAATGAGACAATTTTATCTTTTCTTTCGTTTGTCTAAACAAGTGAGCAGCAAGAAAAAAAGTAAAAAGATCCACAATGAAAGCATCCTAATATCAGGAGACAAATAAGTGATACAAGCTTTAGAACATAGGGACCTTGGTCTCCACTTGGCCGACTCGAAGTACCAGGAGGCAGCCCAACACTAGCACTTAGGTGCAGACCTGGGTCAGCTTTCAAGGTCAGACTAATCCCTGCCAATGGAAAAACCGCTGAGAAGAGGCCTCCTCCAGTGTTCTGTCTGGAGGAAGACTCTCAGGCAAGCTCAGGAGGCTTAAGCCAGCAGTCGAGCATCATTGTCAACTTGAAGAGCAAATGTAGCCTGAGGATTCAGGTATTTCTGCACGTTACTGTGAGGACACTGCAAATGACACTCAACGATGACTGGAGAACCAGCAAATGAAGGGAATGGCCCAAAAGACGTAAGTATTTGACCAAGATGGGCTTCAAAACTTTCTCCTCCATGAAGTTTTTCTCTTTCTATAGAGAATTCCTGGCAAAAAAATGGCCCTTGAAACACAAAATAGCACCTTCCTAAGTAGAAAAGCTGGTCTGATCAGGATTATTCTGATATTTTCTATAAATAATAACTACAATATATTTAAGAAGTATATGCTTCCAAGATAAATTATTTCCTACTTGTACTGAAAAAGTTAAGATAGACAGGAGATGGTATCTTTTCAGGGAAAATGTTGTTAGAATTTAAAGGAGAGAATATCATAACTTTGATTGTAGGTAAAATTTAACACGTTAATTCTCCTTCACTTTTTTAAACCAACCAAGCATGTCCTGAATGTGGACTGATTTTTGACCTTTTATTTTGATTTGCTTTAGTTTAAAATTGTTTTAATACTCTTAAGCCTTTGCTCCAAATTTGGAGCTGTTCTCTCTTGCAGAGCAAAATGCACTATGTGCCACAAATGAAATGTCAAGATCTTCAGTCCAAGAAGCAAAATTATTTCTGAATTCTCATTAGACATTCTACTTTTAAGCACACAATGACAATTAGGTAAATGTCTCAACCCTACCTGAGCAGGCAAAGTACCTCTGTATGAAACCTCTGAACAGTCTCTGTTCGGTACTGCGACAAAATACCTAAATCTGTTGCCTTCTGATGAATGAAACTTTTAAAATCGGATGTTTTACAGTAATTAGTATTTCATGTACTTTGATTCTTGAGGCTTGCCCACAGTATTACACCACAACATAGACTTATCCTGTACTGCAGCTCCATGCAGTGAAGCAAGACCTTGTTTTAAGACAATTTACTGTTCATCACTTTCCATATTAAAATACTGCAATGAAGATAAAATAAAGAAAATGAAGAAAATTTACACAGCAGTACATGGTAGCTATGGCACCCTGAGATTCTGTTACGCTAGCCAGGTTATTTAATGGGATCTGACAAGCTTCACGTAGAGAGAATGTAACACTCAATGTTAAATATTTATTTGGTATTTCTAAGATATTTGAAGATATAATTTCAAGGTATAATGGAGAGTCAGTTCTGCTTTGCTTTATTTGAAGACAGGAACAGCTGAGATGCGAAAGCAACGTGAATTTCTGTATCATAATAGTATCTTTTGGGTACATTTATTTTATATAATGAAAAGCTACTTGCTAGAAGTAAAAATCTGGATTTATTTATAAAACAGACAATTTAAATTAAATTTAAATAGTAAAAGCTTGCCATTAATGCATGAAACTGAACATGAGGTCTCTACCTCTAAGGCAAACACCACCCTGAGTGCTTTGGCTTCCACATGCCAGCAGAGTCTAATTACAGTCATTTGACCACAGCACAGAATGTGCCTAAACAAAGCTTCCTGGTTCATCCTGAAGACACAAATATTAAACAAAGCTGGGACCAAACACGAGTATTAAAGAGTCAACAAAAAGAAAATGAACTTGGGCTCTGTAAATGGTAGAGCAATCTGTAATCCACCAGCTGCACCTGGGACCTGCTGCTTTTGTGGAGGAGAGAAGGAAAAGCCAAAGCAACTGTCCCAAAATGACTCAGATTCAAACAAAAACTAAGCAGCTCTTGCACTGTACAGGCTTATGTCTGTATGGAAGTAGCCAGCAGTGATAATATAATCTGGAAAGCAATAGCAAGCGTGCAAACAGGAGATTTATCCAGCATTGACCGGTGCTGTGGGATCACAGTAATGCTCATTGAAATACCAGGAGTTCAGCGCACGTGAATCCGTCAATTCGAGGCAAGACCAAACCCCAATTGAATTAGAAAACATCTTTTGCTTTATTAGCTCAGAGAGAAATAGAATTAAAAAGCAACAGCAAGGCTAACCGTGTACTTCATCTAGAAAATTGCGTTCCACCGTATCGAGACGTCAAAATGAGAAGAGCGTGGTGACGCTGCGTGGATTCGTGGGGCACAAGAGAGAAATTAGTCTACACTGGGGCTGAGACAGCAACTAGAATGAAGAAAAGCATTGGCAATGTTACCACTGAGGAAGTTTTCACACTGGAAGACTTTCTGCTACAACACTGCGTACCAGAGCTCCCTGCTTAAACAGCCCTGGTCTGCTCCTCCAGGAAAATAAAATGAGCAGGAATGAGGGGGTCCAATGCTGGAGGCACAGGACAAAGTGGTGGGTCAGGGCTCTGAGCTAGGTTGAGATTGTCTCAAGGGGCTCTTGTAATGCAAACCATGTACCCTGTGACCTCTTTCACTGCAGCTAACTGCTCGTCATCCCTACTTTGTTTTAGAGATGCTGACGGGAAGGTATTCTGGGGGAAAAGAAGCTTAGAAGGTGGGAGTTTTCCCATGAAAAAAGCTCATTTCAGTTCTGTAGGAGAATATCCATGTTCCAGGCAAAAGATCCTCACCACAACTTCTCCAATCAGCTGTAAAAGGAGCAGGATAGAAGATGGCAAGGTTTTCATTTGGAGACTTTTCTTCCTCCTGTACAGCAATAAACTGACCTTAAAGCCGTGTCAGCCCTTTCAGTAACAATGAGACAGGGGAAAACGCAGCTAGTAGGTCATGTTCCTACCCAGTGCATTTTATGATTCAAGGTTTAATCAGGCAACGTGCTCAAATTTATAATGAACTGCTAATTATGATGAATCTAATATAGCAATTCCCAATTAAAGAAACCCCAAAGAACTGCCTTCAAATCTTACCTCAATGGAAGACTGGGAGCTGGCAGGTAAGGGGAAAGGAGTAACAGCCATCTGATTGACTGCATCTTCGCTTCTGTAAAACAAACAAACAGCAGCTTATTACTCATTAAACCATAATGGCCAAACCTGGTTTTGCCACTTAAGAAAATATTCTTTCCAGCATAGAATGGAACTGGTTCTCATCAGAAGCTAGAGCTCAGAAAAGCCCTTTTGCTTTTGTTCTTTGCTAGCAACTGGATCACATCCCTTCTTGGGACCACAGTAGTTTCACCTGGGACATATCGACATCACATTCTTTGGAAAACTAATTTTGTGTGGATTATCAGAGGATGCAGTCGGAGTTTATGGCCCCTACACATCAACAGATGTGTTAATATTTTGGTAGTCCCTTCTACTACCATCTACATTTGTAAACTGCTTGTTTGTAGCCCAAAATTCACGTTACTGAAATGTAACGCTTGTTTTACCACAAAAGGCAGCTGCTTCTTTTTTTGTTCATATTTGTTGTGGTCTTTGCTAAAAGATTCAATATTAAAACATGAAAAAAAAAAAAAAGCAGGGAGAAGAAAAGAGATGAACATTGATTCCCTCTGCATATAAAAGTGCATTATTTTTCCAAGGTGCTTATTACGTACGGCATCTTTTCCTCCATCCTCTTTAAAACGCATTCCTAAGTTGATATCTGATTATTTTTGCTAATGTTTTTCCTCAACTGCCATTTGAAATTATTTGGCTTGTGGGACTAGCTCTGCATTTTTTCAGCTTCTTTAGAACCAAACTGAGTAAAACACACCTTAGTGAGATCGTTTAAGGTAAACCTGAGGCATATAAAAAAAAAAAACCCAACAAACTCCAAATTTCCTTCAAACACTGTCCTGATGCACCACTTTCCTCTGAGGGCTGAGCCAAGTCTCACAGAAGCCAGGCACATGATGCACGCCCCATTTTGCTAATGATTCAGCGCTATCAGACAGCCTCTGCTCGCCGAAACACGTCAGAGGAGGAATCAGCAACGCTGCTGCTTTGCAGATACAGATCTCGGGGTGAAAGCACGTGATTTTGCACACAGTGGGTCTTCTGCATTTGATTTGTCTTAGACTGGACATCAGGAAAAAAAAATTTCACAGAAAGAGTAGTCAGCCCTTGGAATAGGCTGCCCAGGGAGGTGGTGGAGTTCCCATCCCTGGAGGTGTTTAAAGGTGCTTTAGATGTGGTGTTGGGGGGATCTGGTTTAGGGGTGAGCTTTGTAGAGTAGGGTTGATGGTTGGACTCAATGATCCCAAGGGTCTCTTCCAACCTGAATGATTCTGTGATTTCTGGTCCTATCTATAGTCCCTTCCAGGTTACTGCCACACAAGCAGAATGGTTTCTTCTTTCATTTTTGGAATAAAATAATAGACTCGGATGTGTTTAAAAACATTTTACAGAAAAAAAATAAAATCTCATTTTCTCCCTGAGGAGTTAAAGGCATGAAGCTAGCATGTTCTGAGAGACAACACCGTAAATCAACAGCTCTCAGCAGAGCAGCGTTTGGGAAATTCAGTCACAGGCATTTGGAACGATAAATCCTGCAGGCAAAGGTTGGTGAATTCATTTACTTATCTTCAACCAAACAGCCATACAATTCAAAGGAGTCGGTTCCGTGCCGCTCATTTTTCGTACTGGCTCCCAGCCTCTGCTCCTGGCCCTGCTCAAAGCCTTGCAGGAGTCAGAAACCAGGCTCAGATCGGAACCGGAGCGGCTCGCGCTGCAGAAACACGCGTGCCCAGGGCCAAGGCAGCCACCCGAGGAAGGCGCAGAATCGAGCCCGTGAATTTCAGCGGCGTTTCACAATTTCCACGGGCGTTTTACCCCGCCAGGCATATTAGGCGAGGACATCTTTCCTCCTCTTATCTTCGTCAGACATCCAGCTCATTACGTTGCTTTTCTAACCGATAAGAATAAATCAACACAGAGTAGGTCTCTAAGAGACCTAGCAATTTTTAGTTGACAGTAGAGGCTTTTCTGACCATAGTTTATAGGAGGCTCAAAAACCATGAAAACACCACTTCTGTAGCTTACAAGACATGCTGTGTGTCTTGCAATGAGGAGCAAACCCGAAAATAACAAGGTATGTATAAACCTTTGTAAGAAATACTCTAAACATCGCTAGGCAGAAGCTTTATGATCTGCATGACAAAGCGGAGTGTAATTAATCACGCAGCCTAGTTTCTACTTCATACAGCCACACAAAAGGTTAGGGTTTTCTTCTAATAACCGGGCAAACATCTTTATGCAGTTTTAAATGGATGGTCATTTTTATTCCAAGCAATAAAAAAACACTTATAGTAATTCCCCCGGAGGGGGGGTGGAGGGGGCGGGGGAGGAAGGCAAAAAAAATTCAAACCCCCAAGGTTACCAAGTGTCACAACTTGTAATCTCCCCCTGCTAGGACTTGTACATATTTAAATACTTTAATGCTGCTTCAAAGGAGAATGTTTCAAAGCAGAATCAAAGCGGGAACATATTTTAAAGTGACGGATTTAATAATAAATCGCTCTTTCTGCTCTCCACTTCCCTAAGTGTCCTCAACTAACACAGGAATTTATTTACAACTAAAAGGAGCGATCGTTTCCTTTTGATGCAGCGGCAGCCAGCTTAGAGGTCTGAGCATCGTATTCAAATCACAGCGACTGCAAATGAGCATTCAACGTTATTTGCCAATAGCTGCTCCGTAACCACCTCCGAGAAAGCTGTTCTCAGTTCCCAGCGCTCAATCTTGCTCGAGGTTAAGCTGTCTAAACCCTTCCCAGTCAAGACACAGCTTCGTACTCTCAGGGTCAAAGCAACACACAACATAATTTATCCAGCAGGGAGGCTCGGATGCTCCCCCTCCATTATCTGCAGAACCGACGGAACGTCCACCGCTCCCATTCCAGCTCTTCCACCGGTTTGTACAAGGGGCTGGGACGAGAGCCCGCCTCCCCGCTGCGCTCGTGCTCCAGAGAGCTGTTTATATTTCAGCAGTTACATATAAACTGAATAAGGGAAGGAATTCATCACTCCTCTCACAAATACTTTTATTGCTTCTAACCTCTCAGGTTCGTTTCTGAGTGCAAATGGGAATTAGACCTGCTTGGAGGTTAGAGGGCCTAGTGCTTGTGCCAACATCACTAACTGCAGCTCGATGCTGGAGAAACGAGAAGTTTTCCCCACTGCAAATGTCACAGCAAGAAAGATCAAAGCAACATGTAAGTGGCAAAGACTCTTTAAACTTTAGAAAAGCTCATAGCCTTTCAGATTTATTTGATTAGATTGTCATACTTTACTACATTTTACTTCCTTTCTAGTCTAAATAGGACCCCTGGACATTCCCCGTCCTTTCTCACTGATCAAAGAGAAGAATTTCTGATGTTCTGCTCCAACTGTGCCTCCCATGAAGGGGGTGATGTGCAGCTTAAGCAAAGACAAATATAGTTATTATTGTCTAATAACTAACTACTATAAATAGCCGCCACAAAATAAGCTTGAAAGAGCAATATGCAAATAGAAATCTAAAGGGATTACTCACTCCACGCTGCAGAAAGTAAGCCTGAAGGGAAGTCAGAGTTGTGTGCTGTGTGAGGCTTCAGCCTGGCTGCCCTGCAAGGCTGTGCTATATCCTTATCAGAAAGCTGTCTTCGGCACATTGGAGGATGTCACACACAGCTGGAATGGTCTATGTAGCATTCAGCAAGTTATCTTTCTAGAGACGATAACCAGAAGTCACGGCCTCGGCCAAATTCAGGATTTATTTTTTTTTTTTCCTTCATTTGCTCATCAACCTTAGACATGCAATTCTTGAATTCAGGTTCACTGTCTTCCTGCGAGGAGATTTTCTGTTTTCCATGTTACTTACCCTTAGGTGGCCCAGGTTTGTGATGGTTTAAGCTCGCTAGTACGGAACGCTAAGAAAATCCTTGTTGGGCCAGCTGAGTGAGATTCATTACCTGTCTAAAGCAGAGCATCTTGTCTAAGATAGTGTCCAAAATTCTTCTATGATCAGTTCAAAATCGAGATGCACTCAGAAGGGCGATTCATCCCAGCACCTAAATGACCTAATTGAGGACAGGGTGGATTGAATTGCTCTTTGGAGGTTCTTGACAATTGCTCACTAATCACAGAAGTCCAGATGACCTCTAGCAGTCTAAACTAAGAGAGATGAACCTCCAGCCAAACTATCTGCAACTACACTAACAGATCATGTGACAACAGCTTGGTAAGGGCTTGTGGATGCTTTTTGGGAATATGAAATACATAAAAAAACCTAAACCAACAGCATGTATGCAGTTGCACAACATCTTAGTTGGAACAGATCTGCAGACCAAGTGAGTGAACGTTTGCCCAGTAACTCTTAGGACTTCCACTGGTTGTGACATCATGACATAAAGTCCTGCATGTTGTTGAAAACTTGGATTGTCCACATCCTGCTTGTTAATAAAAAAAGAAATACTAGGTCAGGATCTCATATTTTCTCATCTTTGTTTTCCCTCTAGAAGTTCCTTTGGAAAAGAGGAACCGCAGGCAAGTTGCACGCTGAAAAGGCACGCTGGATTTTTCCTTCAGCTGGGTCAAGGCAAGACCTTTGTATTATGCCTCGTGACAAATCTCTCCTCCTAAGAGCAAGAACAGTCTTGTTCCCCATTTCCCCTCCATCCATTCCTAACTATGTGAGAGCCAAACACATACAGATATTTCAAATGAGCAACATTAGTTCCTATAAACTGCAGCTGAGGTCATCAAAGGTTTGAAAGAGCCCAAATTACTAAACTTCCTCAATCGTGCACTTGTTCCCACATGTGTATGACAGCAAGGAGGAAACAGCTCTGAAGAAAACAGGAAAAGTTCAAACTTGCACGCAGAGTGTCTGGCAAGAGCTTATTTTTAAAGCTTTCCCACATGAAAGAACCTAGACAATCAAAGCAAGTAAAAACAGAGTTCATACTATTAAAATAGGAGCAATTATGTAAGTCAGAATAACTTTTAAAGCAAAGCTAATTTCTAAAGCATGACAGTATTTGTGACTCTGGCAAATAATAAAATGTTACTTAGAGAGGCTCCGAAAGAAGAGCAAAGAGTCGGTGGCGACGTCACAGGGAGGGAGAGCGTTAAATAGCACCGAGAACTGGTCGGTCCAGTCGGTGCCCTCGCTTTACCAGTGCTCAGAGTAGAAGGTCATAAATAACAAGAGATTTAACTTTACAATGACACCTGGAAACAGCAGGAGGGGTTAGATGACAGAGATTTGTGGGCTTCAACTGAGAAGTGACAATCCCATCACCAGAAAGCAATGATAACGGAACGAATGACTGCAGCGTGGGAGGACGGCTCTGGACAGCTAACAGATGGTATTTCAATAAGGAAAAACCCGACAGCGCTTGATTCTTAAAGCATTTCTCATGTTTCATCACAGCCCAAGACAATTTTCTTTCATGGAACAAAGGTATACCAAAGAGGGAGTCGCAGAACTGAACACGATGGGATGACGGTCTGAAATCAGTGGCGTTCCCTTTGATTCAAGCCTTCCAATTCTATTTGGTCTGCTTATTATACGAACACTGAAGCACCAAAACAGATTAAAGGCAGTTAATTGAGCATGGAAAAACCGCTGAATTCGCTGAATCACAAAATTCTCACTGTAAAAGAGCATTCCGATACAAACTGGATTTCCTACTACAGATGTAAAATCTAATTACATTGTTTTATGATGCATCTTAAAAGGATGGACTCACAATGCACGAACAAACCTCACACTGGATACAAATCCCATTCTGTTTTGGGAACTAGGGCACAGAGACTCCTACAAGACACAAGTCTCACATTATTACCTGGATAATTCCTGTTGTTAGAGATTCAGATTGAGAATTTCAAAAGGCAACTAAGACCCTTTCCATGCCCTATTGCCACTGACTTCCACCAGCGCTTCCATACCAAGCTGCAGTCAACTTGTTATTTATTTCTCATATTCAGAAATCAAAAAGACAACCTTTATTGGGCACAGTAGCTTGGATGTTAATACAGCAGCTGGAAGACTTTGAGGTCAGATAAGACGTGCCCGGCCGCTAATCAAAGGAAGCATTTGGACCCAGTCATGTCACCTCAGGAAGATCTTGTCGTGCTTGGGCTAGTGGTTGGTTTGTTTGATAAACTGGGTGAGCGGGTTAAATGCCTTCAAATTTGTTACTGGGGAAGGCTACGCAGCACAAGATGCACTGATTCTAAAATAAATAAATAAATAAATAAATAAATAAGTAGAAGTGACACTGTAACTGCAAATCTTTTAGATGCTATTACAAGTTCATGTAATTAATGAGACCACTGGGAAACTGTTCTGTGTTAAGACCTATATTTTGGAATCTGGCCAAAATCAACTGCTTTAAACAATCATCATCGACTTAATTGAGGAAAAGATGCTCATAAACCAGAGTGAGAAGCCTTCAGATATAAGCGGACGTCTCCGAGTCTCACAACACCTACTGCACTGTCTCATCAGCAAAAATTTCAGGAGAGGGTGGGAACGCAATTGTAACACCACCTGGGTATTAAAAAAAAATGTGTGAACAGATTTTTATAACACAGATTGTAAGTTAGGATTTAGGAAACAGCCAAAAAGGCCAAGGATACCATCTATTCTTTATCTTTTCCTAGAAAAAATAAATCTGGTGCAACAAAATCCACGTTACTTAATGATAGTTATTACGGTTCTCACAGAAAGGATTTTCTGTGCCCAGCAATTTTCTGGGCTTCTCTCCTAACTGATTAAAGAGTTTATGGAAACATCCCCCTGCCCTGTACATGAACCAGAATACCAGAAATAGGAAAACCTTGATGCTGTTGCCTGCTCCCAAGTGAAACGCGGCACGCTTATCGCCGAGCATCCTTCAGCTGAGGAAAATAAGGCCTCGGGATATCAAAGAGAGCACTTTTTAGTAACAGCCCAAGAGCCCCACCAGTTTTGCTTTGCTGTCCTAGGTCAGCTCAGTCAGGCCCACTGGAACTTTTCAGGCAGCAGAACGACGTGCTTCTAGAAAACTATAACCCACTCCGGCCTCTCGCTGATAAAATTAGAATATGAATATCTTCACGCACATGAAGACCAAACCCATTTCTCTCATAACTCCTGCAGAACGTGTTATTTTCTTACAGTGAGCTCTGGCCTCTTCTTACTGTGTGCTCCAGGACGTGTTTTGGCCACGTTACGCTACGTGCCTTCTACCTTGAAAAGCAGTGGCACGGCTAACAGCGCTCGGGAGGAGGAAAGCGGTATTTCTCCCGCAACCGGTTCCTCCTCATTTTCAAAGCATAACAAATGTAACGGTATCCTGCTCTTTCCACATCATTAGAGCCCAGAGGAACATATCTGAAACCAGCCAAGCAGCAAACCTACCAGGAGAGCTGAGTCTGCTACACTCAGCGCTTTGTTCTCAGCTGGAAAAGCTATTGCCCGTGCACGTATCAGAGACGGATGGAGATTCAAGATGCCTGTTGCTGCTCCTATTTACTATAGCTGGCACCACAGCACATTAAGTAGTTGCACTTCAATATCCTCATTTTATATTATAGTTTTCAAAGAAGTTGATAAAGCAAGATAGAAATCCTTTTTTCTACCAAACTGCACCATGGGACAAGACTCCGGGGGCCGGTGAAGTCTTTTGGTTCATGTTTTCAGTCAATCACATCCACTGGTTTTGTGGTCTGAGGTGTAGGAACGGGAAGCAACAATATAGAATGTGCTCGTGGAATACAATTTGCACAAGAAAAGAAAATTGTTATCGTTCCCCCTTAAAATTCACCTTTAAGAGAGAGAGTCTAATTTGGTTTTGCTAAAATTTGGAACCATCTCTTACTACGACAAGTTGACCACATATCAAAAACAAGGGGACATGAGTTTCCTCCCTGCATCAGAGGCAGTGCTCTCGTTACTAACAACATCCTCTCAGTGGGAGAATTTCTTTTCACGGCCGTTTGAATGGCTGCTCGGGTCAAGAGAACAGAGCCATCGGTTGTCAGCGCACTCTAATGGAAGGCCGAGAGCAGTGACAAGATGTGTGCTCTTGAGAAGTGTGAAGATGCAAGTTTACAACCTCAGCAGCATTTAAAAACAGAAATGGTTTAAACTCTAGAGACAGAAACAAGAATTACCCGATAGTACTTCCAATATCTATCGATTACGGTCATTAGGATAACTTTTTGCCTTGAAACCCCCTTCTACACAGACAATCTGAAGAGGGGGGATCACGGCTAAGAACTTACAAGGCCTTTATGTCTTAAACACAACACAAAACATGCACCAAGGATTTCCAACCCACGAGCGACTGGAGCTCCCACTCACCCTTCGCCGAGGAGCTCGGTCGCGCTGCTCGGCGCCACAGGGCAAGGCTGCAAGAAGCCCCCGACGGCACGAAAGCCAGCCTTGCGTTTTGGTTCCCTAAGTTGTGGTTCTGCCTCTGGAGCTTCCAACCAGACACATTTTCCACATGCAATTAAGTAATGGTGAGTGAGTTGTCGTCCGTGACGTTTCATTTTCAATGGCTGGGCAAAGTAACACGGGAGCTGCAGGCGAGATCATTAATCTCCTCCAGATCCTTTCGTGCTGCCAAGTATAGCAACTCATTCTTCACGGCGCTAATGCTGCTCTTCCATCATTCCCGGCTACGCTGAACCAGACGGAGCCGTGCAAGGAAATGGACACATTTATAGGCACTCACCCGCAGATTAGTACGTTGTTCACAGGTAAGCGGCGTATGAGCGAAGAATATAAACCAATAGCAAGTATGATGTATATGTTGGTAGGAAGATCGCGTGATAAAACGGCATGGGAAGAAGTGCCCGGTGGAAGTTACAGCTGGAATAGGTGTATTTATGGGATTTCATTCTATTAAAGCATATGTGGGTTCTGGGAAAGAGGCAGCTTCTGCTTGGACTTCCCACCCAGGGTCATAACGTTCTGAACTCCAGAGTGAACGCATGGGGGTGTCCTTAACTCGTAAAGAGGAAAAATTCTCATGCTTGGAGTAAAAGAAAAGACGCCCACATATAATTCTAGGAGAAGAGAAGACTCCGAGGGGAATCTTATAACTGCCTTCCAGCACCTGAAGGGAACCTACTGACTGGAGAGGGAGTTTTCACAAGAGTGTCCAGCAACAGGACAAGGGGAAGTGGCTTTAAACTGAAGTAGAATAGTTTTGAACTGGATTTTAGGATGAAGTTCTTCAGTACGAGGGTGGTGAGACTCTGGAATAGATTGCCCGGAGAAGTTGTGGATGTCCCATCCCTGGAGGTGTTCAAGGCCAGGTTAGATGAGGCCCTGAGCAACATGGTCTAGTTGAGAGGTGTCCCTGCCCACAGCAGGGAGGTTGGATGAGATGATCTCTGAGGTCCCTTCCAACCTGAGTCATTCTATGATTTCACGAATTTTTACACAGATGAAAGGTTGTTTTAGCAGATTCCCTCCTACAGAAGCCACCCCAGTTCTCCTTACCAAGGTCAGGTTCCCCATATAAAGCATTCTTTCACACATCCATCCAACCCATGCTCCTTGGACTCCATCTACACTTGCCTGCTCCTCTCACAGCAGCTCCCTGTCCAGCCCCAAGTCTCTGCATCATTTTCACTCCCTTCTGGCAGTTTGGGTGAAGCAAGCTGCCCAGTCTGGGTGAAGCAAGCTGCCCATCCTGTCCTTGTGCTGGCAGAACAGAGTGCTCTCAAACTCAAGAGGGACAGCTCAGTTCTTCAGCAGACACTCCTAAAATAGGCATTCAATTACATTAGATCTTGGGTTTTTTACATTATTAAGGAGAACTCTTCAACCATCCTGAGAAGAACAGTTGAGGAAAAGGTTTATTTCACTGAAAGAGAAAAGAGTAAGTTCAGGATTTTCAAAACAGGCTAAATATATGAATATGTAACGTAACAGGATAAAGTTCAAACAAACGTTTTGATGAGAACCGTTCTTACCGTATGAAAACCAGCTTGACCTTCGATGGGGCAGTCTTAATGATTGCAGAAGCATTCTGATGACTTCTTCCATACAGTATCTGATTGTTTATCTGTTAAAAGAAAACGAAGATTTTCATGTCAGTGAAGTAGTATTTATTTTTTTTTGATTTATACCACCAAGACTTACAAATTTACTGTGGGATAAAGAGATAAGACTCAAAGAAAATGCAGCTTGCAAAACATATATTGTGCAACTTCTGAGGTGGTTCTTTAATCATTTCTCATCAGCTTTGTCATTCCTTTCCAAAGGATAAATCCTAATTTGATCTTGAGAACACCCCTGTTCTCATACTGATTCCACGATGGACCACAGAATTCCACCTTGGAAAGGATTCCTAGATGGCCCACCAAATTGTCGCCTTAGAATTGATTTTAAATATTACATTTTCAACATCATGGACTCCAATTTATCAAAGAAAAAAAAATACTGTATTAATAGAAAAACATCTCATGTTTTATTCTAGACCAATATGAAATAGGAAACAACGTGGAGCCAATTTAGTCTTATTAGAAGGCCACAAGTTAGAGAAATCTTTTACTCTTTTTCACAGATCCATAGAATGGATTTTAAGTATCATCCCCAGATTTTTGGGAAGCAACTTGATCTGAGAAGAACCATATAGATATGACAGCAGCACAGATTTTGAGACGGGCACTCCTATTCCTGAGCTACGGGCAACTGGCAGTTTAGGAAAACTTGCTGTTAGGGGTTGTGCTGACTCCTCAGTTCCGTGGAAGGAAACAGAACTGATAACCATGGAGACAAAGGACAATTGAAGGACATGTCACATCACGATGTTTCAAACACCTAAGCACAGCACCAGGCACCAAGTACCACTTTGGACACGTTTGCCGCGTGCAAGTAAATGTGTGCAGAGGAAAATAACTTGGCTTTAATATAGCACATCCTTCCAGACTTTTCCTTCTGTAGGAACTAGAAGAGTCTGCCCAGTTTGAGGAAGCTTAGTGCCTCCCAGTGCCACGCTCAGGGAGTGAGACTGCAACAAGGACAAGAGCACCTCTGAGATGACAACAGTAGCTACCTCGAAGCCAACCAAAAGCATACTGGGTATCATATCACAAACATCACCTGTGGTGTAAAAAAAGGAATATTTAAAGCTTTTCTCATTCATTCCACAGTCAGGGCTTATGTTTAACACCTTCCTCCACCTCAGCCTGCCTGCAATGCCCTGAGTTTTTTGGGCTTCAACTTCCCTTCGTTAAGGTCTCCATCCTCAGAAGTGTCCTACGAGGATGTTCACCTTTCAGCTCAGGCATTGCACACACACTACAGCAATGTAGATCACATGCAGAACGTAGGGGAGATATGAACAGCAGGGAGATATGAATATCACAATACATTTAAAGAAAGCAAAAGCCGAGCTGAGTATGATGAGGACAAAATCATTATGGCCAGACAATTAACAAAACCCTCGAGCAGTTTTAGTTACACCCTGATGATTTTCAGTTTTACAGCTGAGCTGAAGAGAACACTCAGCAAGGAAAGTGTCCTCCCCTGACAGCAGGGAGCAGGACTACCACAGCTGTCTTCCTTCTACTTCAACATTTTAGACTGAGATAATCATCAAAATAACAATAATCTGTGGAAGAACAATTACTTACCTACACCCGAAGACCCATAAACATAAACATGGACACTAATTGAAAGCTACATTTAACAGCTCGTATTTTGCCCAAAAAAGAAGGCAAAACTTTAAAGATGAAGAAAAAAAATTTGAAATGAATAGTTTTCAGAGTCATGATGTTAGTTCAGGTTCACGGTTCAGCTCATCCTGAGTCTTGCTGTCTAAGCCAGCACCAGAGGCTTCCAAGCGTGTAGAATAACTTGCTATTTAACTCTGTCAAAATTCTCACTCTGAGCATCTTGATTAGATTAATGCACCTCTCCTGAGCTGAAGTGTCTGCACACCCTTCCAAAGTGAGCAGTTCTTTCAGCCCACTCTAAATTTACAACATAATATTTGCATTCACATTTGATACACCAGCGCTGCTTCAAACAATAATGATAACGCAGCCCAGGAACAATTTACTTGTGATTACAGAAGGACTTCTTGGGACTGAAAAATGTTTGTATTGGATTTTGGCTTTGTGTTCTTAGAAGACTTCTTTTTTTCATTCAAACAAGAAATAACTGGCCAAGTCTTACAGCCTGGTCTCATACAGGTTATTTGGTCATGTTGTCACCTTCCCAACACTCCCGTCTTCTTTTCAACGGGTCAAAGCAACGTGCAAGTTCAGCAGTTAAATAAGGACAACACCAGGACAGGATTAAAACCCCGACCACTCGGTTATTCATTCAGATTGAAGTGCAAACCATTGCCCTACCAGGCTGCTTAGTGTAAAAAATGAGCCAAAAAAGGTCTGTGAGAGCCTGAGCTGGCGTGAAAAGATCAGCGCTGAGGAAACGGCATCACCCCAACGTTCGGGAGGGTTTAATACGGTGCTGTCTGCAACTGCCATGCTTGCAAAAGCAGGGGGAGAAGCAACATCCCAGGCCACGCTTTGGTAATCAAAGCTAAATTAAAAAACCCAGCGGCAAAAATGAATGTTCAGTTGCATTCTGGCTTCAAGCTGGACTTGAAACTTTCAATGAGTTTGTTGACTCGATTTCTCTTAAGTTCAAACACAAATTATTCCCTGGGAATACAGTACGCTTTATAAATTGTTTGGATTTAGTTAAATTACCATCAGTTTTTCTAAACAGCAGACTTCTTAGATTAAAATTTATAGTCTTTACTCTGGCTAAATTAATCCTATTCACTAGATGGATCAAATAGGCCAAAATTTAATTAGCTGTGAGCTGGGTCTGTAAGTTATAATTTTTTAATTACACGAAAATGAAAGGATAATCAAAGTAATATATCTCCACAAGGTTTTGGACTGTCCCACATAGTTATTACAGCCAGCATTAATTTTTCTTTTTTTTCTCTTAAAAAAAAGGTCACTTTCTTTTGCAGAGTAAATTAACATTCCGTTAGCTTCAGATACCACAGTGATGAGTAAAGCACAAAAGCCTACCTAAATAAAACAAAAAAAGAGAACATCTAGGATTTCATAAGTAACACCATTTAAAATCTTTCAAATTAAATAAAGTGACACGTCAGATTGAGCAAATAGTACTCTGGGAGTCAAAACCTATAAATCTCTGCCTTACTTTTTTTTTTTCAGGAGAGATTAGAAACGAAAAAGAAAGCTTTGACTAAGCAAAAGAAACAAACTGATCGAAATCAAACTCAACTCTTCTTTAAATGTCTCTCTACAGAACTTCTTGGAAAGATGGCAGAGAACAGAGAGAAATAAAAACATGCTACAGGTATGAGGTCAGGTCAGCACATTTCGGTTCAGTCTTTAATATAACCCTACACCGCTTTGGGGCAGATTTTATCACATATCCCAAATGTACCGTTCCCTTCACCTACAAAAGTTTTGGTTTACAGTTTCATACACTAAAGGAGCAGAAAGTACAAACTCCCTGAAATCTGAACCCTTAAGAGAAAAAAAAACCCTAACAGATTGTTTGCTTCTCAAACTTTATTTTGCAGAAGAGAAACATTAGATATGGATATATTAAAAAAAAAGAAAGAGCGCTGTTTTTACTATGTGGCAGTAATGGAAACCTATAAAATTAGTATCATCTGATTTTTATGAAAATCAAGTTAAATGATACCCGAAGCTTGCAAAAGAACGGACGTAGCATTCTATAGCAATTATTTCTTTGTACCAGTGCATTAGGTTCCTTCTAACCACAGGAATTGTAGCACTTTGAGATTCAACCAGACTCTCTGAAACAATGGGAAAAGTTTCAGAAACTTTTTGATCAGTCAAGCTATCTAGAATGAACCCCCACAAAATACACCAAACCCTCACAAAATACACCAAACCCCCACAAAATACACCAAACCCCCAAATAATAAGGCACGAGTAGAACACTGGAAAGAAAAAATAATTAATTAGAATGTGAGTTGTTGTTTCCTCACCAACTTCTGGCCCAGCACACATTTAAACATGTGCATCATCTACAACAATCAACAGACCATAAACTCCTTCAAGACAGAAAATCTCCTGCTTTGCATTGCAGTTGAGCTTTGCCCTTGGCTCGACCAGCAGCTGAGCCCTGCGGTTCCCCCTCTAGAGAGAGTGGAAAGAGGGACAGGGCGACAGTAAACCACAGATTGCCCGTGTCCTCGTGCACAACCAGTGTTCTGATTACATTTTTACCTTATTTACAGCGCTACCTCATTTGCAGCTTTAAAAATCACCACCCAAGACTAACCTTAATTAGTAACCTGTATACAAAGTACATGGCAAAAGTATTTTTCAGTGAGACCCTGGGAACAGGTTGCCCAGAGAGGTGGTGGAAGCCCCATCCCTGGAAGTTTTTAAGGTCAGGTTGGATGGGGCTCTGAGCAACCTGCTCTAGGTGTCCCTGCCCATGGCAGGGGCGTTGGAACGAGATGATCTTCAAGGTCCTGTCCAACCCCGACAATTCTGTGATTCTATGATTCTATTTGTACCCTCCTATGAAAAGACCAAGAGGACACCATGCCTCAACATTACCTTCAGTTAATGTATCTGAGAAGAGAAGCTATGACTATTGTGTTAAATAGGAATAAAAAAAAATAAAAAATAAATCACCACTAGAACTAATCATTCAAGATGATTCTTACCATGTGAAAACCTCCCTGACTTTGTACATTCAAGTTACTGTCCGTCGTGAGGGATAGTGCCACTTGCCTAATGCAAAATAACTTGTCTTGACACAGGAAAAACATAACAATCCCACAACAAATAAATGGAGAACAAAACGCTCCCCTCCATTCTAAAGAAATGCACTGTAAATATGGCTGGGTAGTTCATCGACTTGAGCAAAATACTGATGTATCTATTTTATTACAGCATAACTTACATTTATCTAAGATTCTTAAAAGAAAACAGCAACCTTTCTTCACCAAAAAAGTTGTATTCTTCATCAAGAGGGTTGTCAAGGCCTAGCCCAGGCTGCCCAAGGCAGTAGTGAAGTCCCCATGATTCCAGAAGGGATTTAAAAGCTGTGGAGATGTGGTGCTGAGGGACAGGGGTCAGTGGCGCCCTGGTCGTGCTGGGGGAACAGTTGGACTCCATGATCTTAAGGGTCTCTTCCAATCAAAACTAGTCTATGATTCTGAAAATACATTTTGCACAAAAGTCCTCTGGCTTTGAACTATGACAAAACCGGCATAAAAATAAATATATAAAATAAACAAATAATGGCCTGTGATGGAACAGCCCAGAACGGACAACAGGCAAACTGTGATTCTTGTCTATGAAGACTACTTTTCACTCTCCCAAGAAATGCTGTGACCTCCTAGAGCAAAACATCCAAACGAGCCGTTTCCTTCCACCTCCTTCCTCATTTTCAGCAAGATAAGCAAGGAGAAGAAGATGGCAGAAAATCTCAGCATCAGTAATTTAGCATAACAGGGCTCGGAACAGCTTGGTTTATTAATAGAACGCAGTCGACTCTCTTATGGAGAGCTGATAATAATAAGAATAATAACAGGGTGGATTATTCAGTGTGAAGAAAACCTACCAAGAGGACAGACCCACGCCGAGTTCACGAGCAGCAGGGCTTAACAGCACAGGTACAGCACCACGTGAGCCCGCTGCGGGCCATGCTGGGCACAATCAGCCGCAGGACTAAGCCCAAACTAATAAGATCCGAAGCGGCGCAGACACCTGCACTAAAACAGCAAGAGTGCAAGGCAGGAGCACCACAGATGGTTTCTTTGCTTGGAAAGACAAAAAAAAAAAAAAAAAGGAGAATGGAAAAGCACAACTTGTGTCATGTAAAAATGATTTGCTTTTGCAAAGGGACCGAATTCTGACCCAAGTAATTTTTCTCCGCGTAGGATGAAAGGATCTTCCCCCTCAAAAAGCTGTTATCTCCAGCAACGTACCCGTCCAAAAGACATCACAGAAGATGCATTAAAGAAATAATGATTACATCCATTTTTTCATATGATCTGCATTTCACTCAACGTATAGGCTGGACTGACTTTGAAAACAAGGCAGGATCAAGTACTCGAAAGACTCCTGCAGTTCACAGAAGCTAAAAGTGTGATGATATTTCATCAATTCAGTGACGAAAGATTTTATGAATAAGGAGCTGAGACAGACCAGCAGCATCCCACATCCTTCAATTGAACCCCATTTCAGACAAAAAAAAATGAAGAGGTAATATCCATCTGTTTATATCTCTCCATCCCATTAACCTGCAGCTAGCAGTACTGGAGAAAACCACCTCGAATGCTTACGAATTAAGTGGTTGCAAATGGAATGTCTTACGGAATAACTAAATATTTGGAGCAGTGGGCAATGGCCAGCAGCTCAGTCTGCAGGGAGGGCAATTTCAAACCTATAAGCAGCGATGCACCACCCAAAGGAAGAGAAGTTCAGCTGCTTCATAAGTAGGGATTGTCCATTCGGGTCTCTGAATGAGGGAAGGATTCCATGGGGGAGATAAAATGCTTTTGCGACCAACAACCATACTCACAGTCTTTAGTTTTATGTCTTGAACTGGAGAAAACAAAAAATCTGGATTCTCCCATTTCATCCTCTCTGAACAATATACCGTTAGGGCTCTTTTAATCTATTTTGTTGTAAAAGACACTGCAAGTAGAGCCAGTTGACCACCTGGACCTCTGCACCACTGGCATGGAATGAGCGTGAAATCATACTGGAGACATTCAAAGGCCATCTGGACACAGTCCTGGGCAACTGGCTTGAGGTGGCCCTGCTTGAGCAAGTAGGGTTGGACCAGATGACTTCCAGAGGTCACTTCCAAGCCCAACCATTTTCTGATGTTCTTGCCTTGGTGACCCAGGTACGAGGGGTATGAGGATTCCTAACGGTTACTGAAAAAGTTATAGAACCTCAATGTTTATTGAAAAAAAAAAAAACCTGTCAGTGTAAATGCCCATTAGTTCCATTCCAATGGTACTTGCACAACACTGAAATGCTTTTAAAAGACAAAAAAACCCCATGAGCGGTGAATAATTAAGCACTGGCGTGAACATGAGACGGCGGCACATGACTAATGCACAACCCATTCCTTTGTACTACAGGATGTTTTGATGCTGGATACACACTCACTGGGGACCAGAATGAGAGCACCACCTCCTTTGACAGAAGCGATCGCACTTCTGCCCGCTGGTGACCCACCTCTCATTTGATGGCAAAGGTAAACAAGAGAGGTAGTTACTAAAGCCTTCTTTCAGCTTCAGTTTATCTAAAGTTTGGCATTTTGGGGATGGTGAACATCACCTTTCTTTCAACTGAAGAAAAAAAATAATCGTTTTATCTCCAACTTGACAGGGAGAGGAATTAGGGCAACACCACCACTTGGAAAAATGCTACTTAAAACATGGCTCAGGTATGTAAATCCTAAGTCTTGAGATATATATGTCGCAGTTGGTGACATATTTCAAGACGGAAATAATATTCTCATGAGGAAGAACTCATGAGATCTAAGAAAACTTCAGTGGATCCTTCTTTGTAGGAAAGTATGCATAGCAAAGGCTCTACCTTTCCTCTGCCAGAACTACCTGGTCTATGATATGCATGGAGGAAAACAGTACCGTGAGTCCTTTCAACTGGTCTAAACCCAAAATTCAACAATTTATTTTATTTTTTTTACCATTTAGAGTTCAATGCCAGGGATAGAAAGAACATAAATTTGATGGAAAAAGTAATTTTCCTACCTTACTTGAGTGTGGTACAGACCTTCATACCATTTATCACACTTAAAAAAGAAATAATAAACTTCAGATGGTGTTATTATTATTATAGCAAGTACAAGCCTTTCTTGTACTATGTGTATTGAAACCCCATAATTACAGAACTGTTAGACAATGACAAATGCTTAGACAATTCTGAGTGCTCCCAAGGTCTCCCCAGGCAGTCAAATTGCTCTTTCTCAAGTCAAGAAAATAGGTGGTTCTTTGATGGCACAGAGAGCTGCTGAAAGATCCAAAAATCACCACCCACGGAGAGCTGTAGGTCAGCACAGATCTGCTCTTCAGCAAAAGCTTCTCTCTAAAGGATCCCCAGGGATGGTTGATTTTTTTCAAACCGCTGAAGCAATCATGACGTGGGGAACCACTGCAGGTACTGCAGCAAAGAGTCATTTTGCCACAGCCAAAAAGCAGATGAAGTGCAGAAAATCTGCCTTTTCAATCTGAAGGCGAAGCAAGGAGATAGGAGAAAAAGTGACGGAAAAATACTCGACTTGCTAACGAGTTCTCTTGCCTTGAGGGTGAACTTGTGCCAGACACAACTAAAGAAAATAAGGATTTTAAGTTACCCCAGATCAAAACAGATTACAGCATGAAATTTATTTTCAGGATGGGGGAATATCCCTGTCATCTGTAAAAACACATATGGTAACTTCGAGGGGGTTTTGTTTTGTTTCCTTTTTTTTTTAGTGCAAGGTGTGAATTTCCCCGTAAAACCACACAGGCACTACAAGGAGAGATTTACTGTCCCCTTCCTGCCTTTCAACAGTCCCTCCCCAAGCATAGCTTGTGAACATGCTGAGAGCACAGACTTCCCTGACAAGACATTAGTTTTCACAGGCCAACGATTTTCCTTTCACCGAAAACGCATTTACCTGCCAAAGGCCAAGTTCTCGGTTGGCATAAATCAGCGCAGCTCCTCCTTGCCTCAGCCCCCTCATTCCATTTGCAGGTTTTATTTAAGGTTCAAAAGATAGCTTCACATATGCCTCTCCCTCTCTCCAGATGAGCCCTGCTCGGGAGTCAAAGGAGACGCTTACCTCTAGAAGTTCGTCGCCAATGTGCATCCTTCCATCTCGTCCCGCAGGTCCGTCTGGATTGATACCGACCACGAAGATGCTCATACGAGAGCGGTCCTTGTTGCCAGCGAGGCTCAGTCCCAGCCCATTTTTGTCTTTCTCAAGCTCAATAATGTGCAACTCTCCCGGTAGATCTGCATATCTTTGCCTGATTTTTTCTAGAAAGAGCAAGAAACATACAATCAGCTACAACATAAAGTAACTGACGTGCAGAGATCATAGAATCAGAGAATGGTAGGAGCTGGAAGGGACCTCTGGAAATCATCAAGTCCGACCCTCCTGCCAGAGCAGGATCACCCAGGGCAGGCCACACACCAACAGATCCAGGGGGGGTTGGAAAGTCTCCAGAGAAGGAGACTCCACCACCTCTCTGGGCAGCCTGTTCCAGGCTCCGTCACCCTCACAGAAAAGAAGTTTCTCCTCCTGTTGAGGTGGAAGCTCCTGGGTTCCAGCTTGTACCCGTTATTTCTTGTCCTATTACTGGACACCACAGAAAAGAGCCTGGCCCCTTCCACTTGACCCCCACCCCTCAGATATGTACAGATATTAATAAGATCCCCTCTCAGCCTCTTCTTCTCCAGACAAAACAGCCTCAGTTCTCTCAGCCTTTCCTCAGAAGAAAGATGTTATGTTCCAGAACACACACAAACACACTAGAAATTGACGGCTGCTCAGCGTTTACTCTTTGTTAACAGAGATCCTTCCAGCGCAGACTCCAAAATGCCACTTGCTGTGCCTGTTCCACTCCCACAGCAAAATGCAGCGTCAGCTGCACATACTATTGACATTGAGACGGCACTATTATTAATTATTTGTATAACAGGTTGGTTCTAAACCAAAAAAAATCTCAATAAACAAAGGAATTCCAGAGGCACTTCAATCTTACCTTACAAAAACTATCCATTTCACGAAACTCTCATAAAGTTAGAGCTGGTTAATTAAGCACTGCGGGAAACCGAAATGCTTATGTCGCAAACCTACTGCAAACTCTCTTCTCAAGGTAGAAACGTTTACGTTTTGCCTAGTTTTGGTGACTCAGGGATAGGTTTACCAAGCTCCACTTCGCATTGGGTGCTACTGTGAAGATGATTCCTCCAAGCAGCTGTCAGTGACAATGTCCATGAATGATTACACTTTAAAGCGCAGCAGCCTCGCTCGCTATTAAGGTAGGGATTTGTCTTTCATCTACATTCCAACCCTTCCATACGTACAAAGTTATTTGGAGCACGTTGCGTGCCTGTGGATGCTGACAGTTTAATCTGAACGTCTCTTCACCACTGGCATACAAACTTCAATAACTACGGCTTGTCAATCACAGCAAGGGTGATTTTTTACATTTTTTTTTTTTCCTGTCTGATTGTCCTTTGCAGATTTTAACGCCGGCTTCACAACGTCATCTGCATCCAGAGTGCTTCAGCTGGGTCACGTATTCAAAAAAAAAGCAAGTCAAAGTATTTTGCTGTGGCTGGATGTCACCTTTAGTACAGAGCCCAAGGTGAAAGAAACTGCTGCATTATGCATTAAGAAGAGAAATAAGAGATATTATATGTTCAACTATATCCCTGAGTCAGCAGCAGTAGCTAGATCAATATTAGCTACTACCCTTCTACTAGGGAAGCATATTTTAATAATATGATTTAACCACTGTAGTGAATGTTCCCATGACAACAAGGCAGAGGGGAAAGAGATGGGGAAGGCGAGAGGGAAGCAACTAAAAGTGAATAAAAACTGTTGAGAAGACAGACAATGAAGCAAAGGTGCTCCTTCCGCAGCCCCTGTGCAGGATTCCAGGGTAACTTAGCCAAACTCAGGTCCACGCCACATCTCTCCTTTCCGAAGGTCCTTCTTCACCAACAGTGGGAGCAGTCACCCAAATCCAACCCCAGATGCACTCAAGAGCATTGCTTACACTCAGAGCAACACAGACAAGAAACAGCTCTCCCATCGCTGCATTTACAAGCTGGCATTTTCCCACCGTCCTCAAAATTCCCAGTGGCCTGGAGCCTGAGCCTAAAATCCTGGGGTGGATGTTAAGGGTGAGGGGTTATCCCTGGAAAGCTGCAAAGCCCTGCAGAGGTCTGCACAAAATCAGAACATCATAAAAAATTAGAAACCTCACTTGTTACTATTAATTACATGCCAAAAATTCATATAACTGCATTAAACCGTAATCCCTGCAGCCGCGCAGCTCTTGAATATATTTCTTAACTAATGGGGTAAAAATGTAATTAGAGGTGTGATTTGCTACTTGAATTTGGAAAGTATTTTTTGTTTCTGCTTAGCATGCAGGTTACCTCCTGCTGAAAAACAGCAAGTGAGGAAAGTTCTTGAAAATGATGCTTCAGAAAGTACAGCAGGCTCAAGCACAGAAGGCAGCCACGCGTGTTTGATTCACACTGATGCGGTTTCAGGTTCTTTTCCCTTTAAATGAAGTCCAGACCTGAAGAGCAAGAAGACATTTTCTCCCCACCACAACTATACAACTCATTGCAGTGCAGGAAGCAGCTGCAGCATTAATCCCACTGTAAGAATCTCAAGAACCGGTCTCAGTAGAAAAAGGGTTTCTTAGAGATTGGACTTTTGTGGATAAAGCAAAGAATCAGAGCTTGGGAAAGATGCTGTTGACTGATCATTGTTCTGCCACAGTTCTTTCCATTGCTCCTTTCACATGGACAACATCTCACTTTCATTTGCTAGGAGCAAAGCACGTATCTAAAGTATGTTTTTAGTACCTTGTAGTTGGACACACCAAAAAGAGGTGAAGGAGCAAGGAGAAGACATGCGAACATCGTACAGATCAAGCCGCACATCTTCAGGGACTGCTTCAAAACTCCCTCCCTGCTCCTCAGGAAAACTCCTGGAAACTCCCCAACACCAGTGTGATGCAGGAGCAACTCGGTGACACTGCACATGGACACATCTCTCCAGCCTCTAGCTGCAAACAAGTGCCTTCTGAGACTACCAGTATTAGTAAGTTTGTGAACTCTGCAGCATCTCCTCCTGTTGAAACAGCCCAAAAATGAGTTCTCTCGCATGGGAAAAGTGTTAGCTGTTCAGAAGTACGTGTATATTCCTGCTCCTTGCTGGGCTGAAGCTAAAAGTAAGTTTTAGTCCTCCAAAAATCAGCAGTTAGGGCAATTGCCTGGGATGAGAGCGAGCCCCAGCAAAGTTTTTGGTTTGCCTGCATTGGCTCAGGACTGGAAACCTGGTGAGCCAATTCCCAGTTCAGTGCTCCAGCTGCACCTGTAATCCCCCACTGTGGGAACAATTTGTTGGGCAAAGAAAAGTTTATCTGGGCCAACAACAGAGACCAATTCCAGTGGTCATCATGCTGCTTTATTTGTTAAGAGGTTTGCTGTTTTTTTTTTTTTTTTCAAAGGTTTTTCCCCACTGTGTGTTTTTGTTTGAAAAAAAATCCATCCTTACAGCAGAAGGAAACCTCATGTGGACTAAGCCCTTCATTAAATTATCACATTCATTTACGAAGCAAATATTTGAAATGGCTGAGGTGACTGGAGTGGTAAAATAGTGGGAGACTATGGAGGATACAACGGAGATGCTACGTGCCCAGCGCTGCTTCCAGCGTGGCAGGAGGGCACCCTTATCTCGAGCGCTGCCGGAGAAGACACAGGCGTGTGTGTGTGTGCACACGTCCACGCACGTAGGGACAAGCAGAGAGAGCCCTGCTTTTCAAATCCACCCTCCCTTAGCAGGGCAGGCTGTCTCCTCCCTCAGCAACAGAAGGTTCTGGCTCTTCCAAGTCCGACCTCCTGCAATTAAACACTTCCAAGGGCCGTCCCCAGCAGCCAGCCTTGCAGTGTAAATGATAACGCGCTATTCCCAGCGGTTACTCCTCTGAGCTGCATACAAATATCCTTTGGGCATCCAGCTGACTTCCTCGAACGTTGTAATTGTGGTCTCAGTTTGCCTCTTAATAAGAATCTCGGAAGATTATTTGAAACAAGTATTTACTGCTTAAGCGAACGTGCATCTAAGGCATCTTCTTTTTAATGCCTTTTTCAGCTGGTCTTTTTTTTTTTTTTTTTTCCTCCGCTCCAGCTGGTATCACTTTCCAGCTCCCTGCCTAGCACTGGGGAGCCAGTTAGCATCTGCTTTTGCAAAGAATTCCATTATCTGCCTTCATTACCAGATACTTTCCACAAGGCGATTGTAATTCTGTTGTTGCCGCGTCGCACACGGGACACGGCGTTCCCTGTTTTGGCACTGCACGGAGCTGTTTCCGCGTTCGGCGACAATACGCCTGTCACAACTTGGGCAAACATACCTCACCAACGATATTTAACTAGCTAAGGTGGCATCCAGTTTCTTTTAAAAATACCATAGAGATGTAACGTGAACTAAAAGCACTCTACGCTCTACTGATCACTCTTGCAATAATATTTCCCAGTTATACTGGTCGACAATTACATTTCAAAGAGAAACTCTGGAAATGGAAGACAAGTGCTTCCAAACAATATACTATTCTGCTGCTGCATGTGTTTCCCTGCTTCAGCCACTATTCCTATTATATTAAACAGAGAGATAAAGGAAATAAATGGGGACAATACGGTCAGGATATTGGAGTTTGCACGACCTAGTATTGCAACAAACACACAATTTATCTGCACGAAAAAAAACAACAGAAGCCACTTCTCAGGGAGGCAAAAAGCTCTTTAAATTACAAAGATCCATAAAGCACTTGCAAAAGGCTGAGGAGCCTGCTTCCCAAACCTGCTGAAATCTCCAGTTAAATGAGCTGAAAGAGAAGAGGTGTTTCTTTTGAAAATGGTGTCTCTGCATGATGTAAATTAGAGTCCATCTACAAAGGTATAAAAGAGGAAAGAAAAAGCTCCGGATGACTCAGCTGGGTGATTGGGTTTAGTCCCAAAAGCTCAATATTAAAACTGTCAAGGCAAAATCCAGAGAAAAGAAAGGAGGAAAACCACCACAAAGAGATGACGGATGATATTTTGTACACAGAAGGTGATACTGGGGATTTTACATCCCTCTCGCGTTACCTCAGATAACTATTAGCAACATATGCTGGCTTTTGGAGGCTTGACAATGGTCTTATTTATCAGCCCGTGGTCATTTGAATGGTTTTAGCTTCCATTTTTATCACATGGCACATAAACAGGCTTCCAGCCTTAGCCTTTTCTGCTCAGCGAGCAGTGCTGCAGCACCACAACCCCCGTTCTTCGTTGAGTAATGATAGATATCAGAATGCAGCCAGCATCCACTACCCAGAGCCAACCTTGCATATCAAACAAGTAATTCCCTTCTTGATTTCACTATAAACATTAAAAAAAACCCCCCAAACTAATGTAGGAAGTCCCTTGAAAGCTAACCCTAGAGCTGTGAGGGCAGCACGTCTAATTTACTGATTACAATTTACAAGAACCTAAATAAGCGTATTGAAGGGACCGTAATTGAACAAATGGGGTTTAGAATTCTCTCACTACTAATAATATAATAAGCTTATTGTTTTAATCTTCCCACTGGCCCTCTATTCAGCTCCAAGGAGGCAGACAGTTCTCCAAACCTTATCTCAAAAGCGATGCACTCGTCTGTTTTCATAAGCTTTAAACTGAAAACCAGAGAGCAGAGAATTTCTGTAGCGCTTTCTTAAACATCAGAAAATCATTCCAATTCTTCTCTCGGTGATCAGTATGCACGAGAAAAATGGGGCAGTTGTGTTCAAAACTGGAAAAATCTAAATGGAAGAGCCAGAGATGGTGGTATTACCAGTCCCCCTCCCTCGGGTGGTGAGAGGAGAGGACAGAGTCTGCTGGGTGTTCATGTCTTTTTAAATGCTGTTCTCTCCAAACCTGCAGCGGGATAGGGCAGCTATACGTTCCTCATCCGAAGAGCTCCACGACTGTATCTCTCCCCAACCTCCCCAAAATAATGAGTCAAAAATATTATAACATGACTTTTAAGTACACGAGGGAGAGATCACAGGCAAGATGCTACCCGGACAAACCTTCTCATAGATGAATAGCTGAAGTGTGTCTTTCCTGCTCTCAGAAATACAACTCCTCCAAGCTCAAGTGAAAAACAAGCAGGCATTAAATTCTCCTGGGACAATATTCTTACCCTGACTTGAAGACTGCCTCTTTTCTTCTTTTTTTTTTTTTTTTTTTTCGTATATATGAAGGATTTGCGCCTCTGAGCTTCTTCTCTTGCAACTGCTCCCTTCAGCTCGGGCTCCTGCTCTTTTTTTCCTCCTCTCATGCTACGCAAACGCTTGCAGCAGCTGCTCAGCTCACACAGGAAAACTTTCCTTCTCCTCCAACGCTTTCGTCAAATCCCCCTTGTCCCTCATTTCACTCTTTCTACAGTGGAAGGTAAAAATCTCTGCTAGTGACTTTTTAACTAATCCAGGAAGAAGGGTATAATGAGAGTCTCCACAATTCACTTCAGGTACCATTTCATTTTGTTCCTTTGAGCAGGTGACATTTAGAAACAGTTATCATTAATTTTTTCTTTGTATAATCAAAGAATCTTCACATCCAAAGACAAGAGCAGAGAGAAAAGCAACCTTTGGCCCTGGCTGAAACCCAGGGTAACTGCAGCCCAGAGTATCAGGGAGCAGCTCTAATGCTTGCACCACCTCACATCAACATTTGGAATAAATAAAGTTCTAGTCAACATTTTTTTCCTTTTCTTTCAGGCCTACAGCTTCATCCTAAAGCTGCAGTTTCATTACATAACATTTCAGTTCTCTGAGGAAGAGATATTGTCTGTTTTTCTTTTTTTTTTTTTTCATTAGATGACAAGGACATGATGAGTCTATTCCTACTGCTGTTTATCCGAGATCTTTAACACTTTTAAAAGGAGATTTAGAGAAAGCGTGGAAAGCAGAGCCAGAGCATCCTGATGCTAATAATTGCTGATTATCAGGGGAATCTGCCCTCTCCTGTACACAATACTTCCACTCATTTGCCTTTCAAATAACGCATTAACCTTCATCAAAGCACTTGGGTTCCCTCAGCGCTGACCTCCTCTGGGTGCTGTGATCTCGCAATCAGTCGCTCCGGCGGAGCGCTGGGGCTCAGCTCCGAGTGCCTCCACACCAGCTGAGCCCACCAGTCTTACAGGCTTTTTGGAGGAAAGGACTGGCAAAAACTGCCCATGTGTTTCTTGCCTGCTGCCCCGAGACTGATGAGCTGGTTAGTTGATGGGAGACCCACCAAACGGGCGAGTTGTTGGAGCATCGTACTGCCACAGCAAATGAAATTTGATGAAATACAGTCAAACAGCAACAAAGACATTTTTCTTTTGATGAAATCATCGGTGAGGTTACAAATAGTTACGTGCAAAAACCGATCACATCGTGGTTGATGTCTGGGCCCACCAAAGCCTTTTTGAACTAATTACGTCCTTAAAATGTGGGGTGGCCTCAAAAGACAGCTGCTGTAGACTCCATTTTTAAGCCATTGAAGAGATAACTGAGAAAAAGCCCATAAAAAATACTCTACTGTGTAAGGTTGCAGTATATTATATTGTACCACGCAGTTTAAGTCATCTAAGGCCAAAATACTGCAGCCTTCAGAGCTTCCCGGCTCACTCGGTGGTGATGGCACCGAGCGGCCTGGAGATAAGGCCCTTATCACAGCAGCCAGGCTCACACACGCTGCACCTCCTGAGAGGAAAGCAGCCTTGCTCCTGCTCTGCTGAGGCTTGCCTAACACAGTTCTCTGGGCAGCTTGGATATGTTAACAGTCTAAGAACATTAGAAAACACTGATTTACATCAACAAAGTCTCAAGGAAATTCGAAATGGCTCTAAACGCACGTTGCTCGCAGTTCTAGCTCGCTGCACGGCAGCTATCAGAGAATCATAGACTGGCTTGGGTTGGAAGGGACCTTTAAAGGTCATCTAGTGCAACCTCCCTGCAGTGAGTAGGACATCTACAGCAGGTTGCTCAGAACCCCATCAAGCTCTATCACCTGGCCTTGATGTGGCCACCGAGCATCAGCGATCGGTGCAAGGGGCAATGGTTCGAAATTAGAGCAGGATAGATTCAGATTAGACATCAGGAAGAAGTTCTTTACTGTGAGGGTGGTGAGACACTGGAACAGGTTGCCCAGAGAAGTTGTGGACGTCTCATCCCTGGAAATGTTTAAGAGCAGGCTGGATGAGGCTCTGAGCAACCTGCTCTAGTGGGAGGTGTCCCTGCTCATGGCAATGACGTTGGAATGAGAAGATCTTTCAGGTCCCTTCCAACTCAAGGCATTCTATAATTCTGCGATGAGCACACACAAAATCATGTTCCCAGATGCTGTGACAGACGATGTTTTAACAACCCATTTTACAACACAGTTTTGGAAAAAAAAATAATAATAAAAAAAAAAATCTCAGAATTGGGATAGAAATGTCTTTCCTAAGCTACTCTTTCTGGTAGGAGCAGGTTTTCTAGTTTGCTCCTGATCACACTGCTCTGCTAGGATCTGTAATCTATTCCCGACACTTGCATTGGAAAGCTGCTCATTCATTCAGTGGAAGAACAAGGGTGTCTGAGATCGAACAAAGAATACTGGAGACCTCTAATCCATTGCTTTTCTGCTCGGTCTCAACAGGAACAAATGAATATCGTGAACATTTAAATTCTTCTTCCCTCGATAGTAACGCAGCATAACTTGATCTGACCGTGTTTCATCTTTAAACAACGATGGGCCCACCAAACGATGGGTGCAGTCAGTATCTTGGAATCTTCTGCACTAATTAAAGAGGGTGGCACCAGACTATGGTCAAAACCTGGAAGTTCATTACCCAATAAAGGCTGTGAAGGGCCCAAGTGCCAACTTCCCTGGTGATGAGTAATTGTGAAAGGCAGCCCAGAGGTCACCCCTCAGAAGCCAAGGTGATGAGACATTTCTCCCATGGTTTTGAGTTCTTAAATTAAGAACCTGCCATGAGAGTTTGAACGTCCTCCATCTATGGGGCGGGGTGGGGAGGTGGGCACAATGAGAAAATGGGGAGACTTGTGGACTTTATATATAGATTTTTTTGACCAGTAAACATAACTTGTACTGATGTGCCCAGAGATCTAAAAAACTCTTAAAGGAAGGTCTCCAGTGGAATTGCCAGCTTTTGTGAAATATGGACAAAAAAAACCCTGTAAAGCTTAAAAAAAACCCCAAACCAGTGGAACTAAAAAGCCATAAATATAAAAAAATACTAAGGACTTTGTTGGGAAAGAGCAGGGGAAGAGGAGGAAATGATGTTGTGCAGCTGAGATAAGAAATGGTAGAGAGGAGATGGCAGGAAGAATGTCCCAATCTAACACGCTTTGCCATAGCAGCACAGCCTTGCAACACGACGAAGCCACGTAAAATCAGTGTGACTTGACAAGGACTACATTAAATTTCCGAATTAAAAAAACCCCGCCACAGTAGTTTAAAGTTTGTACGTAGAGCAATTTTTAAATATGCTGTGGCAGCGATTAGAAAAGATTCAAGTTGGATGAGTCATCTGGGATGGTAAAGCCCAGGAAAATACTCATAGAGTTATGTTGGAAAACTCAGCGCAAGTCTTAACAGCGAGAAGAATCTGGGAAGATACATCATGATCTGCTGCTTTAGTTGTGATTTAACTCAACGGTGATCTTAATGACAAATTTTAAATCTGTTTAATAATTTTTAGGTTTTAGTCATTTTGCTGAAGATTGATTGTGATGAGTTAGTTGCTACAAAAATACATTTATCTGTGACAAAAGGTTGTATTTACATTGTATGTTCCTTCTTTAAATCAATTATGGCAATAAAACGCTCTATAGGTATTTAAGGAAATACAAAATTTACTATACATCTGTCAAAATGTCAGATATTGTGAAAAACATTTCTTCTATACTATATATTTTATATTTTTCCTAACAAGACGTGCTCTTTGTATTTGGAAAGAAATCAGAATGCAATTAAAATAAAAGCAACAGCTTTGTAATAAAAATATTGCCTGCCAATACGCCAATTGTGATTAATACAGGAAAAATGTTTTGATTGAAATGTTTTCATTTCAAACTGGAATATTAAACAAAAGCATTGTTATTCTCACAGCAGATAATGGAGGTTCTCTGGTGATCAAAAACATTTTTAAATGGTCTAATTTCCACTTTGTCAAAGATTTCCTTTTGTCTGTCTTTGGGCCTTCACGAACACCTAGTTAACGATAAACGCTGTGCAGTGACCTTGGAGGAGGTTCTGCCATCACACCACGGCCACAAACACTTCCATAATTTTCCAACTGACAACTCTCAACTTCACACTCCTCGTTTTTATTCACAGGTCAGAAAAGAAAAATACCCTTTTTCAGCTCCTAATAAGTTGCTCAAGTTTGATAAGCTATTTTAATTCCCACTGAATTAGTTGAAGAAGCTGTAGAGAGAATAGGGCTTTGTTTCAGGCAGCTGAAGGAAAAGTCAAAAGTTGGCTTTTTACTACAGTCAGTCCTGGGTCCAGGTTTCTCTGAATTCTCTGGGTGCACACATACTTTTTTCCTGAACAGTTTTTTCACTTAAATGATGCTAATCGCTTAGGGTATGCTCAGATTTTTATGTAGATTGCCATTTAAAACTTACAATGCACATTAAAAGCAGAAAATGTTTGATATGATGTAAGTGCAAATCCAATCTCAATTAAAAAAAAGCAGCTTTACGTTCAAAAAGATGCATATCCAGCTTTTAGAGGACAGAAGGTGATAGAGCCTTCTCCACTTAAGAGCAGACCTGATCAGCCCCACAACACTTGAGTGTTTAATCTCACATTTTTTTTTTCCCCAGTATTTTGCTGTGTTCATACCTGGATAGTCTTTCTGATTACAGCACCTCAAACACAAACTATCTGATGACTTTTAGGATCCTCTGTCGTTTTGCACCAGTCACTGAAATCACACTCTTTTTAATTCCCCACTGCCGCTGAGAGGTCTCTCAGCTACTTGAAAACCATCCCTGCGCTGGGTTTGGGGTGCTATGTAACCACCTCGTCACTGCACACTTCTGTATATGAAGCCAAGAAACAAAATATTAGACACAAAAAACGGGGTCAGCCCACCCCATACCTCCCCACGTCACGCAAAGCTCCTGCAGAGCCAAGAAATTTCAAAAGAGTTAAGTCCGGCTTGGTTCTAGGTCCTGGTTTTTTGAGCTATTGAATTGCACTTGAGGTGTTTTCAAGCTTTTTACAACATCAAGCAATGCTTAGAGGATTTGTTTGTTTAAGTATAAAGCTGAATTTCCCAATGTCATGGCTCGCCTTTGATGGCTGAGGCAAGATGAAAATGAAAAACGACTGCAACACCTGGCAATGCTGCAGACTACCAGCCTCTGTGCCTTAGGAAAAAAAGAAATGTGGCCCTATAAATTCACTTTAAAGCCTCTTCTCTTAATAAAAAAATCCAAATAATTATTCTGTAACACCCTTCCATATCTTCAGCTGTGATGTAAATATTCTATTTATGATGTCTAATGTATTAATGGTGGTGTTACACGTCAAACAGGCACACAAGCTAACGGTACGGCCACCACTGGGTGACTCTTGCCTTCAAGTCCTAAAGAGACCTGCATCTCAGAAGACAGAGACCTACTCCCACACCTCCAAATGAGGTTTCTGATACACATCTTGGCTCTCCCATGACTAACAGAGTACTACTGGCAACCTCTGGGCACAGTAATCCGCAGGATCCCTTTCCCAAGCCAGCCACTGAGCTATAAGACTTGGCCAAGAGTGAACGCCAGTGCGTCACTGCGCTCCCGTCTTTAACACGGCCCCACGTTCCTCTCCCATTTTAGGAGAAGCAAACTGTGGGTCCCCTTCATGTGCTCTGGTTTCTCATCAGCCTGGGCCAGCTGGCAGTGGGGCGCAGAGCAGCATTTGCACCGTCCACGTTTCTCATCGCTTGCTTCGCGCTCAGCCTGCACGCTTCATGGCCGAGCTGGCGTCTTAGCTCACGTCGCATCCCAAAGGGAAGACCTTTTCCAGCCTTGTGGAGGAGAGGATGAAAGAAAGGGACTCACAGCACAGGACTCTAGTTTTAGGTCATGGGTTTAGCCCATGAGAAGTCCCACGCGAAGCAGAGCTGAAGGAGAACGTCCTCCTTGCCTCCTCTGTTCAAGCCAACTCTCGTGCTCCTCAGGCTCCTCTGTGAGCCTGTGCAGGTCATCAAACCACCAGAGACAACCACTCCTCTTTAATGGTGGAGCCGTTTTCTGCTCAGTGAGGGAGTTAACAGGCTGAGGAAGAGAAGAGCAACAAGTACCCAAACAGCGTAAACACCTGGGGAAGGTGGGAGCAGAGACAGCCAAATGGTGCTCCCCCTTTCAGCTCGCAGGTAGATGGTCTCATATTGTGGAGCTTCAGCCTGAGAAACAGCAGAACATTAGAGAGGGAAGACAAAATAATCACTTCTCATACACCTGAAGAGCTAAAATGCAAATTTCCAGTCTGAAAACATACCCTTTGATTGATGTTATTTTGCCAAAGGAGAAAGACATCGACTAGATAAATAATTAACCCAAATGTCTCCTCTTAAAATGAGAAGGTGAACATTTATTACTTGGAATAATTTGAAATTGTCCTGTATGATATAAACTGAAAATAAGTAGGTACACTGTGCTCGTAAGAACACAGATTCTTCCATCACTGAGGGTATCAGTGTGACAGCAACTCTTGCATTTACACGGCCAACTGCCCTTCTCCTTTTCCACAAGGTGAGGTGGGGGATCTGGACAGATAATGGACAACAATTCCTCAAAGTTCCACAAAAATCCTCATTTAGTATCACTGTGAAATCATAAAGCCATTGTATACTCTTCCTAAACAAGCCATACATCCTATTTAATCAGCTGTCTCGAGAGTCCATTCCAGAAGTTAATCAGGTTTATGCTGCGCATATGACATCATAAAATTCTACAGATTTGATTAAATAAGGCAATATTTTTTGTATCAGAAATTCTATTCTGATTGTTTTTAATCTCTCCAAAGGACAGAGTCTGGCAGACCTGTTTCCTCTTCCCCAAAGAGTAAAATAAAAGGATGAGGGCCAGCCAGACACCTTTGCTTATATCACATTTCAAGTAGGAGGTGATGAGCAAGTCATTAACTTCTCTGCAGAGGAAAAAGAAAATCACAAACAAGTGAACACTGAATTTTAGCAGATATTTTTAGTACCAAAAATACGTTATTAGGTAGAAAATAGCTTCTCTTTAATGCATTTAATGAAATAAAGATATTAATGCATTAAGCTTTGGGGATTTTTTTAAACAAACATGATTATCATCAGGAAATTGATGATGTATGTGACCAGAAACTTGCAGCATGTCAAGCACTCTCTCTTTTCCTTCTGGCAAAAGAAATCCATCTCCAAGGATTTATCCAAGAGGAAGAGCTAAACGGATAAACTTCGCTATATTAAATAGACTTATTTTTTCCACTCTGACTGGAGGAGGAAATCAGCTAAGAAAAAGCTGAAAAACAAATGCTTGAAGGAAAAATAAGAGTGGGGTACAGCAGTTTTTACTGTAATTGTTTTGGGTTGATATTCAGCTGATTTTTTTTTTTTTTCTTCTCCTGTGGAATTTAGCCTTCAAAAGGCACTATTCGGATGCATCCATGACTTGCTCCTCAGGAATAAACAATGTCTTTGGGGTAAGCTGGAACTTCACGATTCCTGCTTTTTCTTTTCTTTTTAAGTTTAAATGGCCATCTAACCCCCGGAAACCGTGGCACCGCGTTCCAGAAGGCTCAAGATGCTTTGTGTATCTTACAACAGATGGTTAACCAAGACACCCAACAGACGGAAACCAAACCAAAAGAGATGCCAGTCCGGGGGTTAGGCTCCAGTGTTTAGTAATTATATTTTAGTCTCTTAATATAAATTAAGTTTAATTTTAGTATGGAAAAACATATTCTTCTGCTGTCCTATTGGAATGAAGCTTATGCAATTGTACCCTGTGCAATCCAAGCTCCTGCCCCCAGCCCTTTTGAACCCGCTGGTCAATTTGAAGCAAATCTGATGGTGGACGAAGGGTCTCGGAGGTACTATAAGAAGGCTCCCAAAAATAGGCAGCGGTGCAGAGGAGAGAAACCTGATAAAATACCCTGAACTGGGGGAAAGGCTTCGGTGTGAGATCACACTTTATTAAAGCGTCAAAGAATCCACAGGGGAGAAAGCCTTTAGAAATGCTCCAGCCACAGGAAAAGCTTAAATCGGAGCTCACACCTTCCTCGACACTCAAGTTGGTCGAATGGGAGACACAAAGCTGCAGGAATCCCAACTTCATCAGCTGCAGAAATACTCGTTAAAAAAATCTTCACAACCCTGCATTCAGGTCCTGGCTGGTGGGGGCAGCGCAGAGAGAGCCCAACCGGTACCTCTGTCCTGCCCTCAAAACACCTCTTCTGCGTCTCGGCGAGCAGAGGACAGAAACGAGCCAAAAAGGACGAGGGAAAGGTCTGCCAACACGCGGCTGTCAGGGGACCGGGAGGAGGGGCCGCAGCAGATGTACCAACTGGCTGCTGTACAGACCCGTCCAGAGACGCCGAAAGGGTCAGCCCGTCGGGTTTGCTCCGGTGCCAGGAGCCATCCGCTCGTGCCGCCAGCAGCTGCCGCGAGCACCGCTCGCTCTGCCCGCCCGAGCCGCCCGCTCTCCCCGATGCGTGTCACCGCGCCAGTCCGACCCATTTACAACGCCACAATATGCCTCCTGCACACACTAAAGAGCGGTCACATCATTCTGTCCCCGAAAGGCTTCGCTGAACTCTCCATTGCTCAAAAAAGGCCCTTTCAAGCTCTTTCTTGGCCCTCGCCCATCAGCTGCCCGTGCTCACCCTTGCATACAGCTCTACTTACTCTCTCGTCCGTCACATCCCAGTCTCTTCTCATTTTTTTTCCCCTTCCACTCTTCTCCAAGCCCTTCAGTGATACCTCACTACATACCACGCTGTCAGGCTGCTCACTTAATGGCTTTCCTCCCTCGAAAAACAGTATTTAAAAAAAAAAAATTCCCATCTTCTCTACTGCTAACAACTCAATCCTGAAAAGAGCTCTTGCTGTAAAATTACTGCATTGTCTGTTTAAGTACATTAATGATACACAACAAAATGATACTGTATTAATCATCAAACAACCTGTCAGATCCCCTAAGAAAATAACAGGTTACAGAACAGAGGAAAGCCCAGCCAAACCTTACGGGGTTTAAAAGACATCTTCTTGCCAAATACGTGAAAGAGCGAGCTTCTGCTTCAGAACCACGGTTTGCATGAAGGTTTGTGATTCAGTGCAGGAAAGCGTCCAGATTTGAAGGTCAAAGTTACAGGTGAGCCTGGCACAGAGAGAAAGGGGGTCCAGCACCAAGGGAATCTCATCCCTCCTCCTTACGTGGGCATCCAGCCGATCTGCTGGATGCGACTGTGTCACAGAACAGCCGTGGCTCTACTACACCAGACAATTTCAGGACTGTTTGCACATTGTCGTAGAACAGGACACGCTTTGCTGTTGTTTTCAGGCACAGCAAATGCTGCTGCCTGTTGTTTGCTCCCAGAGCACCTGGGGGGATGGAGACATGGTAGTGTAGCAGCTTTGAGAACGATCTGGATGGTGCAACCCCTCTCTGCTCTCACAAGCACAGCGTGAAGGGTCAGAACTTAACTCCACCTGCATGTGCACACAGAAACAGATGCCTTGTGCCTTCATACTCTCTGCCATTTCCATCCAAATTCCTCCCAATGCAGGTATGCAGCTCTGAGTAACAGCACATTAAAAGTAAGAGAACTTGTGTTCAGTATCTCACAGTATTCCCAGGACTATCACACCATGGAAACGATGACTTCCCACCTCACTGTATAGAGGACCTGGTTCAGTATACTACATAAGTTTGACATTTACAGGTCAAAAAACGCTACATTTCTGAAATAGCAGATGAAACACAGAAGTATTTATAAATATGTGATAGCTTATACACTCAGTTTTCGGTTAAGGGATATAAAAAACTTTGAAACTACCTAAAGGATTAAAAAATACCCAGAAAACAACCGTTAAAAACATTTGGTATCTGCAGAACAATCACAAAATGGTGTGGCGAAGTCAAGCTTTACCACTCCTGGCTTTAGACAAGGTACATAATTCACCTGTAGCTTTGTCCCCTGGCAGTATCACACTCATCCCCTGAACAGAAATTCCCAAATGTAGGTGCTGTGGGGACAGCAGTGGCTCCTGGCTCTGTGCTGTCTCTCTGCATAAAGACACTCAGAAAAGCCGATGCTCCTCTGCACCTAAACCTTGTCCTTCCCTCAGACCAAGACCCCAGACAGCCCTCCTCTTCCCCATCCTATTCTCCTGTTGCATGTTCTAACTCGCAAACCTCATCACCCCACTTTGCTCCCCCTTCTCCCTTACCTTCTCAAAAAGACCCTGGAATACAATGGTAACATCAACTCCGCTCCTGGATTCTGGAATTCCAGCTGTGGATCCTGGCAGCAGCTGGTGCCCAAAGCACCAGTGGCAAGGACAAAGCTGGGAGCACACAGCACCACGATGCCCCTGGTCAGTGGCACCTGAGGTGCCATCCGCTCGTTGAAAACACTTTCGCATTCCCTGAGATAATGTGGGTTCAGGGGTGTCTCGATGGAGGTGCTGACCCCTCACCTCAGGGGAGGACACGGAGGGCCCAGGCAGAATGGGCACGGCGGTTACAGACTCTGCCCACGCACACAGCTCTCTGCAGAGGGGTCCCAGCACGGCCCAGGGTCCTCAGCTTTGGTGGGCTCTGCTCCTCAGCCCCCCACTCCACCTCCGTCCAGCACACGTGCGCTTCCTGCATTCGCAGCAGCAGGAATTTGCTGTTGCTTTGATGATCCCCACAAGCTCAATGTTTCAACATTTCCTCTAATAACTTCACTTTGGGAAGCAGAGGCAGAGAAGCATGAGCCATGATCCCCAAGCAGAAGAAGCAAAGAGACATGCCCATCATTATATTAATGATAAAAAGCTCGTTGTGACTTCTGGGGTAGCAGAAAGAACTACCAGCCCTTCAGCCAGTTGCCACAACAGCTCTTCTAATTTCAGTATGTTGTATTTTGAATTTTCTGATAAAATAGAGACGTTAGTCTGCTGCAGATAGCAGTCTTTTATACACACACACATATATTTATGCAGATATATATATACAGATCTCCTGTCCTAATGTCACTGCAAGTTTTCACTATGCTTGTGACCACCAGAAGGCATAAACCACATTTTTAATAGTCTGCCACAGCGTGCTGTAGCCAGCATACCTGCAGATAAATATTCTGGATTGCTCTTTAAATGTCAGCTCTCCCGATAAAGAGCAATTAGATACCTGCTCAGAGCAGAAGGTAAATTGATGACTAGCCCCTAAGCCACTACACTGAAGAATCAAGTCTTCTTAAGACTGAGGAGCAAAAGCTAACTTCAACTTCCTCCAACAGCTAAAGAAGTTATTCTGGACAGCTGCCTCAACTGCTGTAATACTGTGGAAAAGGAGGTAACATCTGTAAAGACTAAAATTGTTGTCATTTAACGTTTTTACTTCCCCTTCCACTACACATTTGGAGCAGCTACTGTTTAAACCAAGCAGACTACTTTGGAACAGAGTTTTTATGCAAATAATCTAGTCTACAGTCTAACTAAAAGCAATGCTGTGCTAGTCTGGATGAGACATGAAGCACAGTAGAGTTTCCTTTAAATTTTTATTTTATTTTTCATCTTTTTTTTTGCAACGGAGCAACATTATTTACGACGGTAATGCCGAAAGATACCTTCCTATCTAAAAACCGGACTTTCGAGACCATAAATGCACAGCCACCTTTTTGGGGCTAGAGTTTGCCTTTCATTTATTTATTTAAATACTGACACCCTTTTCACATAGCTTCAGTTGCAAGTCACTGCAGTGACTGAAGTGCTTTTCGACGAGAGCAACGTAAAGATCGCCTCGTATTACCCTCTCTTAGCAAGCTGGTACCTGTGTGTGCAGATTTACACCGCAGACGTTATCTTCTATCTGTGAGTTACACAAAATTACTCCTCTGTAACACCCGAGTAAGATCAAAGATCCCGAACGACATCAGCCACCTGCACCGTGCCTTCCACAATGTAATAACCTCAAACCATCAAACCAGTATATTTCATGCCTAGCATTTTAATGCTGTTCTCTGGATACCTGGCTCGTGTTGGAAGAAAAGATCATCCCTAAGAACAAATGCAATCTAAGGCAATATTTAAAGATTAGATTATCCTTCACTGCAAACAGCTCATTTGTTTACTATCACATTGCTTTATTCTTGTTTCGCCTCCTTATACCATGAAAATGCTGAATATTCAGTTTAGATCCCCCAGCAGCTTTTTATTTTAGTCTAAAAACATTTACCTAACACATTCTTAACAAGCAAAGTGAAGGAAATTCAGCCATCTGTCTCTACATTACAATAACAGTTATGGAAGAGTAGATGATTCTATATAGCAAGAAATTTAATGCTAGGGATTCTTCTACTTAAAGCACTGCGTGCTCACATCGGTTTTGCATATAAGAATGTTGAACACCGACGTACACAGGAACAATGATTTATAAGGAAACACAAGGCAAAATATTTTAAAGATTAAAAGCATTCAATATTCCAATCATGCTACATGCCCCTCAAACTGAGGAAAAAAAAACAAAACCCAAACATGATCTGTGCTATTATTTTCTGATCTCCAGCCCTTCCCTAGTTGTAAATTATTACTAAAAATACTTAAAATGACTTGCTGGGAAGAAACAGAATATAGAGAGAGAGAGCTGAATCCTTACCTGGGAAACCCCCTTGTACCATTGCTGTACCAGCATGTACTTCAAGATCTCTGCATTCCTGACAAACATTCAATGCTGTAAGCAGCTCAAATCCTCATCATACACCGACTCAGCGCCTGTCTTTCTTCTGACGACCTTGGGCCTATTTTTCTGAGATTTTTCTCTCCTTAAGGGCAAACAGTCTGCCTGTTTCTAGGATGAGATGCCATCGATTCTATTAATTTTCAAGCTACCCACGAGCTACCAGATACATCTGCCGGCAGATGAAGGCTGCCTATGGAAGTATGCAGGGAGAAGCAGAGCTCTGGTTTCCCCCATCTGACCCACGGATGCTCTACGGCTGCTGTTTGCGCTCCGGCTGCCTCCGCTCGCGTTCGAATGACATCTCGATCCCCGACCACGAGTCACCTCGAAGGGTTGTTTAGATCGCCGGGAGCGGCAGGTACCATCGCGCTTAACGACCCGCCGCCCGGCGAAGGAGCGGTTAATAGGCGTTATTTATCTGAGCATCCTCTTCGTGCAAGCCACGGGGGTGAAAAATTAATTTCTCTTCAGCAAATGGCTTCATTTAATGTCTTATTTGCTGGCGCTGCAAATCTTCCAGATTCCTGTTCATGGAGTAGGGGTTTGGTTGGTTTGTTTGTTTTTGTTTTTGTTTTTTTTTTTAATATGTCAGAAAACAAACCCAGCCTGTCATTATGAGCACAAGGAAGACTCAAACTTCATCCTAACTTGTATTTTGCTGAAACCCTAAAGCAGCAAAATTTGTTTTACTGCAAGAAGCGCTGCACTGAAAAGACTCAAAATCCCTCATTTAGTAATTAAAAATAAGCAAAGATAAAACCTCTCCCTAAATTTATAAACATACTTAGTTATTTTGGGAGGTCCTTATTAATTCACTATTCCAAATGCTACATTTCAAATGACTCCAAATACTCCGTTATTTTGTTAATACCATTAATTTGTTCATTTTTCAAGTTCATTATCCTTTCTTTAGAATATGTATCACAGCACACACAAAGCCATCTGTTCAGTGCATTATGTACAAGCACACAGGCAAAAATAAAAGAAGTCCCAGCTGCAATTTTACTATTAATTCATCAAAAATGTAATTTCCTTCTGCAATACTTCATCAGATGATGAGAACTGTGCACGTGATTCACAGAGTGAAAAAAAAAAAAAAAAAAAAAGAAAAAACCCAAACCCAGCTCACTAACAAAACCCCAACTAACCCACAACCTCCAACTACGACGACACCAACATCATATCCTATCCTCCTGTGGCACAACAGCTTGTGAGTCTGCCCAGCACGCACAGCTCTCCTGGATCTGATATTAGGGCTGGTTACAAAACTTACAGATTTTAGCTAATTATGGGTCAGAACAAGAATGGGAAAAGGAGATTAGCAGAACAGAGTCATATTAAATAGAGATTAACACAGGGCTAAAAAATGAAAGTCACTGCTCTATAGTCCTGTAATCCTGGCTCTCGCACGATCTTTGGAAATCCACCGTGCTAAAGACACTTGTCACTATGTTTAACAAAATTCAATATTGCCAGTCCTAATTTTTTCCATATTTTATTTTCATAAGCTCCAAGCCTTTTTTCGAGCTACCTCTCCCCCCCTGCGAACATCACCTCTGTTTGCTGTTGATTGCAGTGACATCTATTGGAGAGGCAGCGTTCGGCTACACAAGTCACTTCACCCGAAGATCGTTGCTTTTGGGTGTCCCATCCCCTCCCAAAAAAGAAGTAAAATAAAATTAAGAATCGCTTTTCCTTCGGTTTAGCACAGCTCTGGATAAAACAGACTCTAAACAGTCAGACCCTCAAGTGTTATATTGATTTATCAGTAGGTTTGGTTCTATTTATGCATCGCTAATAATTCTGGCATTTTCCCAAAGTGCCGGCGATCATCTTCCCACGGCAGTACAGAGGCACTTCCTGAGGTCATATTTTTGCACACTCGAGCCTATCTTCTAACAAAGTCAAAACTGAACTTGATTGTTTGTTCTGGTTGTTTCATCTTTGGTCTTTAATGAAAGTCGCCATCCTCTCATGTGAGTATGGATACCATCGACACTACGGAAGCTGCTAAAAACCTCCGGCGTGCTGAGGGCGCTTGGCCAACATCCCCAAGAGCTTTCAAACCCCAACCCGACCCTACGTAGACAACGGGCACCGCGGGTTTGTCTGAACCAACCTAACACATGTGAGCACCCCCAGACTCTGCCCTCTTGCCCCCTCAGCAGTCCTGGATTTATCACCGTGGCGAACGCTGAGTGGAAATACCAGAGGAGGTTTAAAAACTTCTTGCTTTAGTAGAGGAACCACCGTTCCTCAAAAAGCATTTTAGGAAGATCAGTCATTCTGCTTTCTTATAGCTTCATTGATTTCTACATGATCTAGAGGCAAAATAAAAGGAAGGGGGCATTATTATCCCCTTATTAGATGTGGTTAAATATCCTTGCAGACAGGAAGTCTGAGCACAGCAGTAGCTACTCCATTATCTTAACCACCTTCCACAAATTTTTCACTATTATCAAGTTTAAAAAAACCCCAAAACTAATTTGAAAGCAACCGGACCGATGGCAGCCAATGAACCGGACAAACGATTTTACTTAAAAAAAAAAACCCAAACCACCCAATAAATACAATATCAGTTGAAATTAAGGATTCCAAGTTCTTTCAACAGTTGTCTTTTTAACTTTCTTATTAATGGTTTTAAGGCCTTTCCCATCTAACTTGGGAATGCTTCAACTCCATCACAAAATGGTCTCGAAATGGTACAGTTCTGAATGCCCCAAGGAAAACCTTCGAAAACATTCCATTACAACCAACTCTGCCCATCCATTTCCTCTGCTTCTTTTTACTACTAACCTCTCATTAGAGCAATAAGCCCCAACAGGGTGCACTTGAAGCTATTAGCGGATTCTTAGCGCACACCTACGGCCCTCCGCCGCTTGAGGAAAACACACCAATGCCTATTGACGCCGTCTGTAGCACAGCTGCTTGCAAGTACAAATAGCTCCTTTGTATGCTTTCCCCTCCTTTCACTTGTTTTGATTTAAAAAAAAAAAAAAAAAAAAAAATCTCATTCAAAACCTGATATTTTTAAGGTTTGGGAAGCTGAAGAAAGCTCTTAAGGGAGAGCGACGTCCTGCAAAATAATCTCTGCCGTGGACAAGCGTTGGGAGCATGGGGAGGAAAAAAATCCAAACCCATGTTGTAACGTTTTCAGGTCTGTAAAATGAAGTATTTTCAAGGCTGCTTTTGCAACGGCATGGATATACTGCAAGATTTAAAAAAAAACAAACTATTTTAAAGCACAAACTGAAAGCCTTAAAAGAGGAAAGTCAAAGCAAAGAGTAAACAAAAACCACATCACACAAGGTCAGAGCTGAATACTGATAAAGATTTGACGGTATCACTAGCAGAAGAAACCAAACAAGAGGAAATACTGCTTTCAACTTGCCTTCAAAGTCTAGCAAAAAACTGCTTAAGGACTTAGGAAATAGCATTGGAAGTAATGGTGGTTCAAATGAAACTGAAATATTAAGGAGAAGCAGGTCTGAAACTAAGGGTCATGGGTGCAAGAAGACACCCTTGGAAAAAAAAAAAAACCAACCACCACCTGAAACTTCTTTAAACTTCTTAAACCACAGAAACATGGAAAACATTTGGAGATTCTCTAAACCTAGTGGTTCTATCCCCAACAAGGACTCACCCTATTTGGATCGAAAACAACCTTGGAAAAAAAAAAAATAGGAGAACATCTACAAGAAATGACTGCTTGTTCCCACAAGTCAGCAATGACAGCTACAGTTTCAGTGGTGGAAAAGCAGAAATAAAAGGGAGCACTGCCAAAAGGCAAGTGGATTTAATTCCCACAGGTGAAATTAAATCAATACCAAAAGGTTATTCAGCCACTTTAAGGGGAAAGCTGACTAAACACTGAGACTGTGAGGCAGTATGAATGGGACAGAGAAGGAAAGAAAAATTTTCTAAGTACGGCATGAAAACTAAGGATGCTTTGCTTCCATTTTCAGTATTGGGAACGATGGAGGACATGGAGATAAAAGATGAGAGCATCAGTCACAAGAAGCACCAAACAAGAAGAAAAAAAAAATGTTAAGTGGAGTAAGTGAATTATTTCTGGAGTGTGAAAAAACATTGAAGAGCAGGTTTGTGACAAAGCAGCTGTATTAATAAGAACGCTAAAAAATAAAATAACACCCATCAGGAACACAACTAGAGGACAGATTTAACAGCTGTCCCACTTCAAATGCCTGCTAAGACCTTCCACACTACTGGCAGAGATTGAGAACTACTGGAAGTAAAAGAAAGGAGAGGCTGTGACAGTTTCTTTACCTGAGCTGACACTGCGCTCCTTCCTTCTAAGATATCTTATCTTCTAAATAAGGAAGACAATGAATCTAGTTCACCTGTTCACCAAAGCACAGAAAACTATTAGTTAAGGTTACAAAACCAGTAGAATTAGTAAGGTAAGTGGGTAAGGAATAGAGCAACATGAGCATGCAAATGGACACTGCTAAAAAGGCAAGCACTGGCCTGGGCTGAGCTTTCTAGGAACGATGCTCAAGAATCAGGACAGTTGTGAACATCAAGTAGCTCTCAAAAACAATCCTGTACTGAAATATACAGAGAAAACTTTGTTTTTCAAGTGATCATAGAAAAAAGACTCTGTAAAAGCCCATTCCACAGCTTTCAAGATGCTTAATATCGTTAAGTAGAGCTAAATCATTTCTAACACGATTTTTACTTCAAGGGTTGAGGTACAAATTTAGTTTAAGCTACTTAAGCCTGTTTTTTTTTTTTTAATTTATTTTAAAGAAACAGAATGAGCTGGGGAAGAATAACATGGAAAATGCCTATCTTGGTTTTCCAAGATTCGAGGGAAAGATGGTTACTGCAAAGCGTTCGACTTCAGTCAGTAAGGAGGGTAGAGAGAAGGAGATTCATCTGAATAGATCTGCTTGTTGCTGCCAAACCTGGTAGGATTGATGAATTTAATATCAGAAGTAGCTTTACCTTTTCAGCTATTAGCCTCAGCTGGCAATATCATTAGGGATGGCAGAACAGCTAAAAATGACCAAGCCCATCAATAAAAAATTATTTCTGTGCAAAGTATTAACTTAGGTCTAGCAAGCACTCAGATTGAGGCATATCCTAATTAGATAACCCAGGTGTCAGGCTACTTATCAAATATATGCTTTAACTAGGAATTATAACTTTAATAACAAGCTGAAATCAGCTTGCTACAGCTGGAGGTTTACAGAGTTGGTTGGGAAATCAGAGTATGCTCAATCCATCATCCACAGAGTCTGCAGTCACAAACTCCTCCTCACTACTGCTCCCCCAAAAAAGTACTTAGAAGCCTTCTTGAGGTAACTAGGTGGCATACTTCAAACAGATGAGATGAGAAACTCGGTAACGGGGAGTTCTGGAAACATCGCAATTGGTTCAAGAACTCGCAGCTTTCCCCTAAAGCAACAGAGGCAGAACTGAACACCCTGCTTCTGTGCTCCCATTGATGTTTCCATGAGAACAACCTTCCAAAATCCTTCTCATCTCCACCAAAGCAGCCCTAAAAGTGACAAACCAACCAAACTCATTAATTGTCTTGGCTTCAATGCCACGCCATTGCCAAGGAAATCAGTAGGAGCTGCTGGAAGAGCTTTCCCACCAGCAGGTCCCAAGTTCCACTCTGAATGGGAGCCATGGTTGCTTCCAAGTCAAAAGCTACAAAGGCAACTCTCTGCCTTGGCTTACCCGTAACTAGAGCAAATTAAAACCTCCCCTAAGACAAAAGATAATCAGAAAAATCACTGTAGCAAAAAATACCAAACCAAAGCGCAACAAAAACTCCCCATCTACATTGATCTGGTACAGAGAATAAAGAGAGAAAAATAGAAGTAACTCATTTCAGAAAATAATTTCGGATTCCTAACTGCAATTTTAGCATTCCTACATATTTTGTTGGAAGATGAGCTATGGATAGTAATATTCCATTTATTCCAAGTTGTAATTAACAAAGCAGTACATTGGAATCCAAGTCACGCTGACAGAAGCTCTCGGGCTGCTCTGCATCCTACTCTTTAGGTCCTCACTCTTCCACAGAGTGAATATTGTCATAATTCACTGCAAAACCCAGAACTGGACAATTGCAGAACCTTTCCCAGTAAAGGTGTCACGAAAGAAAGGACTGAAACAATAATCAGCAGATTTTTCTTTTGAAAGGATAATATTTTGCTTGAACAGCATTGTTGGAGATCAACTGCAGGCTTTTCTGGACAAGGACGATGCACCAGTGACTCTCAACCTGCCTGCTCAACTACCACCGCAGTTACTAGAGGAAAGCCCAACATCTGCCTTTCCCCGCCGACATCACTGCCAAAGCAAGTCCTCTAGACATTGCTTCGACATTTTTAAACTGAAAACAAAGCCCTTCCTAGACCTCTCAGAAGAGCTGAGCTCCAGAAGCCTGGCTAGGAAGAGACCAGCAAGTTACAAATCAGTAGCCCTTGGTGAGAACCAGGCTGAGGTTTAGCTGCTCTTGCCCCACCGAGCACTACTTCCCAGAATACAAGCCATACACGGCAGATACATTTATCACAAGTTGTGTGTTCCACAAACACAATCTGACATAATGATCGTGGCACTACTCACTCTCTGCACAAGCATCCTCATCCTCCTCTTCATCCACGTTCTCTTCCTCTGCGTGTGGTCTTTCAAGAGCTCTATAAGGAGGTGGCAGTTTCATCGGAGGGGGAGCCCCGTGTTTTCTCTAATGGATTCAAAGGCAAATCGTTACGTATTTTGTAGCCTCCATGGATAAGAAAAACCTCACTTAATGACAGTGCTAAATTCGGCAGCACAGGCTTTTCGTGCAAGAAATCAGAACAAGAAGAGATGCTGGTCATCAAAAAATGAAAATGCATAGTCACTTGTTGACAAGATACTTGTGTATCATCACCAACACAAAAGGGTGAACACTGATCAAGGGTTAAAAATAAATATTAAACAACACCCTGCTTCTCATTAGAGACCCAAGAACAAAATCATCTGGTACTGATAAAAGTCAAACTTTTAACTGCAAAATAACAACTCAATCTGCTTAGTGCACCTACAGATATTTAAACAGAACAGTTCATCTATATTTTGGCTTACATTTAAAAAAAAAATAAATTAATTTTGAATTCTAGCTTATAATAAAATTCCATTACCTCACATAAATACAGGCAGCTCCTATAATGATGCATGTAGCGGCGCATAGCAGGCATAAAGAATAAGCTCTGAATCTAACGAAGGTGCTCGGTCGTCCGAGAAACTGGTTTTGTAGCTCCGAGTAAGTGGATCATGCCTTAGTTTGCTATGTGATTTCACTAAATTACGTTCAGCTGTATCCCATGCCACCCCACTCCTAATAGCAGGATGCACTTAGAAAGGGAACACCCAGCACAAGATGCCATTAGAGCAACCAGAATGCCCGTAATTAATTTCTTCTATAGCTGGGAAATACGACTCAACACCCAAACATTAAGCTCCAAATAAAATGTTGCACTGTGTACAGCGAAAGCCGAACCTGCCTATGGATTTCTAAAATCTCCAGCTTCCATTTGTACAGGCTAGTCTGAGCAGCAAGCTGTAATGCAAGCCACACAGAAAATTTTGTGACATAAGATGTACACCATCCCATCCATTTAAAAGACATTACAAGAAAGTGCTGCACTGAAGACAGCAGAACCATAATAAATGAAATTAATTCACTCCAACAGTAGTAAGAGTGTGTAATAAGAGCACTTGGAACCGGGACAGCTGTTTCCCCGAAGCAGACGATACACTAAACACGCCTCCCACTTTTTTGCTTGATGCCAATACAGGTAGAACCGTGCAAAATCCAGAAGATTCAGGAAACGTGAGAGGACTCACACTCTACATTACCAGGCAGGTAAAGATGGGAAACCTGCAGCCCCACTTTCAGCTGCCTGTGACAAATTAGTAGTATTACGATAATTTAATAACAACTCTGAGTTTAAATGTTGACCCTTTGGCTTTTTAAGACCTCCAACATTTGTTACAAAGTCTGCGTGAAATTACACAAGGTACCAAAGCTTATCCAGCAGTTTGCTTACAGCTCAGAAGGGCAAGGTTCTCTCATCCTTCCTGACCTGCTGAAAAGCCAGAGGAGCAAATGATGCCAGAGTTCTCCACTACACCATCTTTTTGTTTCACCACAGCTCTTTCCAGCACAGAGGCAAAAGCTCAGTTCAGACCCAGCCAGCAAAAGGATGTTAATACCTGGTTTGTCCGCAAGAAGCTCAATTGTTTTAAGCGTTTCAAGCAATCATTTTTAAACAAAGAGATCAACAGAGGAGGATAAACACCAACAAACCAGAGAAAACCTTCTAGTATTGAAAAGATAATTCATCATACAGGAAAAGGCAGATTTTCTAGCTGGCTGTGACCGCTTTCAAACCGAACTCTTTTGCAACGCTTTGAAGACAGGACTTGAAATATCATCGATTCCCCACAGGGACATGGACTAGTAAATCCACTCACAGCAACACCTTCCAACTCAGAGATGCTCCTACTCTAGCACAGTGTGACTGCTTTGTGAATCAACTTTCAAAGCTAAAAGGGAGCTCCATCTTTATGCACTGAAGCTCTTTTATAGTCCACCCACCAGTTTACGGCACCAATAGATGAAAAAGGTTTGAAAAAGATTAGGCTCCCTCTTTAACCTCTGCACGTTACAGAACGCGACACACCGGAGTCCTAGAGATTAAAGGCAGCGTGTTGCAAGAAGATGGGCGTTTTTGAGGTTAGAAATATAGGTAACAAAAGCAAGGAAAAGGGATTGTAACTGCTTCATGATAAGTATTATTCACTGGCATGAAAGCAAGACTTCAACACCTTGCCTGATTTATTTTTTTTTTTTTAAGTGACTGAGCCTCTTAGCTTCTACATCTGCCAGGATCTGAAAGAAGTCTTACAAGAACTTTTGGAGGCAAGAGGGACTTCTCAGTTATCCACCAGACAGCAGACTACCAAGCAGGATCAAATTAAAAGTTCATCATCTTTGCAGATGGCATGTTAAACCACACCGGGCAAAAGTTATTGTCTGCACTAATTCTGTCTCTGCTCCTTCAGTTCTGACACTCTCAAAGTACCTGACCTACACGCATCGGTCACCACAGTTCCCACTGGAAAACACCTAGACCATTACAGCAATCTGGCTGGGAATCAGAAATCAAATTTTTCCCTTATTGAAGCGATTAAAACAAATCTACTGATTCAGACCAAACGGATTTTTTTTTTTCCCCCCTCTTTTAAATCTGCTGTGAAGTTGCTTGAAAGTTACTGGGCATTAATTGCTTCACAATTAGCTGGCCAGCTACAGATCACTCGGTCATTTCCTTGTTTTACACAGCAATGGGAAATGTAGGAGACTTGGCAGATTTAATTATCCTATAACATGATTTCCCTGAGTTTCAGCCAGCCTCACATTGAGGATATCATTTGTGTACATGTTATTATTTCTCTGTGCCTACCGAACAAAGAGAATCAATTTGCCATCACGTGGCACAAAGCAGGTACTTCCAGGAAGATGCCAGTGAAGAACAGCTGTAAATACAGGGTTGCAGCACCCAGGGGAGACCCACAGAACATTTGTCAGTAACCTGCCTTCTATTTGGCAGAAATTTGGCAAGAACTACTGGAATCGAAGATATTTCAACAAAACACTTCAAATTTCCTTTCAGACTTTGGGGCCAGAGAGTTATCACAACGTTCTAATGCACACTATTATACCATTTGATTTAGCAAATCTTGAATGGAATAAATACCTTTTCACTCTTATTCTCTTTGTCTGCATCCTGATCTTTGCTGACTTTGACTCCCTTAGGCTGTGAGGCAGAAACCACCTGAAAAGCAAGGCATATATTACACACATTAGAAGGAGCATTATAGCCACAAACCAAACATCCCAAAGGTCGTAACGAGAAAAAATAAAGCTGCCCAGTGCACTCTGCATTTTGCCCCATGTAGAAGGGCACTGAAGTGCAGTTTTTAAATTACATTCTTTTACCGAAATCACAAACTTTCTCTTCTTTTCCTAGTGCTCACTGTTTGATATCAAGCTCCATCTTGGAAGCCTTCCATTAAATATTACTCTGAAGGCACAATATGGATGCACAGCCTTGGTACAGGGCTCAGTATGGACTCCTGAAGTGTCAGTTCTTAGTTCAGTGACTGAGTCAGTTCTTAAGAACCTTATAAAACAGAGCATGTTTAGTCTCCACATAATATTCCTTTATTCTTTCAAGAGGAAACCGTTAGGGCACTTTGATAACAGCTGGTGGTGGACACACGGTTTCAGCTCAAAATACTCAAAATGTGAGTAAGCAATGGGCCTTGAGCTGGGTCACACAAACAGGCCATATAAAAGGAAATGACTCCTCCTGGGCCCTTTTTCAGTCTTGTCTTCTACTGTGTTACAAAATCTAATATATTCTCCTTCTTTTGGTGAATGGGAGCTTGGTGTGGTGCTGCTTAAAGTCTGTGAAGTTTCCTACAGCATCTAATCCAAAGTAAAGCAACTCAATTTTCAAGTCATCCATCTCTCCCTTGATGTCTCTAGATTGACTAGAAAAATAAGGGTCAGAGATGCAGCCAAACATTTGAATGTTCTGACATTTTTTTTGGATCTTTTTTGTGAAAAAGCCAACATAGAAAGGGAGCCGACTGAGTCACCATCACCGTGATTTTTGCCATCGCTGCTTGAGCATCTTCCCACCATAGGTGCTGAAAACTCTTAATAGATTTTGAAAGACTCCCTGGAGCACAGCAAAAACTACTGGACAGAGTAGCGCTGGATTTGACTACAGTTGTCAGAAAAGGCCTCCTCAGGGCTACTAATCCACCAAAATTCCTAATTACTTTCTCAGATTATACCACAAGCACAAAGAATTGTTGGGGTTTTGCGTGTCCTTCAAGGCAGGCAGAATCGTACGTCTTTTCTTACTCAGGCATTAAAAGGTTTCTTGCCTTGGCCTTGAAGATGAGGAGACACTCAAAATCTCTCAAAAATTAATTTGCTCCCGGGTCCTTTTGGCGACACATTTCACATGGAGCTGCTGGTGTGAATCTGACTAATTTTACCCACATTTTTGTTCGTTTGGATCACAGACTATATATTTAGATTATAAAATATGAACAAATTAACATACACAGGGCCATACACAGCTGGGAGAACTGAATTAACACCTAATCAACGGATTTGCATCTACTCAATTTACATCAGAGAAACGAGATTTTAAATCAAGTCAGACACGTAAATCAATCAATCACGTGATCTACAAGCAGAAACTCTGCCAGAAAGAACGGCCACAAAAATGGATGGAACTTGCTGAAAGGAATTTAGTCAAGTTTAGAATAAGATGTACGTTACACATTTAGTACGTTTTGGAATAAAGACAGAAAGAAACTTACTTTTGGTATGTTGGCCAAACCCTGAACTACAAATACGACAGGATTTCCCGCGTTCTTGATGGCTTCTACTGCTTCCTCGTGGCTGGCATTTTGTAGGTCTACCCCAGAAACCTAAGAAACAATGTTTATTTTGATTAGGTGGCTTGGCTTTGGCACGGAGTCATTCCAAGAGATCACACACATTTGAAGAAAATTAGCGTATCTGAGGAAGGTACCAAAAGCAGTCAAGAGACATTCTTTGTTAAAGTAAGTTTCCATGATGGCTTAAAGAAAAGTATTCATAATTAAAAGATGGCCATATATTTCCCAAAGCAATTCTTCTAGATTAAAACATAAAGAAAGAAATCAGTCAGGGAGTGCTAGATACAATTCTAGGTATAATACAACTCTGGGTTTTAACCTGTTTGTGAACTAAACCTGTTCTGAATGAATTTTTCACACACAACTCTAAAGTATGTACATGAATGGCACTTTTAGCTCGGGAATCCAGATCCAGAACTATTCATCTGGAGAAAAATAAGTGAAAATTCTACACCGAGCTAGAGATGAGAGCCAGGAATGGCATTCTCCCCTACGACACCTTCCAGAATCAGGGATTTACCCCAAATAGTAGTTAATCAGGTTGTTAACTACTCCAAACTCACACAGACAAAAAATAACAACAGCTCAAATTTCAGTATGAAGAGCCTGTGTTGATGTATAGATTGTATCTATAAAGGTATACTATGACTTATTACTTATATGGAAAGAAAATACTCTCATTTTTTTTATTTCCCCATCAGATATCAAGACCTACCTTCTCTTAAATATAGAGGAGAATGTTAAAAGAGGTCCACAGCCAGACATTAAAAAAAAAGAAAAGATGACACCAGGGTTCTCAAAACGCAGTGTCACCAATACTTCATGAAGTGGTGGCAGCGTTTTATGCCTCTCTCCTCCCAAAGCTGTTTGAGTCAATCTTTATTTCTTAGAATGAAAAGGTAGGTTTATCTCTATTTACCTCAAGTATTTTATCTCCAGTTTTTAAAGCTCTTGTTCTTCCTGCTGGGCTGTCTTCCAAAACCTGTTTGATAAAGATCCCTTTAAGTTCTTCTCCGTTCTTCAGGCGCTTTATGACAGTTTGTCCACCAACAATACTGATTCCAAGAGACACGTGAGGGTCTCTGAAGATCTCAACACTGAAAAAACCACATGTGATAGTTTAACAACTTGAAACAGTTTTGGGTTTGTTTTTTTTTAAAAAAAACCCAACCTATAAATGTAAAGCCTTAAATAAATGTAAGTTTCTGGTCTTTCAAGAAGATTTAATAAAGGGATAAAGTCAGGAGCCCAAGAATGCTCTCAACAGAGCTGGCTTTTTACCCTAAGCAGACCTCAGCCCACAAAAAGAAGAAAATTCTGCTGTCTACCATGACCACTGGGCATAGGTTTTTATTTCAGAGAAAGCCAGGGTAAAGCAGGCAGGTCTTCAAGTAAACACTCATCCTCTTTCAGTTTAAGCAAATGGTCTGGAAATGGCAAACAGTGCAAGTGCCATGCTAGACAAATAATAAAGTGTTTCATACAACTTTCTGAACACTGACTTCAGTGTATCAGATGATTATTAATCAGCTTAAGTAGAAATGTTCTGATCATATTTTACTTTAGACCATAAAAACAATTCACCTAAAAATGTTAACAATACAACAAGGATGTGGCTAAAACTTGGCTTGGCAATTTGGAGTTGTGCCATTCTGTTCAGCAGAGAACCGATGGAAAAGGAGACAGCAGCACTATGTGCATTGTTCACACCTAATAGTTATTAAATGAGCAAGAACTTGCAGGTCATCCACAACGTAAACCTGCCAAGCTTTCCCAAGTCAGCTGTATAAATAGAAGGCATAATTCTGTTGAACATCTGTTAAAAATTCACTGTATCTAAGAAAGCCCAAGGTACAGAAGTACCTTAAAGTTATTGGAAGAGAAGGAAAAAAAAAACAACAAACCATGAAAAGTCACTGGGCTCAAAATGAAACAACAGAAAAAAAAAGACTTAAGGTAAAGGGGAAGAAATATTGTAATTAGATGAACATACGTCCGTGGTGGTCCCCAGTGGCTGAAGTTTGGAGTTTCTTCTCCTTCTCCTTCTTCCCTCTCAGGTAATGCACTAATTGGGGGCAGAGGGAAGGAAGGAATAAAAAATTAAAAAGGCATCAGCCATGCCAGGTCGCAATTCCTTACATATTTTGTATCTGGCAGTGAGATAGTAACGCCTTCTCACACCGTTCACTTTAAACCAAATGTGCAGAGTCAACAGACTAGACAGGAATTTTTGTATTTAGGCTTAAATGTACTTGAGGAATGCTCCAGAAATAAACATGATGGGCAGACCAAATTTTTAAGCTGCTCTGTGATATACAAATCTGCGCTGCATTTACTGACTCGTAACAACTATTTAAGCAATTAACATTTACTTTCTGATAAATATGCTGTGATTCTTCTTAGAGGGTTATAAACACGATAAAAACAGCCTAGCTGACCAGAAAGCAGACCATGATCCAACTGGGAGAACACATCCTTTGTGTTCCATTAAACACTCTGGAACAGGGTGTTAATGAAATTTTTAATACTATATGTGACTCACCTACTCACAGAATAGGAATGGAAGCATGGGATTGCAAGGCCCTAAAAAAAGGTTGAAACAATACATCCTTGCACACATTTTCTGTAGATCCTGAGAGCTGTAAATGCTACTCTTAAACTGCAAAAAAAAGGAAGCAGGATGTTGTGCTGGAGAAACAATCCCCTCACTTTATAGTTGAGTTGCCTCCCCTCCAAGGCAAGATTACGGATGATTTCGGGAAGTACTGAAGATTTGAATCAAGAGGCCCCAAAACCACTATCCACTCACCCAAAACTGGTGGGGAAAGAATGGGATGCTTGACAGATGTGGCAAATAGCTACAACCAGTGCCAGCTCAAGGTTTCTCAGTGCTACTGGCAAGACTAACATTTCCTGCGCAGGCCTGAGAGCCGTGGCTGAACTGCTCTGCCCGAAAGGAAGAACAAAAAAAAGGGAAAACCCAGAGGACAGAGCTCCTTAAGCAGTAAGGACCAACGCTGCTGATAAAGGGTTCATCCATCTCCTCCAGGCCATATCCATGCTCCTCTCACTGTGGGGTAAGTGAAGTTGGTGGCAGAACCATTCACACTTTTCTATCTCAGTACTCAAGGGAGGAAATGTTTGATGCGAAGATTCAAGAAGGTTGCAAGACAAAATTCAGCTCCCTGGGCAAAAGTTACAGAATGGGCCACCTGTGTGAACCTTATTGTTTCAGATGATGACAGCTTTTAATGATTAGTCAGCTAAATAAAGCAATAAGACAGTTAAGATCATTAATTGAACAATCTTCCAAAACCTGAACTCTCTCTCCATACCTGCACAATGCAGTTCTAGCTTGAGCTAAGGTGGTTACTCTCCCAGATTCCAGGTTCTTGGGTAAAACATAATCCTCTCCTTTTAGTTCTTCCTTTTCATCAGCTTCCAGATCAACAGCAAGCTCAGGTCCTTTAGAGTCAATCTGAAGCTTTGTACCTGAAGAAGAAAAGGTGTAGATGTGAACATTTCCTTCTTCTGACCCTGCATTCACCAGTTATCACCCTTGGAAATAAAGCCCTTAGCTCACCATGTTCCAAATGTGGATGTTGTGTGATGATTAAGAGGCTTAGAGAGAAAGAATATTTAGTTTTGAGGGAAATTTAAACCACGCAAAACATTTTAAGTACCTTGCTTTTGATGTACACACAGTCAAGTCCTAACAGGAAACGCCAAATCTTTGGGGCATTGAGACTTAGGTACAACTTACATCACAACTGCTCCTCACAAAACCACAGGATTAAGAAGTAGTGAATCGAGCCTTGATGCAGAGAGCGCAATGCAAAGCTCTGCTCCAGCTTGGAATCCCATCACATTGGGGAGGACAGACGTCATTGTGGTGACAGAAGTATCAACACCAATTGCACCACCAGAGCTCCTTGCAAGAGTCGTTACTCTGCTCTACAAGATGCAAGTGACAAAGAATGGAAACAACCCAAACTCCTTGGTCCCAGCTAGAGAGAGCTATCTCAGGCTGGTAAATTTATTTCCCTGATGAGCTACCAAATTCTACTCATCCATCTCTGGCCATCTGAGAAGGAGAAGCTTTGCTCCTGAGCACTGGTTACAACACCAAGATATGGGGCCACCACAGAGCTCACTTGAAAATTATGGTTGTGGTAAAGATACCTGTAGAACCTGTCACTTTTTTTTTAAGTGCAAAAATTTATAATATCAGCAACCAAAAGTGATAGAGACAAATTCCTGACAGAAATTATAGGCATGAGCTACTATTTTATTTATGCAGAGTCCTACTGGGGACATCAGTTACAGAGAAGAAAGTGATTCTCCACAGGCAGGACAAAGCTGCAGCCACTTTCAATATCACTTGTGACAACTGTAGGTAAAGATTTTGAGAAGGAAGGAAGATCATGAAGAGGAAACCTCTTTAAAGTCACACTATCTTGAGCCTGCAAGAGTCTTCCCTTGAATATTTTACCATTTGTGTTTTGGCATGAAATTTCAATTTGTAAATAAGAAATTATAGGGAGAATAATAACAAAAAAAAAAAAATCTTACAAACCTAAATCCATCTTGTTTCTTGCTTCTGACCGAGTATTTTCCATTTCAAATATGTCTTTTTGGTAGTCACTCTGTGCAGTGGTTCCAGAAAATAGTGAACTTATACCAGCATTTTCTTCACCCTTCACAGAGGGGAAAAAAAAAAAAAAAAGTAATTAAAGTTAGAAAGCAATGGTATGAATTTATACAGGATTATAACATGAACATTGATTTTTACAGCATTCACATCTTCTTAACTACATTCATACTTATTTGGATAACTATGAAATAATAACTGCCCATTTATGCACTATATTAAGAAGAGGCATGACAAATTTTATGTGTAATTGCAATATAAAGCAATTGTATCTTTCTACTTGCCTGTAATCCAGACAAGAAGCTCTTTACTCTTGCTCAGTTGTTGGTTTTAAGTAACAAATTTATACATTTAATATTGTGCACTCTGGTATAAAACTGTCACTAGAAGCTGCATTTTAGCCTGTTTATGTACATAGCATAAAGGGGACAAGCTAAACAAAACCTGAAATTCTCTGTGGCTGTGATATTAAGTCCTTTTCCACTTCATTTTTTTTTCATATAAACCGATAAATCTCGAAGGCTGGTGCATGGAAGGCGGATATTACCAATTTTTTGTTTGGCAAGTGAATGAACAAAGACTCAGAAGAAAAAAAAACCCAAAAAATCATCTCAGAAAACTTGGGGAGGACACACAAATAAAGATTTTGCAGTTTACCTGAAGCTCTGTCTCCTTCTACTCCTTTGTCCACCAGTATGCTTGTTACAATTGCTTCTGCCATATAATTTTTCGCTCAACTGCACTAACATCTGGCTCAAGGAAATGATTTGGATTAAAAATAATGAGGAAGAAAAAGGGAGCTCCTCTCACTGACATTGCTGCTGAAGCTCCTGGACTATTAAATTCACAGAGTGACATTCCGCTCTTACCGACTTGCACCATATTAGTACAACTTGGAAAAAAGAACTGAGCCCACAAATGGGCTCAGTTGGGCTCAGCCTGAGATGGAAAAGAAGATGCATGTACAGGATACCTGTAAATACACCGACCACAGCACGTATCTCATTCGAGCAGTTAACTGTATCCAAAAGAACTTTCCAAAATGTGCAAAAGGAGAGACTGGTGCCCATTAGAGGTACCCAGGTCTCATCCAGTAATTAAAATATTAGAAAGAATCCTAGAATGTCAGGGGTTGAAAGGGACTTCTAGAGATCATCTAGTCCAATCCCTCTGCCAGAGCAGGATCACCCAGGGCAGGTCACACAGGAACAGATCCGAAGGGGTTGGAAAGTTTCCGGAAAAGGAGACTCCACCATCTCTCTGGCAGCCTGGGCCAGGCTCCATCACCCTCACAGCAAAGAAGTTTCTCCTTCTTTTAAGGTGGAACCTCCTGTGTTCTAGCTTGTACCTGTTACTTCTTGTCCTATTACTGGGCATCACAGAGGAGTCTGTTCCCTTCCTCTTGACACCCACCCCTCAGATATTTATCGACAATAATAAGATCTCCTCTCAGCCTTCTCTTCTGAAGACTCCTGACAGAGTTTAGGGCTGGAATTTGCCTTGAGGTATGGGTCCCCTGGTCAGGGGACAGCACTGAGATCAACAGAGCATTCCTTACCATTTGACCTTTATTGAATGGATCTTCCAGGGACTGTTCTGGACTCCAGCTAACACTGGATCTGAAGTCTTCTGCTTCAGTAGTCTCAAGTTGCTTTGCCCATTGCTCTGTATCGAGGTTCCTCTGTGAAGTTGCCTTCTGTCCACCTTTATATTTCAGGAAGTCTGAATCTTCTTCATATTCATCATCCACCAACATTTCCCGTTCTTCATCCATTTCTTCTGTTCTGGGTTTCAGAAATTCCTGCATCTCCCAGGACTCCTCCTCATACTCATTATCATTTTGAGAAAGCTGGAATGACCTTCCCAAGTTCAAACTTGGTTCATCAACAAGTTCTTCTTTAAAAGGTGTTTCATCTCTGAAACCCTGCATAAAACATGACAGGATTATAGATTTTTACATTATGTTTCTTGCTAGCTCTTTTAAAACTATGTTTAATGTTAGGCCCATATTACAAGTACATCCTGACTTTTAAAATGAAAATCTTCTCCCTTTTGCATTTACTAAAAGAAAATACACACTCTGACTTATGATTTTAACTCCAGTAGTAGATATTCCATTTTTTTAAAAAAAAGAAATTTAACACCAGAAGTAGATATTCCTTTTGTTTTTTTTAATAAAGAAATTTAAATTGCACCGCTTAGATATTGCTGCAGCCATTCAAAATAACCAACCTGAACTGAAGTTAGGGAATGAGACTTCTTAAATAACACTAAAAAAAACCTACAGGAAAAAAAGTATATATACATCCAGGTAAAGTATCTTTGTGCTCCAGAGTTATCTGCTTTACAAATGCACCTACATTTCTTACAATACTATCAGCTAAACAAAAACAGCCTGAGCTTGCTTATGCAACAGCATCAGCAATGAAAAAAAATCCAATAAAACAAAAAAGCCACACTCGTTTGTCCCTCCCTTGGGTATTTCATACAGCATTCTAGTCTGGTGGAGAGGGGAAATGGATGACCTGTGTAGTATAAAAAAAAAAATTAAAAAAATATTATCTGTTCATTATCTAATACCTTTACTATTTCAGAGTGCTCAACTTTCTACTGAATTCAAATCACAGAGCAACAAACTAAAAAAAAACAAACAACAAAACCAAATGAACAAATATTAAAACCCACTCTGAAAGATCTCACTCAACTCTCTGTTGTTTTTTGGGGATTCCTGACGTGTGTCCCCCATTTCCAATGCTCCACGCTTCTCCTAAACTGAATGGGGTGCTCATGGAGGGGGTCTGCTCAGGGGTCTCTGAAATTTTACGCCTTGCACTGGTACCAGAAAGCTTGCCACACACAGAAACCTTTCCCTCTCTGTTCTTCAGGCCACCAAGTCAGGGTGTCCAAACCTACTCTGAAAGGCACCGAAATCCCAAACACCGAAACCAATCTGCAGATTCAGGGATCCTCAATCAAAATGTTTTTCTTTCTGCTTCCTGCCCCTTCCCAGAGTCCCTGAGGTACTTCACCATTTCTAACCTTTAGTGCCAGGATCCTGTTTTGTTTGTACAAATGCAGGAGAAAAAAAAACCCAAACCCTAAATGCTGCCAAAATTTTCCATAGCTCAAGTGAGACGCAGAAGGGAAAGCAAGAGACAGGCAAGAGCATAAGGAAACAACACAACAGTACTAGCTGGCACGAAAGAGAACATGAGCAATCTAGAAATTAGCACATTTTTCATAAGCATTAAATATTCCTTTAATCTCTTGGACCCGTGTACCTCGATCTCAAAAAACACCCAGTCTGAAGAGATTCTAATTCTCTCCATCTTTACTTCATTTCACTCCTGCAGCATCGTTCTCCAACCACTTCGGGAAGAGGCACCAACTTCTTTTAGCTAAAAACAGTGGACTTTGCTGAGAAGCACCCGGGGATTTGTGTCCCCACGTCCCAGTACAGCACTCAGGTGTGGGAGAATCACAAACTGCTGCACTGCAGCAGCAGACGCTACCAACGGAACAGGGAACACTGCAAACATGACAGTAAAGTCTACTAGTGTAGCATAGAAAATCTTTCAGTTCCTTTTTTTTTTTTTTTAAGTTGGCTTTGTCAGCACTATGTCAGTGACACACCACTCCTGGCTCTTAGATGAGCAGGTAAGATAAAAAATGGATGGAAAAATTTCTAGTACAGCTCTAAGCTCCCATCAATGCTGTCATATATCAGGTAAAGCAAAAACACAAGCAAATACCTCTGCCTGGATTTTGTACAAAGTGATCGGTCCAGTTTCTATATTCAGCAGGGCTTTAAGATAAATTCCTTCAAAATTTTAAAATCATGAAAAATAAAACACATAACAACATCAGTTTTATTTAGGAAGCAGAGAAACAACCTGAGCTGGCAGAGGATTAATTTGCTGTGCCAGGCACCCTTCCTATGCACCCAGAAGGCAACAAACTCCATTTTACATCATGAAAACCACTAAATATCACGTCCAAGCTAATTTCGACATAGTATAGCTACATCTACCCCATAATGTTTGCTCCTTTTGGTGATTCTAATACATCATTTCAGCAGTAAATCCAGAGACAGGTAGACATTTTTAGCAACAAGAAAATCTAGAATATGTTTATTAGTCTGTTGCAGTTCTGGATGATCTTTAATGCACGGTCTTTTCCGGTCTAAAACCAAAGCATTTACCAACATGAATCAATCAAAATTTTGTAAAGCAATTGAGAACAGATGAGATATTTAAAAATATCCACATCTTTTTTATTCTAAACAGGTCAATGTTGCAGTATTATTGCTTATTACCCTGGTATCTGAGCTCCTCACTATCTGCAGTGACTCATCCTCCCACAATACACAGAATTATTTATCAGAAAAATAAGAAAAAGGAGAGTTGAGGAAGAGTAAAAAAATCACTCAAGACCACATAGGAAGCCTATGAAAAAAAGAACAGATTTCAAGCTTGCCTTGTACACTACTTTTTTTTCTTTTACTTCATCACAATAAAAATCATTCTGCTTCCGTATCTTAATTTCTTCGCAAAGCTGAACCAACTACTTAGGACTATTAATAAGGTAACATTCCTGTGTCACTCCCAAGGTATTTTAATGACAGAGTAAATTTGATAGGGTGGTCTGGGAACTGCACTGGTAAGTGCTAAGCATATGCTTACTGTTTTAAGAGTCTTTTTTTTTTTTTTTCAGAGGGAATCCAGCCTGAAGCCTACCCAGTAACTTAAGTCTTAGCTGAAGGACAGTTTTGTTTTGTTTTTTTTTTTTTCCTTTTTTTTTTCCTTTTTTTTTTTTTTATTTTAAAACATCGTTTCCTGTCCATACAAATTCAAGCTGAACCAAAAGAGTAACCAAATACCTGTGGTGCTTCAAGTATTATTGAGAAATTATTATCTATTGGTTCTGGAGATCCAGGGCTGGTTTTCGTGTTGCTGGAATCCACGCTGCGCATGTTCTCCTCCTCTTTGCCTCCTCCCTAAGAAAGGCAATCAAAATGATGAGTCAGGAAAACTAATGAAAAAAGATTTGCACTTTTTCCAATAAACTAAAAGGGAGAGAGGGAACCAGCCATTAGAAAAGAGATGAGAAAAAGTTACAGAATTATAAAAAAGGGAAGTTATAAATGGAGAAGACGAAGACAACAGCTTTTATTCTTTTAAGATATAAACCATAGAATCCTAAAATGGTAGGAGTTGGCAGGGACCTCTGGAGATCATCGAGTCCAACCCCCCTGCCAGAGCAGGATCACCCAGGGCAGGCCACACAGCAACAGATCCAGGGGGGGTTGGAAAGTCTCCAGAGAAGGAGACTCCACAACCTCTCTGGGCAGCCTGTTCCAGGCTCCATCACCCCCCTAGTAAAGAAGTTTTTCCTCCTGTTAAGGTGGAAATACAGATACAGTAAAAAATAAAGAGATGTGCTTGTCTTTCGTTCCTACACAAGGGCATGAATAATGACATATAGCTTTTTAGAAAAGGAAAGAATATATTTAACAGCCTTCCTACAGTCCTACTTCACCTCTCCTCTATCACTTGGGAGTTACAAGCCCCTTTCTATTAGATGGTGCTTTGCTTTAATTAATTTTGCCTGGGTGCCCTTGATGAACAATACTGCTGTGTTCTCAAGTAAACTACTGTCTGTTCCAAAGCCCTCATTCTAGAAAAAAGGGAATTCTACTTCAGTTTACAGTCTTGACTTCAAACAGATTAAGTTTCTTTGATGTCAGTGGAGCTCGAGTAAGCACTTAGCAGTATCTTAGAGTGAAATGGACTTCAGCACATAATTAACTGATGTGCTGAACGGCTTGAACCTACGCACAGGGCCAGGGCACATGGGAATGCCCAGACATGTCTTCTGATTCCATGTGTTCCTCCTTTCAGGAGGAACTTGAGAATGCTGGTTTTCCAGCCGGACCTTTTGGCTATTGAGCTGCCCATTGACCAGGTAGCCACGATTTCTGGACATGTCGAGGTGCGTGCACAGCAACTTAGCTGCTTTCCACACGCATACTTAATTCTCTCCTAAATCCTCAACCCTCCCAATACCACAACCCAGTCTACACGTCATAGAATTAAACAGAAAATAAAATCAAATCAGTCCTTACCACCAAAGGCTTGCAGATTCCAAGAGAAACTGGACCTGGAGGCACAGATTTCAACACTTCCACTGCCTCTGCCAAAGTGGCGCTGTCCAAGGATTGCTCGTTTACGAACACCAAGCGGTCCCCCGGTAAAAGCTCACCCCGACGCTCGGCTACTCCGCCTGCCACCAGAGAGCTGATCACAATGGCTGTTCTGGTTGGATCTAAGGGATCCTAGGGAAAAAAATTAAAATAATAATAATAATAAAAAAAAATAATATCAAAACCACGAGAGCCCTCGGAAAGATTATATTTATTTTGAATATGAAAAGAGCACTTGAGCACGTTTCATTACCGAATTCTACAGAACTGAAGATGTTCAAAAAGGCTGACTACAAATAGTGCCAAGGCTTGCAGATCACAAACAAACAAACAAAAAGGTTTGCATTAGGAAGATATTCTGTCACTTGCCTAATTCATTAAGAAATGTTAAGATCTGAACGCTGCCCGATACCCTGTCTGCCCTCTTCTTACACACAGAGAAACAGCCAGGCCAACCTGCAAATAGAAAAACAACCCTGGCACCCTTCCACAAGCCTCCATCCAGCCTGTTATGTGCTAATGTTACATAAAACAGCCATTCCGCGTGCCGGCCGAGGGCTTCATAGCCCCAAAACTGATGGTAGAAGGAACTGTTGCAAAATTAGAAATTGAATTTGAAACATTGTGAAATGAAAACGAAAAAAATCAAACCCAAAACGTCCGAGAAATAGCATAGAAATAGACATTTATGTGCTCCTGCTTTGTCAAATCCGCATGACAACTTGTAAAAGGCATTTTTTCCACTCCTGAGGCTTCCTAAACAGAGAACACAGGGGACAGCCACGGAACAATCACTAAGATGATTACTGAAGACAAGGAACGTTGTGGTGGTGGAGACAGAGGAATGTGAATTAGAAAGTATTAGATGCATTGGAGAGGCTGTAAACTGATGCAAAGATGTTCACTTTGCTCAACTTTTTTTTTTTTCCAGTATTAGCCTTTGCATTACGTCAACAACCATTTCTATCACGTATTTAGCCCTTTAAAAATTCACCCTCAATCCAATGAAACGATCGTTAAGTTACTCTCTAGTAGTAGAAATGTGCACAAAGCAAATTTATGGAGTTTTTTAGTTTGTTTTCTGCTTTGTTTAAAATTAGAATGAGCCTTTCTGCCCCTTGCTAAGGGCTCCCGAAATTCAGAAACGCTGCTTCTACACACTGGGTCTTCAAATGCAGAATCATGTACTATTTTTCCCTCAGGACTCGCATCTTATTCAGGGCACAGGGATAAAAAAAAAAGGGCAAAATTCAAATCACAAAGCCCACCACGAATTCAGCACCTCGGTGTTAATTTGCAAACAGGAATGCTTTTTTAACTCTCTTATTTTTTATACAACTACACACCGCTTTCCAAGGGAACACGGGGTATTTTTAAGGGACGTGCAAACAAATGAGGCAACGAATGCAATATCTGTAAAGGGCTGAAACTGGAGAGCTGAAATTTGAGTTCAGCAAGGAAAAGAGCCACACTGAAACTGAATTCAAGTCAAGACACTTTACTAATAATTCTCTCCTGTTCCGCTGCTTAATCCTGCCGGTTTATAATCTTCCCAAGCACCGGGTATCCGCGTTGCACAGAAGAGGCTTCCTTGTGAGTATCATGTCTTGATAATCAAGCCCAGCAACCTGCCTCTGCTGCTCGATGGTGCTCTGCCTCCTGAACCCGTGCCAACGTGCCGGGGCCGTCCGACTGTTTCTGCTCAAACCTGCCTCACACAATGCCGAGGGGAAAGGATTCCACTCGTTTCCAACGGCAAACCAGCTACGTTGTGCAGACGCTTTGGAAAATTTTTTAGAAATAAAAGGAAAAAAAAACAACGCAGGAAGGTCAGAAGAAGAATCCAAAGGATTCCAAGATGTTAAAAGAAAAAAAAAAAAAGACAAAAAAGGAAAATAAAGAGGTTTTGCTTTAAGAGTGTTGAATTTTGAAAATGTAAAGGTCCTGCTGCCCTTTGTGTAGAGAGCCAGCGTTGCCCGCCCTTGCCGACAAAACTGTCCCGCTGACAGCTGACCACAGAACAAACGCTCCGTTTGACACGGACTTTTGGGATGTTTTTTTTTAATTTTGGGGTTTGCTCCCATGCGAAATAAAAATAAAAATAGCCTCTTGGACTTCTTTGTCAACCCAGGATCGTGTTGAGACAGCCGTTTTTGAGCACGCAAGGCACTGCTCACATTGCTAATAGAACCAAACCAGCAAGTTTTGCTATCGTGGGCTCATCTTGCCCTGGCAAGCGAGGTTTATGCTGGTTCCCTAAATGGTTGAACGCTCTCTCAGCAAAACTACACCTTCGCTGACAAAACAGCTTTTATAATATCATTTTTGCTGGCTTGGCTCTATCGATAAAAAAAAATGAACAAAACAAGACTGGCCCTCACCTTTACTGATGGCGATAAACTGACGACAATTTGCAAGTGAATGAGCGGCCCAGCAATTATGGCGCTGGCTGAGAATGTGGGTGAAGCAGCTTCTAATCCCTGCTCTGTCTGATCCAAAGCTGCTCTTTTTTTTCAAGTTCCAGATCAGAACCACTTAAGGAGAGCACTGGAACCTCACCATTAGCTTCTTCTGTGCAGATACCCAAGGTCAGTGGCCCAACTCCCACATTTCTGATGAGGAACGCTCCTGTTTCAACTTAAGCTTTCACTGAAACAAAACCATTTTGGTTGAAATAAATCACCACGTTTTGGTTAGAGATAATTTAACTGAAAGCATTCCAACCAGCTTTAATCCTCACGCTCGAAACTAGGGTAAGAATTCCTGCGAACGCACGTGGATCATGAGCAGTAAACTTTCGAGACCAGCACGGTTCTCTTCGCTGCTCTGCGGGACACGGGAGTGTAAGCCGTGTATTGGAATCGCTTCACAAAGACCAGCAGCGGAAACCTTAAAAAAGGGACTCATATTAAAATCCGTTGATCAAGCAAATACAAACCTGGGGTTGTAATTAGGCTGCTGGTTTCAAGCAGAGGGAGCTGTTGTACAGGAAGAGAAGAGCAGCAGAAACCACAGAGCAAGGGACGAGCAGTGCTGTAAAACCCCAACCTCGAGTGTCTGTTCCCAGTGACCGGGAATCACAACGCGACTGCCACGAGGAATGCGACAAACGCCGCGCGTCAAGACGCAGACCGACTGAAATTCAAGGTGTACTCATTCAGGGTGTACTTATTAACTCATATTCTCCATAACTTAACGTGAGGGTGATGGTCGGTGTGGCTTGCACTGGGCTTTTCTCCGCACAAACAAAAGGACTAATGTTCTTTTGAAACCTTGCCTTACATTTTACACTCGAACCCAAACACACCCTAAAGAACCCCACCTGCTAAAGCAGGACGGCAAAGGCTGAATTCACAGCCACATTTTTATAAACAGCGAGCAGTACTGGACTGTGTGGGTTGTTGCCTTGTTTTGAAAAGCAAGCAGCGCTAGCGGCAGGCTAAAAACCAGATTCTCACTTTCTATACTAACTGCAAAAGGCAACTTCACTCCCACAGCTCCCCGACGGACTTTGGGGCCACCTTCAAGTTAGCAGACCAGCTCGAGCCATCTGAGGTTGCTAAACAGCAGTAACTGCTACTGCAAACTCACCCTCAGGCTCTTGATTCATTCTGCTTGACTCACATGAAGCCAGATAATAGTGATTTTTAGTCCCTAGCAGTCAGGACAGGATTTCAGCCTCTGCTTTCAAGTGAAAGGCTCGTTTACTCAGATGGAGTTTAGAGGCTGGGAAGAAACTCCCTCCCCAAACCCAGAGCTAAGATGTTGCTGTAACGGTACTCGGCTGGAATACAGAAGTGACTCAACAGTTCAAGAAATTAGTACACGACTTTCTTTGTATTACAGCAGAGGGAGTGTGCCCAGGACAGCCCCCTGCAATCTGGTCATCTTAAAACGGGCATGAACTGGGAACGGTACGTTTAAAGAGAAACTTTTACCTTCAGTTTACTGAAGGATTTCTTGACACAAATGAATCATTTACGGACGATAAGGAAAGGAATTGGACTGCAAAGGGAGGCTATCAGGAGACAAAAGCCCTTAACTCACAAGCACCGACACAAATTCCTTTTTTAGAAAATAATCACAGGTAAAAAAATTTGCCAGTTGCATAAAGGCTGAAAGTTGACCACTGCCCTGTACCAGCAGCAGCCCAGGGTGCTGCCCTCCAAGTAACCCTTTGAGGAACCCAGTATGTTGTAGCTGTTGTCTATTCCTTTGTGCTCAAGCCAGCCATAGAATATATGAACTTGTTTAAAATAGTCACAATTTATTCATACTTAGCACACCGTATATTTAACTATGCTAAACCATAGGTTTTCACATCCCCCCCCTACTGCTCCTCATCAAAAATCCACAAATGTTTCCTGGAGTCCAGGTGTCAAATTTTTCTCCTTATTTTCAGAGCCTCATTTGTTCTGGATTCATTTAGCAGTGCAGAGTCAAGCAGGGGCCACTGCAGTTGCTGCCTCTGGGATCCCTGGATTCGGAGCAGTACGAAGTCTCTTAAAAACCTGAGCTCTTGCTAAAATGTTAAGAGTCCCAGAAGCACCAAGTTAAGAGAGTCAGTCCTACGTGCAATGCTGCTGGAGCGCGCAACTTTTCGAAGCCCTGCAACTTAGAACCACAGAATCATTTGGGTTGGAAGAGACCTTTCAGGACGTCGAATTCAACTGTTCCCCCAGCACTGCCAGGGCACCAACCCACGTCCCTCAGCACCACATCTATGGGTCTTTCAATCTCTCCATGGATGGGGACTTGTCGTGGGCACCAAAGACTCACGCTCAGCTAGCTCTGAGAGGTCCTTAGAAAGGAGATCTGGAAACATAACCAGTACAGATTACTGCTGTCCGTCACCCTGGAAAATTAAAATGCTAAGAAGCGACTCATTCTCCATCCTTACCAAAACACGAGGTTTCTGCAGCAGCCAAGAGAGGGCACTCTAGGCCAGCCCAGCTCCCGCACAGCCGGAGGCGTTTCATGCTCTGACAGGTCCAGGCCCATCTGTCCAGCCCCAGTCCCAATCCCAGCCCCAGTCTCAGCCCAGCCCTGGCTGTGCACAGAGGATGAAGAGCAGCTTCTCTCCCCTCTGCAGTAGGTTGTAGCTACAACTCGATTGGATGTCAGCAGCTACCACGTTTTCTGGGGTTTTGTTTGTGTTTTCCTTTTTTTTTTTTTTTTTCCAAGGCTCATATGAAAATGTAAGACAAAGCTGCGGGTGACTGACATTTACTGTGCAAAGTCACTCTCACTTAGTTACAGGCTATATTAGTTTTGGCATCACTTAAGATCTAAATTCAGCTAGCCTGACTTCCTAGAATATTTTAGCTTTCTTCAAGCAACAAACTGCCTGCTGCCGCAAAAACACTCCTCTAAAAACACACATCAAAAATAGCATGGCAAAGGATCCCAAAAGAAACAGTTTGAAACTTTTCCCCCCACACCACCTCGTACCCATTTTGATTTATCTGAACAATTTTACAAGTGCCAATTTGTATACTACAGGTTCTTGCGAGAGAGCCAAAACAAACACATGTTAGAGCTCAGAGGTCAGAGCAACCCGGCTTCATTACATTTTGCATGGGACCCCTTCCAGGTCTAACATACAGATCCATATTTAAAACTCTTCTGTTTGCAAGTGAGGAAGATCCCAGACTGAAGGACTCGACAGCACAGCACGGTAGCTTTCTGTGCAAGGAACATACACTCGTCAGCCGTGAAAAGAACCCAAAGCATTTTAGGTTTGTCTTACTCTTATGTAGAACAAAGGCAGAACTGAGCAGAAAGGGATTTACCCGTATCCTCAGCGTTGTGAGAGAACTCAAAAGGCACCAAGTACTTCCCGACAGGAAAAAACTTTTCCACTGTAAGGGTGACAGGGCCTGGAACAGGCTGCCCAGAGAGGTTGTGGAGTCTCCTTCTCTGGAGACTTTCAAAACCCGCCTGGACGCGTTCCTGTGTGACCTACTCTAGGTGATCCTGCTCTGGCAGGGGGTTGGTCTCGATGATCTTTTGAGGTCCCTGCCAACCCCTAGTGTGCTGTGATTCTGTAGTTCTGTGACAGAAAGGGAAGAGAGAAAAATCCAGCTGTGAGTGAGTTCCAACTCCTTCCTTAAGGTGGCCTCAATTTAGGATGGAGACTCAAGGTCCAAACCTTCTGTTCTAGCACTCATATTTACAGGAGTTGGCCGTAGGAACTGCCAAAGGTACTCTAAAGCCTGAAAAAACATCCCTGAGAAAGTGTTCTACTAGTGCTTGTTAGATCCACTGCGTGGGCAATTGGACTGAAATTCAAAGCCTTTAAGACTTGTTTCTGCCTCTTCCACTCACATTAGGTTGCAGTCAGCAGGACTTCTGAGGAAGAAGACTACGCACCGCACAGCTTCTGGCCGTACCAAAGAAATAAACCATGGGCTGATGTGCTGAAGTAACACAAACTTAAATACAGAACGGTATTCAAGGGGGACCGCTGAACTTTTCTGTGATGTAAGGCAAAGCACTGGAAATAAAACATAAGTATTTATTGATCTGCAGTGAGGGAATAAAGCAATGAATTTCAGAAGCTCTAGCACCCAGCCAGCATTAATCAAAACTTCCGTGGTGGGAAATGTCAGCAAAGAAACAGGAATTCACAGGAAAGAAAGGAAAAAAAATAAACAAAACATCCAGAACCACACCCAAAGGAGGTGAGAGAACAGCAAAATAAGAGTAGGTGGCACAATGAGTTTCCCATCCCGGGCTTTCATCATCTGCAATCTGAAATCCTATCGGTCTTCTACAGCAAGAAGGAACACGGTGGCCGGCAATGACTCAAACCCACGTAGGTCTGGAGGAGCTGGCGAGCACCGCGCAGACAACGTTCGTCTGCCACGGAAGAGGGATGCCCGGCAGATAGCTGGGACCAAAGTGCCTCCAGGGAATGATCAAAAGAAAAAAAGATCTTACACGCTGCTGCTACGCTCAAATAAAAAGATCAAAGACAGACACTGACTGTGGTAGTTTTGAAAGTGTCACTCTGCAGTGGACTCAGGTGCACGCCACAATCTTTTAATTTATCCAACTTCTCAATCAACCTGCGGTTTCATCCGCCTTTCATATTTGCTCTCCACGGGGCTAAAATCACAGGGATTACATTCATTACACTCTCTTAATATCTTACACTTTCCAGCTCCAGAAAAAACACACTGAATGCTGACTAAAGGGAAAAGCCACAGAGATAAGAAAAAAAAACCCCTGAACTCATAAGGAAATGGAGGAAAGCCACTGTGTGATGAGATAAAGAAGGGATAGAGAGGTGTGGGAAAAGAAAAAAAAAAGTACCAGCGAGCCATGGGAAAAATTATAAACGGTATCACCTACCTAACCTACAGGCGGTGCTAAGACACATGCTCTGAGTTTGATCGGCTTTCAAATTCAAATAATCCCTGACCTACAAATCCACCGCGACAGCCCAGCGAGCACTTCCACCAGTTAGCTGTGCTGAGCTCGACACCAGTAACGGTCTGTGGAAGCACAGGATATTTTCTTGAACAAACCAGGGCTCTTCTGCACGGACAGCCCGCATCAAAACCAGCACACACATGAATTATAGAAGATTTGCTACAGAAAAAGCTGCAAAAGAAAAGTGGGGAGACGAGACAGGCCATTTTTTGCAACAAGGATCTGGAAAGAGCGATTCGGCCCAAAGAGGATTTGCAACAGTATGGATGGTAGAGAAGACAAGAAGTTTGCTGAGAATTTTAAGGCCACTGCAGAACGCAGCAAGGAGATAGAAATGAGTACAACAGTACTATTTGGATTTAGGGAGCAACATCTTCCAGGAGGGTGAAGTTTTAAGAAAACAGAATACCTCATAACTTTCACCAGTCTTCAGAATTCTTCATGCTTATCCATCAGCACCTCAGATCTCAACGGTTCAGAAGCACAAACTTGGAGCTGTCTGGGTTGAGCTTTTACATGCCCAGTGCTCCACCATCTCCATGCGCTCACTGAAAGACTAGAGAAGCAGCACAGTTTCCTCTAGACTAATCTACATTATCTTGCTCGTGCTGAGATTTGCCAAGTGGTTAAGGGAAAATTTAGACACAGTTTTGTCCCTTTAAATTCTCGCCTTCTCTCGCAGGCAGAAGACATCTGTGGAATAATAATGAATTTCTTTGGTTTGGGGTTTTTTTTGTTTTTATTAAAAGCTATTCTTCCTAGCAGGAAATGAAAAAGAACAACCAGATTGTAGAATTTGGGGGAATAGGGAAAGCATTTCTAAAAGTTAATAATAATGCTGCTTAGCATTTATTTCAAGGATATGCGACAAACCGAGCAAAACCAGATGTTCTCGGTAATGCTCCAGCTTCCCTGCAAACTCAGGTATTGTCCAGAGCACTTGTAGCTCACAAAAGACAGGAGGGGCTGCCCCTAGGATATGCCACAACACTCTGTGCAGGAGATTCCGTCCTCACTTCTCACTTTGAGTCACCCTGATGACCCCCCTGAGGTCACAACATACCCAAGCCCTAATGTGACTTCCCACATCCAAGTTCTCCAGCTCTCCTACCTCAGGAAGCTGTTCCTGTGGATCTGTCTGTATCTCACGCTGAGATACACAGCCTCTTTGATTCCTTATTCAAGTGGTTTCTGGTCTCCCAATGTTTTCAGGACTGCTGCACTGCGGTTTTGGAAACCACTAATCATGAACGCCCTTTAGAAACTTTACCAGGAATGTGCTTGACTCCATTCACCAGCTCTTCAGTCCTGAAAAGTAGTATTTAAGCTGAACTCCAAGAGAATTTTTCAAAAAGCTACACTGAATTCAATTCACGACACACTATTAAGAATTATTTTACAAATGAAGCAGCTTAATATGATTTAAAGGATGCAGAACTTTCCCATAGGGGGAGAGAAGCAAATCCTCCGTGAGATGAGTACCAACACAGTTGGTACTGAGGCTTACAGAACTTTGATGTTAATGAATGTGGATGGGTTGTAGGGATGGGAGAAAAGCTGCCTTTATCAGTTTTCCCAGTACCAAGCTGATAGCCATTGTAAAACTGCTTTTTAAGACAGCTGTGAGGCTTTTGCCAGTAAGCCACAGGTTTCCATCACATGATCAGGTGAAAATGTGCTTAACAAGGACGTGAATATGCTGCTTTGTTCGTAACAAACTTATCACAAGACAGATAAAGCTCAAATTATCACAAGAGGGCAAACGTTTAGCCAGCAAGGAGTCAAAGCATTCCAGCCTGCATCTCACTGTTGAACAGTCCAAGAAATAAAAATAACAATAATAAAAAAATTATCATCTAGTTGAATACCACTTTTTACAAATAAGAAGTCAGTTTGCTTTTTTTGTAACTCTACATCTGGAGCCTGTTTGTTTGGGGCGTAAAGAAAAGAGGAAAGATATTTGGAGACACTTAAATTGCTTCACTTCCTGCCATGAATGACTATGCAGTGATTTTGTTATAAAAAAGAAAACAATTGTTTCCCATGCTCCCTGGGAGAAGGAGAAAACATAACCTGCTGAATGCACAGCAAAGAAAAAAAAACAAAAAGGGGCAAAAAAAACCAAACCATCTTCAGTTCTACAGTAAGAAAAAGTTGGTAGTGATAATAAAGATATGCCCAGGAATAAGGTGGCTCTGGAGTCCCTATTTCTAGGGTCAGAAGCTATGTAAGATGTCAGCCCTCTCTATGCCAACCCTTCCCTTCTCCAGTTGCACGCATTTTAAAACAGCTGCTTTAAAATACTCTGACTTCAAAGCACAGTGAATTAAGCTCCACATAAAGTCCATTCAGCTTTTTGTTTAATTTAATAAAAGCTCATCAGACCATCCAAGTTACCTTCTGGTCAATACTGCCTCGAGAAATCTGCAATTCAGCTACCTGTGGTTTTTCCAATATTTCTGTAAAACATTACTCACAGGATCTGTTGGCCTGTATGCAGCAGGCCTTTGCTAAACACCCTTGCAGGGCCACTCGAAGTACCTTTTACACTATTGTGATCTCTTCTTTTTCTCTAAAAGTCTCCACCTGGTGTGATTTTTCTTTCCTCTTGCTCTAACGCCCTGGGATCCCCACCATTTTTTTATACAGCGTTTCTTCTCTATTTTAACCTGATGACACACCATGCCCTCAACCACTTGAATTTCTTTCTAAGAAAAAAGGATTGGTCTCAATAACAATGGCTTCGCTCTTGACTTGCTGGCTTGGAGGTTTAGCTTCAGGCTAGACAAAAGTTAAGCTGGATACTTGCACATCTATTGCCAAAGAACAAGAAATAGGCTTACCCCAGCCCCTCGCATCCCAGATGATCCCAAAGCACTCTACAACCGGCCTCCTGGGACCCTCATTCACCATCAAAACATACTCGCCGCTAACTGTGCCAGCAACACCACATAAAAGTTAGTTAAGAGGTGAAAAAGAGAGCAACTTCTCCAAGTGAAATTACGAGGAAATTAAGGGAGGTAGAGTATATTGCTTCATGGAGAAGTTGGCCAGAAGAGCGACCAGCACACCTTTTTAATGGCCAGAAGGGGGGCAGGGTCCCTGTTCAAGACAGAATCGCCGGCCCTGCGACGACGACGATGCTCCTCAGGCCTCTGCCGAGCTCGATGCGTTATCAGCTGAAGAAAGCACACCGCGCGCAGAGTGCCGAGCCTCTCCTTCGGCAGGCTTTTCATCCGAGCATTATCAAGAAAAAGCATTATCAAGAAAAAGCAACGGCGAGCCTACGAGCTTTGACAAGATCCTGACACAGCGGTGACGGTGGAAAAAATACACAGAAGGGTTCAGTGTAAGACCTCTTCGATGTTTCTTAAGTTAAATAAGCCATCACACTGGGAGGGAAAAAAAAAATTAAATCCAGTGAAACTGATCTTTTTAAGATTAGACAGGACCAGCCTACCCATCCATCTCCCCTCTCGCCAAGGATTGACCTTGCTGGCAGAGCAGCGGTCTCAAAGACTGGAGACTTCCTACCATACAATTAGAAATTAGGACATTCAGCCAAGGGGAAAAAAGGTTCTTCTAATACACAGTGATCAAGGGAAGCTGACCAGCATCCTATATAAATACAGTCCTGCTACAGCAAAGAGGGTAAGGCTATTTCTCTCCCGGTATCCCAAAGTTTTGGAAGGCCTGTACACATTCCTAAGAGGGCCTTATTAAAAAACAAGAAGGAGGCTCCGTCTTAAGCATCTAAATCCCTAAAGACAGACAAAAGAAAACACAGGACAAAGTCGAAATACTATTGATTATGCATAATTGGTATAATTAATTTGTAATTAGTTCATTAAAATATATAGGCATTGGAATTAGGCTTGTGCATTTCTGGGAATATCCTGCAAGTCACTTGGGATGCGCTTATCATTTATTTGATAGATGAAACATTATTAGAAAGACAGTCCATTAAAAATTAATATACCAGAGTAGTATTTTCTCCATCTCAGCAGTCAAGTTTTCTGTGTACTTAGGTTCCTATTCTACTTCACAAAGAGTTTTTATTACTACTGGTTTTCAAGGCCTGACTTGGGAAGCACAGGGTTTTAGACAACTGAGGCCCAGCCACCTTTTACACCATGTACGTAGTCAGGTTTGAGAAGACAAGACTACAAATATTATCAGCTCATGAGAGCATTCAGCACCACAACTAATTCTATAATCAAAATTAAGACAAAAAGGTAAAAAAAAAAACCACAAAAACCAACCAACCAGGCTTGTGCTTCAAACCAAATCCCAACTATGAATGGAAAGCAGTAGGAAGAAACTCCCAGAGCCCCGTTCAGCAGCCCGGTCTCTAATTGGTGAGCATTCTTCCAGTGCTGCAATGCATCTGGCATCGCTCACTGTCATCAATGAACACCATGAATTGGTCTTCTGCTCAGAATCACCTCTTAAAGAGTATTTTCCACCCTCCATCAACACTAATGGGAGCCTAGAAAGGCTGGTCTCTCACTGATGCACCATGAAGCGAGGCCACATGAATACCCACCTTCAATAAAAAAAACAAACCCACAACTAAAAAACCCAAATCATACGATTACTCCAGAAGAACAAAACCAACGGTGGATATAAAGTGCAAGTAGCGTCATTTGCCATATATAAAAAAAAAAGAAAACAAGTCAACTCTCATTTTTTAAAGAAGAGTGAAATTGCAAAATGAAATGTAGAAAACAGAGTTAGGTCTCCAGGTCCTTTAAGCCACAATTAAATATTTTACTGTAATTTTGTGCTTCTCAGCAAATCTGCTTTTCTGTTGCCAGGAACCACATACTTTTTCCCCGCCTCCATTCCAGCACGGACAATTATTTATTTTTCTTTGCCCTGCACTCAAGAATGTGATGGATGTATTTACATAAACACACACACAGTCACAGATATCTCTCTATAAAAATTAATCTGCAGATGATGAAAACTGTAAAAGATCTAAGAGGCAAATCCCAAACAAAAGAGCATACTTTATACACAAATATCTTGAAATTATAAAGATCTGAGATTAAGTGGTTTACCACTCATTTAGAATTGATTAGAATGTATTTAAATTTAGCTGAAAGTACCGCAACATTGCTCGTGTATTTGCATCTGCGAATAAGTAAATAAAAAGCCTGTTATTAAAGCCTTCATTAATTCTGATTATATGAGAACTTAAAAGCAAATCTGTGTATTACTGCTCTGCAAAGACTCCTAGCAACTCTACAGTAAAGCTGGCGCTGCGACACAACATGTGTCAGCGAAAAATGACTAACGGGATCTATTTTCAGTAATCTTAAATCACACTGGTAAAATATAGAATTAATGGGTTTGCATAACACTTCAAATGCTTTTGATTCTAATTCATTCCCAATTCAGGCCTTATTGTATCAAAAAGTGGATTTTATATCACTTGACGTTTATGCACAACAGTTGAACGCGTTTTATTAAACTACAATGTTCAGGCAGAATTGAGATGTGATGTGTGTATTATTAGGAAGAGCGATCCCGCTATTTTATTTCCGTATAAATATGATGGCTAGAGGTTTAAAAATACATCACGTTGACTAGAAATATGAAGAACATTTCGTTCTGACTACAGATTTGGAGAGTTTCTCTCTACTTAATTGAAGCCAGTAGTTTTGAAAGAAGGATTCATTAGTTTTAGTAGAATTTTCCTTCTATTAAAGATTTGTCACCTGTCAGCCCTGATGTTCCCTTTCGACTGCGAAGGACGGTCCTGGTGAAGCTTCCTCTGCAAACTCTACTTTTCATGGCTGGATTCAAAAGCTGAGTGAATCTTCCCAGGACTTGAGCGGGACCACAGCCCCACCATGGGTCTATACTCCATTTATAACTTATAAATGAAAGGTGATTTGGGGCAGCAAAGGGGAAAAAAAGCAAAAGACTCATTAAATTTGGTGCACAGGAAATGCTGCTGTAGTAGCCGAGAATGTTTGCTGACCACTCTCATAGTTGAAAAGTCATTTCAAGTTAAAAACAAAACAAAAACCAACCTCACCCCAACATTTAGTCATTAAACTTAGAGTTAGGAGATGGAGTTTGATTACAGATTCTGCACTTTATCATGTCTGATAATCAGACTGGTTTAGAACAAGCTCTGCACTATACTTTAGAGAGTTGGCTTCAAAATAAATTACTTTTCCCTACACGCTTTCTGTGCCCAAGAGCCAAGTTGATTACCCAGTAATCAACATCACAAAACATTTTAAAGCACCAGAGAAGATCAAAGGGCTTTTTAGTATTTAGTTAAACAGAAAAGGATGTACCTGATAGTCTAAAATGCTGAATCCTAAACCATTTTTGTCTTTCTCCAGTTCAATAACCTTCACATCAGGAGACCATAAAGCTAATTCCCCTTCTTCCTCCTCAGGATTAATGTCTTCCTCTGGTTTCACCTGAAAAATAAAAGATCTTGTTCAAATACTATGCTTTCACTTCTTTACAAACACTACTCCTTCCAATATTTTGCCTATTAATGGTCCATACGTGCCCTAAAATAGGACATTTTATGGAATTACAACTTCATGGAACATTACGCATCCACTTTTCTCCGGCTTGCTGCCCTGGATACTCCTCCGGGACTATGCCTACGGGTTTTGAGCATCGGAGCTCAACCTGGCATACAAATACCCATGTATTAGTCAAATTAATTGTTATAATATTACTAACCTGCTACATGTTGATGAACTTCAGCTGTCCCATTAGATGCATGAAGGAAAAATAAATATCTTAGCATAAAAGATTTAACCACAGGCAGCTAATAGAAAAACCAGACGATCGGGCACATCCAATATTTGTGGCATTAAACACGCAAATGTAAAAATCTTATGTTGTAACTACACAACTAGTATCTAATTTGAAAAAGCCGTTTGTTTCACAATTTTTCTGCTAAGCTGTAAAATAAAGAGGCATAATCGCCCAGTTTTGTTGTGTAATTGAGCTTCACAAACACATCTTCCAAAAAGGCATCTTTTGTTGTCTAACTTAAAATGTGGTTTTTTGTATTACTGCTATTTTATCAGCACAATCTTTACAAAATATCAATGTATGATATCCCAAGAAAAACATAAAAGTCTTGTACCAAGATCTTCACACTGATTTAACTTTCTTTCTTTGGACACATACGCCTTTTGCACAGAGCACTGCCAGGAGGCAAAAGGAAGACCTTTTCCTTCCACACACTCTTTCTTGAATACTTTTGAGAAAAGAAAGCAGAAATGTTGTGAGATTGCTCTAAAGAGAAGGCAACCTCTGCTCACTCAACGTCACCTTATGGCAAAGATGTTCAACTGACAGGGTGCATGTGGAAAATGTTTGGTAAAATTCAACATCAAAAAGCGCAGTGGAACAAGCGTTATTGCAACAGAAAGGGCCTTTTACAAGAAGGTATAATACTGGACACCTTATTCTTCCATGAAACATCCATATTTCTTGTTTAACTCTCCCCCTTAGAGGAAATTAGATCAGAAAATAAGAAAAGATGAGAAGTGTAAATACTTTTTATAAATAGAAACAACCATTACAAGCGTCAAGCTTTAGTCTGAGCCTTTAAAGCTTCTGCAATGGAAAGAAACATTAAGTTTCATTTTTTCCCATGTATATAAAAACCTACTCAGAACATGGGAAGTAATCAGCTAATGGTGGCAAGGATGTGATTTAGTATAAATAGGTGAGTGAGAGCTCTGAATAAGTGTAAGAATGATGAATGGGACGTCCATAGTCAGCGCACTAGCTCGGTGATTGACCTACCTGGTATTTATAGTACAATGAAGGTGCTCATGACCAACCTGTAGTCAAAATACCCACGTTGGAAACGTGAACTCTCTTTCACTGAAACACCACCTATCCCTTCTGAGCCCAAAGTGAATGGCAACGGCAGCTTTATACGACAATCTGATACAAAACTGCCTCATATAACTATCTATTTTAGGAAATGTTATTTAAGACTGAGAAGCAAAAGGAAAAGGAAAACAAAACTACTGTCTTTAGAAAGCTAAATCACTTTCTCAGAATTATACACCTTTTTTTCAAAAAGTTACTGTCCTTTTACATACTGAATGACACGAGAAGTCTACCTTGTGCTCTGGAGGGGAAAATTCCACGGTGGGTTCATCCACAAGGGACTCGCTGCCATCATCAAAAAGCCGCCGACAGCAAACCAACGTAAAGGGGGGGGGCACTTCTTTTAGAAAAGTGATGGCCTCACGGCGTGATTTTCCATATAGCTGAACTCCATTGACCTGCACAGAAGGGGAAACACATACTCACATTAAGATAATGTAAAAGCACATCAAGCAGATTCTTTTATTCATTCTTTTTCGTACATGGTTGCAAGTTGCTCCAGGGAAGATTCCGGTTGGAGTCCAGGAGAAAATTCTTTACAATGAGAACAGTTAAAACATTGGAATAGTCTCCCAAGGGAAGTGGTGGACTCTCCTACACTGGGCAGTTTTAAGACTCAACTTGACAGAGTGCTGGAACATCTCACTTAAACCAATTTTTAAAATTTTTCTTTTTACTTAAAAGGTTGGACCAGATGATCCTTGAGGTCCCTTCCAACCTGGCATTCTATGATTCTATGTCTTTCCCCAGCTGAACGTGAAAGTCTGATTTGACCTAGGGATTCTGGCAAAGCTTGCCTAGTTTTATCACCATACACTTCTGAATTATATGTTATTCTGAATACATCTTCTGAATTATACACGTATAATTCAGAAGTTTGCTGCAAGACTTAAACTTCATCTGCAAGATCCTGTGACTACCGTCTGCTACAGTCCAACTCTGCTCTCTTCAGCTTCCTCTAACTTGTTTTCTGCTCTACTTTTCCTAGTCTAAATCTTTCCTAGCACTGTTACTTCGTTCTCACCTCCTTGTTTGTTGGGGATTTCTTTTTCAGCACAGTGCGTACGTGCTTGAGTTTTAAAAAGATAAAAATTGAGTTTTCCAAACTATTTTAGGAAAACACAGATTTTTTGAGCTCTGAGCAAAAACTTGGAAGTCTGAACTTGCCTAACTTTGCCAGTTGTTTCAAAAGTAACATGTTTGAACCCAAAATAGAGCCTACAGAAAACATGCAAGAATGTTTATACAGTAGGAAGAAATCAATCACAGCAAGCAATTAATTAGAAAACCTTGATAAGGGTCAAAGCTTACCATCCCATAAGCTCTAGATCCTGAGTGACAACAGAAGACCATAATGCCATTGTTAATGGATGTTTTAAGGCACAGACTTTAAAAAAGGATCAAAAGGTAGGTAGGTAGGTAAATAGATAGATAATAATGCTGCTTTAAAAACGAGATACTGCAGTTGTAATTCCTCAGGAAAGTGATTTAACCTCTTTTACGTATTTTATAACCTGCAATGTCATGAGGGCACATCTATTTGCACCATAGTGGTATCCTTTAAATACAAAGTCCAAGTCCACAGCACAGGATCACAGAATCTTTCAGCTTGGAAAAAGACCATTAAGATTATCAAGTTCCAACGTGAACCCAAAGCACAGAAAATGGGGATAACTGAAGATTCTTTTCAATCCTTTACTCCATGCCCAAACTTCAGAGCTAATGTAGACGAACCCACATTTGATCCTAGAAAACATAGCATGTAAATATACAACATACGTGTACATGTGTATTTGAGGCAGAGTCTCCCCATACGCTTCCCAGATTGAAGGGACTCAGTCTTGTGCAAGACTGCACAGCAATCTCACTTTGGCCATCATTTTCTTCCTGATCACATCTACTTTCCCCTCACTTTTTCCTTTTTACAGTGTAAATAGAGCTTATCCTGCTGGGAAACACTGAATTCCTCTCACACTCGAACCCAGTCAAGGAGGAGAGGAAAAAAAAAATAAAAAATAAAAAAAATAAAAGTGGTGTACCTGGCCTCCAACATAGTAAGAAGAACTGCTATGGGGTTTTTTTTTGGTTGCCTTTTTTGTTGGTTTTTTTTTTGCTGTAAGAATTACAGCAACTGCTGAGCTATCAGGCTAATCCATTAGTTAATTATTTAAGCAGAAGTATCTATGCGTAAGGATTTTTTAATGCATTGAGAGTGGCAGTGGGGTGGAAAGTTACCAGCACTTCTCAGAATCCTGTGATTGATGGGAGAAGAGCTACCACACAGTCCTGAGCAGACTTGGGGACTCCCCAGCTCTTCTTTTTGTAGCTGCCAGAAAGCAGCCTCTAAACACACAAGGTGCCCTACACTCCACTGATTCTCCACACTGCTCCAGTTAGTTGTGCCATCAGGTAAAAGCGAGGGAAATTTTTCTAACAAAACTAGAAGGACACAAGGAAGCAATTTATTCCTAAAAAAAAAAAAAAAGACACACAATGAAATTAGCTAAAATTGGGGAGGGCGAGGAGAAAAACCCAGCCTAATTCAAACACATCATTAAAAATAATCAACATGCAACCTCACTATATATTCTAACAAGAAATTCCTTGCTGATCACATTTTAATCCCAACTGTATCAGGCCCAGGTAGAGCTGCTTGTTTGGGGAGTGGGGCTGTCACTTTTTCCATTGCAAACCCCTACTTAAGAGGATTTATAACTTGGCTGCAAAAACATACTCTGGGCTAAACCTGGCATATATAGCTTTAGCCCCAGAGCACATTTTTATTTTGTTGAGGGTTTTTTCCAGTTACAGAGTAAAAAAAAAAAAAAAAAAAAAAAAAAAAAAAATTACACTCACTAGGCCTGGTCATACCTGTGAACTTAATTGTAAGTACATAATAATAAGAAAAACTATTCAATATATACAATTAAAGTTTCCTAAGTTACTTTACAGCGCCGCATTACTGCTTTTTCTATATATTTTTTTTGTTTAGTGGCCAAGGAATTTAAACAACACTTGGAGCATTCCATTAATCCCTTCCTTTAGGACTCAAGATTTCCTCCATTAAGCAATAACTGAAGAAAATGGGTTAGGTCTTAGTGATATCAGGATGAATTTTTAATATTAAAGGGTGAACAACAAGTAAAAGAGAGCTGTACACCTAACAAATTAATCTTTCAGAAGGCCTAATTCTCTTCCCACTGATGTCAAGTAAAGGTTCTTTGCATCCAATAAAAAAGGTTCAAATTCAAAATACTCCACAGAGAGCAAGTTTTCAAGAGGAAATTGGTCTTTTCACTTGCAGGCTGAGATATTGAGAGATATAGAGACACACACACACAGACACAAAATAGGTATTGTTTTAATACTATCAGGTAAATATTTCTCCTGAGCAAACAGGTCTGGTCCTATTCCGATAATGTCAAAGCTGCCCAAGTACCTCTTTATACATATTTAAACAAACTGATGTACTAGCTTATATACACAAGTGTCTTTCAACACTCAACAAGCAAGTAATAATGTGGAACAGGAACCGCTGTTCCTGAGATCGTTGTAAATTTTTTAGGAGCGACAAATATTAAGAAAGATGATCCACCACAAAAGCTAATGCCAAAGTGCTCAAGAAGACTAAGATAAAGGACTACAGACACAAATACATTCAAGGCAAACATTATCTCTGCCCTTGTAACTCCTGATAATTATGTTAAAAACCTTCATAAAAAAAAACCACGAAGTCCCTGAGAGGTCATGAGACATTTTACATTTTGTTCATAGAGGAGGAATGAAATCAGAATCATAGAATGGCTTGGGTTGGAAGGGACCTTAAAGATCATCTAGTTCCAACTCCCTTGCCATGGGTAGGGATATCTCCCACTAGAGCAGGTTGCTCAAAATCCAGTGCAACCTGGTCTCGGACATGTCCAGGGATGTACCATCCACAGCTTCCCTGAGCAACCTGTTCCAGCATCTCACCACGCTCAGAGTGAAGAGCTTCTTCTTAATTTCTAATCTTAATCACTCCTTTTCTGGCTTGAAGCCATTAGCTCTCATCCTATCGCTACGAGCTCTTGTAAGAAGTCCCTCCCCAGCTTCCTCATAGGCCCCCTTCAGATAGTGGAAGGCAGCAATAATGAATGTGGCTTTCAAAGCACTACTCAAACTGCCTCCACAACCAACTCTTGAATCCTACCATTACACACACAGCAGCCAAACTAGAATTTAATACAAACATTTTTAAGGCGGCTAAGCAACCAGGAAATACATCACTTCTGTTTTGGGGAGGGGTCATTTTGGTTTTTTACCTCCAGAAGTTCATCTTCCAGTTGCAGAAGACCAAGTGTTGCAGCCGGACCATCTGAAGCAAGTGATGATATATAATGATGTCCATCAAAGGTGTCAAGCTCAACTCCTAATCTCAAAGTGTGGATGGGTAATAGCTGCCAAAAGAGAAGTATGGCTGAGAACATCTGTATCTACCACAAGATAAACACATTTAGGAGTCAGTAGCTCACCAAATTAAACTAAGCACACAGTAAGATGATTAAGTCTTCATACTGACATCATCTGCGTTAAGCACATGTCCATAATTTCTCCATGCAATCCGTTTGCACAAATGAAAACAACCAACCCGTCATTTGGGGGTAAAGGCAACTTCAGTTGTATTCTTAAACAGGGTTATACTGGAAAAAAACAACAACCAAAAGGCAGAAAAAAAGTACCACCTAAAGTCTATCCCACCCAAAAAGGTGAGTTTTTGTCAATATTTAGCCCGCATCCGGGGTTAAGTTAGAGTAGTTGCTCTGTCGGCTGATGACCCCTCCCCAGCCAAAAAGGGGGATCAGGAAAAGGAGAGGAGGCTCTTGGGTTGGAATGGAAACAGATTGAATGAAACAGCCAAACTACTACCAATGCCAACGTAAAGTCAACAAAGTTCTACTGAGCCCAGTGAATGTACAGTGGTCACAACACATGGGAAGGCAGTCCTCAAGAGCAGGATCAGAAGACTCCAACAGGAGACCTCCCTCATCCTCAGCAAAATTCCTCCTTAATACTGAGCATGATGTTGACAGTCTGGGATACACCTGTAGCCAGCTGAGGTCAACTGCTCTGACTCCAACCTGCAGATGATGGCTGGCCTGGGATTCTATCCCAGTGAAAGCAGGACAGTTTTCAACAAAACTGAAAGAAATTCTATAATCGCCATAAAAATTCATCATAAGATCAGTTGGTTTATTCCTTTAGGAGCTACACTACTTTGAGGTAGGAAAAATACCCATGATGGAAAAATATCCCTGCAGATAGCTAATAATAGCGGCATCCTCGTTTCTGCAAGGTGAAATCATGGATTTGGTGTTAGCCTTTTCCCACTGGGCCTCCTTAATTTGGAATTTTTCTCTAGGGAGCCTCCAACCGTTAGTGTCTTAGGTCTGCTAATATTAGGAAGATTAGCATAAAACTGACACACTATCCAGACAAGACAGCAGAGATCACAGCAGCTTGGGGAGAAGAGATGATCTGCTCCTTCAGTTTGCCTTTTTATTACTGAAGTCGAAACACTGACTGTCTTTCTGGTTCCCAATGAATTCTGGATATTCAAGTAAAAGAAGCAACCCACTGATCCTCAATATTCCCTCACACTTAGAGTCTGATGATGAGTTTATGGCCTTTCTTCGCTGAGACTTCACCACAATTACATCAATGCATCACCTCCACAAACCTTTTTTTCACAGTATTAACGTATTTACCTTGAAAAAAATCACTCAAAAGTCTCAGAAGAGTGAAATTCATTTCAGCTCTGACCATTTAAACTAAATGGATCTCCCCCCTGAGCAGGATCACTATGGCAAACTCCTCTGCAGGACGACGACGTTATTCAGCAGAGTTCCAAGCTCTGCTCCGTTCTGTAGTGGCTTTCAACAATGGAATTTCAATGCAATTAAGTACTCCAAAATTGGAGGCTTATATGCATGGTTTGGGGGTCATTTTTGTTTGGGAGGGGAAGAAAAGGGGTGTTAAAAAGTTGATCTGCCCATGCTATGAAAAGGAATTGGACCAGTACAGAATATTGGCAACCTTTCTATGGAAAAGACAGAGCCACAAAGGCACTAAATTTCTGAAACACTGGAATTTCTGAAAAATCTGGAATTGTGTCACATCCTCCTAGGCTTAACTTTGTCAACATATACTGTGAAGGAAAGCACCACATAAGTCATACCTTTGAGTACTTCTGGAGCTCCGAATCATCTGTAATGGGCATGTCCACAGTCACAACCTAAAAATTGTACATTGAAACATTTTTCAATAGCAGGACCATAAAAATTTTGCCAGAATGATGATGAATTGTGGCAAAAAAAAAAAAAATAAGTAAAATAAACTGTACTTAACTAAAGTCACATTGATGCAAAATAATTTTAAACAAACGTTGGAAAAAAAAAGCCTTTCAGGCACAGAACATTTACAACGAGGAATGTGGTGATTATGCACTATTAGCAGACTCCAATATTATCCCGTTCCCAAAGCCCGAGTGCCAGTTTTAGTCAAGTTCAGTAATCCTGCGCGAGCACAAAATGCCATGATGTTTGACACAAATACCCAAACTCACTTGCCAATCAGAATTTGAAAAGTATGATAGCTTCAGTTATCACTTCAGGCTATAGGACAGCCATCTAACATCCAGCCTAAACCACCATCTTCTGCAGCTTGTTTCTAACATGCCTTGAAATACATGAGTTTAATTACCAAATCTGAATGCAAAGTGGATTCTTTAAAATGGTGACAAACCCCTTCAGTTTATCTTCATTTTTAAAAAATATTAATAAACTAACTACGTTCACCGCCAGTTTTCTTTAAAATGGTGACAAGAAACTCCTTCAGTTTATCTTCATTTTAAAAAAATATTAATAATTATGTTCACCGCCAGTCTTCTTTAAAATGGTGACAAGAAACTCCTTCAGTTTATCTTCATTTTAAAAAAATATTAATAAAATAACTATGTTCACCACCAGTTTTCTTGCAACGTTCTTCCTTAACATAATTTCTTTATCTGTAACCTTAGGAGGCTATTTACTCCAATTTTAAATGTAATAAGATGACACCTCTGGTGATCTGTGGCCCAGGGTTGGAGTTTGGGATGCTAAAGTTGAATGTTTGGGAGGATTGCTCTACTTGATAGATTGAGAAAATATATAGCCTTGCGAAAAAACAGGTAACTTCAGGATCCTTTGGAAATTTCTGGTCTAACAAAGTATCTACGAAATAATACTAAGCCTCAGCTTTTTCTTTTGGCTTCATTTTAAATAGGGCTTCCAGCATCTTGTTTTCCAGTACCTAGGGTATTTTTCCCGACAGACAGAATCCATTTCACGTCCATTCAGTTGTAACTAAATGAATCTGTGACTCCCCAGCTTGACTGCTCACGCTCAGGCACCTGGCAACAACCACCACATCCCTGTGCAGACTCCCAGGGACTCGCTCCTCCTGTTTCAGCAGGATCTCAGCAACTTCCACCGGTACCACAAAGTGACACCGGACCCTCTCTTCAAACAGGGATTTCCCTTGAAGAGAAACACTTCTGAGAGCGTACCCAAACCTGTAGGCACCTTAAAGGTGAGCGTAGGAGCGAGGAGAGCGTGAAAGAGGGACCGCGCTATCAGGCTGAAAATCAAACTAAATGTTGTTATTGAACGCAGCCGAGCAAGACTAGAGGGAGGTACAGACAACAAGAACTGGAACAACCCAAAAAAATTACTTTCAAAATGGGATGCCACAACAATTTCCTTCTATTATTTTGAAAGGCCCGATCGTTAACATTTTCACTTCTGCCATTTCACTGGCGGCAGCTGAAGAAGAATTAGAAACGGCCGCTTTCACGAACTAAGCAGGTTTTCGTCCTCTGTGGGAAGTGTGATAGTGCTCAGGGAAGTAATATCAGACCCTTGAAATGTAAGGATGGGAATACCAAGCAACTGAAGTGGGCAGCCAAACAGATTTATTGCATCACGTACATAATCTTACACGAACTTCAGATCTTAAAGGAGTGCTAATGGAAAGAAGAGAGGCGAGTTTCTCAAGGCAATTCTTAAAGCTACTTTAAATCTTCCAGCGAGTGACTGGAACGATGGCTACTCCAAGTAGTAAAAATAAGTGTCTCTAAATCAACTGGACAAGCACTGCAAAGACAAACAGGGCATTTTCTTGGTGGTAGTGAGAATTTTTTAAGTCTTCAGGAAGAACACTGGCTAGAGCCTTTTAGCTGTACTCACTGAAAAGCAGCAGTGAATTACAGTTTCCATCAACTCCTTATGGTGATTCATCAAAACAATCTTTTGCTTGGCAATTATTTAGTATGAGGTGTAGAAATATCTAATAGACACTGGCACCACAAAGTTACAATACTGTGAATTACTTCCTGTTTTCCCAGCACGTTTGAAAATCATTCTTTCATTCTTCTAATAAAATTGTAAGATTCTTCATGAAACAGAGGAGCTCTGTCCTCAGCCTTTTTTTTCCTCCCAGCGCACAATAAAACAAATAGATCATAAATGAAATCATAAAAATGTCACATATTTTAAGTGGCTGCTACGACGCAGATTTAAAAGGACAGTATTTTCTTAAATCACTGTTCCTGTCTAGCATCTGTATTACAAGAGTATCTATAGAAACATAATTAAAAAAAGAAACCCAACTCATTCTAACACTCCTATATTTCAGCCTTGATGTTACGAGAAACAAAATTTGATGTCACTGATCTGTTCCAAACACTAAACTGTTCTATAAAAAGCCCGAGATGCTAAGCTCACAGATCTGTAATTGAAAGAAATAACATACACAAATGCAGTTTATTGGTAGATAACATACCATAACTTTGTATTCAGGTCCCAGCAGCTTTTCCCACTTGGATTTCAGCTCGTGCGCTGGAGGCAGCGGGACTCTTCCTAAACCTGGAAGTGAATATTAAATTTACAAGCATATTGTACATTCAGAAGTACGTTCACTTCTAAATACTTCAATAAAAATTCAGTGTAAATAAAAGATTAGAGGGAATAATCCCAAAAAGGAAAGTGCATTAAGTTGAGTCTATCGAACAGAGCAAATCAAAAAATGTCTTTCTTGGGGAAACAATGCAAAACGTCAGCTACTGCTAACGTGTGATTTATTCAACGGAGAAGCAGAAGAGGTGCTGCTTGCACTGATGAGACGTGAGTTCTGCACCATCTAGTACTGTAAATAAATCATTCTTTCAGGCCGAAATACAAATTTCACACGACTTCATAATGTGTTGCTATAAAAAAAAAAAAATGCTTGCCACTCCAGGGAAGCACCATCCCCCCACCAAAATGAACCCCCTGAAGAAGTAAAACACCTGACAAGACATTGCTGTTATCGAGGGGCTGCGTCAGCACAAAGCAGTCACAGACTTTATTTATATATTTGGCAGGTATAAAGGTTTGTCTAGTTTAATTAGGCCAGCAAGTAACATGAGCTTTAATATAAGCTCCAGTTCTAAACCACTCTTCCGTGGGAACTTGGCTATCTTGACATTTATATCTTTTCAGCTTTCTTACTTATGCAACCAAGGCAGTATTACATTCATGTAAGACAATTTGACAGAGCTAGACAGCATAAAATGACTGGCTGCCCTGCATTTGACCTCATCCAGAAGCTCAGCGCACGTATAAAGTTCCAAGCCGGAGCGACGTTTAACTGGTAAGAATCAAGCTCTACAGCAAATTCCATCCAGCAGCTACAGCAGCAGCAACTGGGGGCTGAATTACTGAAAACCGTTGGGGTTTTTTGTTTTTTTTTTTCCCCCTCCCCTGAACGACTGTAATAGTTTGTCAGATGTCTAGACAAGGCACAGACCACTTAGGACGGCTGATGTGTCGCACGGAAATTTAGAATGTAAATCCCAACCTCGCGTTGTGCGCACGAACTAGTGAGTAAAATAAAGAGCGAGTAAAAAATTCCCCTCAGGGAGGGGGGGCAATTTTGAAGACACCAAGAGAAGCTCAGAGCCTACCTACTGGCAAAAGCCAATGCAAACGGGATGTTCAAGCCGCCTCTGCTTTCAACACCTTTGCAGGCTGCAAAACCCGAGCTTTGCAATGCAATCCTCGTGATGTCATTATAAAGCTTTGAAGTCTTCTGCTCATTAAAAATAAAGTTTTAAGTTAACTTCTACAACAACATAACCCATCACTCTATCTCTTCCACATTTTGTCATGCCAGAGAGGTAAATTCTGTCCGATCTGCACTGAGAAAACACTAACAACTCAGATTTCACTTGGAAACATCCAGAGCATCTTTAACCTACAGGCTCAAGGAGACAGAGATATTCAAGGATTCCAGCAATTCAGACAACTATTTGCTGTCACCAAAAAGAAACTCTATCAAGAATAAAAACTTGGGTTTGTGAATACAGCCCACAGTTCTCTCTGAAATAAAGTATCGCCTTAAAATAGAGGGAACACAAATTGGCCTCAAATTCTCAGCTGGGAGTTAAAGTGGTTTTTTAATTCCACTGAAATTTAACTAAAGTTTCTAAAGGAGAAGTCATCTTGGTGAGCATTGCTATCAAGCACAGGCTGACCACTATCTTCACTGTAGCAAAAAAAAAAAAAAAAAAAAAAAAACATCAGTGCACTTTTCTACTCCTATTTGCAGAAATACATAGGGACGGAAATTCTTTAGTCTCTTCTTCCGCTATTACAAAGCTACAGCGTGAACACACAGGACCAAAACACTTTCAATCCTCTTTGCCATCAAATATAGATTTTTAAGGTTCACCAGGAGAAATTAATCTCGGGGTCAAGCTCAAAGTTCAGTTCAATAACTGTAAGCTGTGTGCAGTTGGCTGAATACAGATTTTTTGGTCACTTCCACAACACATTACCAAAATCTAGGAGTTGTTCAGAGCAGGTGCTGATGCTCGTCTCCACTTGAAGTTTCCCCCCTTTCTTTTTCACAAATAGACTTTGAAGTCTTTGCTTGTAACTTCCTCAGAACTGTGGAAATGTTGTCTGGAGGGATTTGGATTAAATATATTCAATTCCAACAGTATCACCCACTTCACTTAAAATGCTCCTTTTCCCCCAAACAGTTTTTTCCACGTGGCAGCTAATTGGAAATTTCTTTCTAGTCTCTCATCCAGCTGGATTTCTCACGACCTAAGATAAGTACCACATCTTCTACATCATACAAGGCCTCAGAAATGAAAACACTTCCCAGGGACAGCTTTCATTAGCAACAACTTTCAGCAGATTTACTCTGTCCTTCTGCCTGCACTTCCATCCAGTTTTGCCTTTCTAATTAGCAAGCATCAAGAATAAGTCACAAGTGTCTTCTATAAANCGTAGTTCAGCACGAATAAAATTTGCAGCTAAGTATTTCAGCTTTTTAACAGAGACACACACATGCAGTTTATAGTTGCATAAAGCCTTTGCAGAGCCTCGTAACTTAAAGTGGTTTCTTAACACAAAAACCCTCGGTTTCATCAAGCAATAGGTCTTGCTTACCATTGCAATTAAATGCTCCTAATTAATTACTCTAAATCACTGCACTCTCCTGCTGGCCCAAGGAGGACCAGCACTGCTAGATGGTATCAAGGGCAGTAAACCAACTGCAAACAAAAAGTGTTTAAATTTTGGTATCCCAAGACACACTGTGAATACAAACGTATCCTGTATTCTCCAGGATAAGGGGAGCTTGGATATATAAGGGAATGGAAAAATCTCGCGGTATTCTTGCTACATGATGCACTGAGGAATGCAGTGCAGGTAACTGCACACTGCCCATGCAGGGAATCAGCATGGGACCAACTGGCAGCTCTGGATTCCAGACAAGGAAGTCCCTGCCAGACCCACAAAGCTCCAAGGAAGGGGATTATGAGATTTACACAATGCTAGAATTAAAGGGGAGCCACTCATATACATATAGTGGGGCCAGCAAGACTAGGGCAGGGATCATCCCCCTGGACTCAGCACTGGGGAGGCCACACATTGACTCCTGGATTCAGTTTTGGGCCACTCACTCCCAGAAGGACCTGGAGGGGCTGGAGCGTGGTCAGAAAAGGGCAATGAAGCTGGAGAAGGGTCTAGAGCAGGAGTGTGGTGAGGAGCAGCTGAGGGAGCTGGGCTTGTTCAGCCGGGAGCAAAGGAGGCTCAGGGGAGACCTTCTGGCTCTCCACAACTCCCTGAAATTCAGGAGGTTGGAGCCACAGGGGGTCGGGCTCTGCTCGCAAGGAACAAGTGATAGGACAAGAAGAAACAGCCTCAAGGTGCACCTGAGGAGGTTTAGGTTGGACATTAGGAAAAATTTCTTTCCTGCAAGGCTTATCAAGGTCTGGCCCAGGCTGTCCAGGGCAGAGGTGGAGTCCCCATCTCTGGAGGGGCTTCAAAGCTGTGGAGATGTGGTGCTGAGGGACAGGAGTTAGTGGTGACCTGGTAGTACTGGATTAACGTTTGGACTTGATGATCTTAAAGGTCTTTTCCAACCAAAATAATTCTGTAATTCTATATAACTTGATTAGAAACCATGGGCTTTGGAGTATTTACAGAGAGACGGGGAATCCACATCAAAGCAGTCTGGGTCTGTTATGAAAAGGGCTCAAAAATACATCTTGGTCCAAGCTGATTATCAGCAGAAGAGGGATCACTAAGGCATATCTAGATAACACACCTTGAGACTAACAGAGTTTAACATCAAGCCAAGGCAAAGCAGTTTGAGTTCCCAGCATAAACTGATCCCCAGCATTGATATACCCTATTTGCACAGCACTAGGTATTAGGTAACAAATTCCTCAGAAAGTTCTCTTTGCATCAAGGCAGACATTTGCAGCCTGTGACACGAGATAACCCAATCATGAGTCGTCTGGAACTGGCTACAGAGAAACTGCTTGCTTCAGGAGAAAAAAGAAAATACTTTATGCATAGAAAGTTCCACAGTAAAAAAGGACTAAGTGACAGAGAACAGGATGTGTTGCTCTTTTCCACCCTGTCACAGGGAGTTTAAGTCCTCCTGGCTCTTCTGCCCCTAAATACACCCTCCTGCTAAGCCTTTAAGTTATTCATCCATTGTAAGTACAAATCAATATATGTTTTTCCATTCATACAGCTAAAATAATGTTTTGATAACCTCCCATCTCGGCTACTCAATCACCTCTGTTTTGGCTTCCTTTTTCTGGGAACATGCAAAAGTCACAACAAAGGATGTCTGGTTACAAGCCTTGGACAGAAATGTAAAACAGAACGGAACATAGGAACTGCTACATTTCTCTCGTTTCCAGGTTGTCTTTAATACTGACAGATCTCCCACAGTCATAGCAAAATTGTTATTCATCGACAGCCGTAATTTAGAATCCTCTATTACATCTACATATCTTAGAAACTACAAGGCATAAGGATAATTTATGCTGACTTTAGCACAAGCTGTAGAAATTCACCCAGAAGTTCCTGTAGAAGAGCCCAGAAATCTGCAGGGGAATGGAAGCACGCCTTCTGGAAAGGCCTCCAACCTTGATTTAGATGTCAGCTAAAAACCAAAGCAATGCACATCGCCTTTGTCATCTGTCCCCATATCCAATTGCCTCTGCTGTTAAAAACACATGCCCAACTCCTTTGGCCCTGGAGAGATGATGAGATACTTCCTCTGGGAAGCCATTTCCAAATATGTAAATGATAAGGCAAATCGGGAACGAGTTAATACTGATTTGCCAATCTGCCTGCCAGGATAGCTTACGTGGCTGAAGGGTGTAATGCGCCTCAACTTGACCGAACCTTTTGACACCATTTACATCACCATTCTCATTTGGAAACTGAGGAAGTGTGGGTTTGATGACTGAACACTAGTTGGACCACTGGGATCAAAGGCAGCATTGACCAAAGGCTTGACAGCCAGTTCTCAGAGGTCACTAGCTAGAGGGGTTAATATAATCCTGTGTCTTCAACAGTGACCTCCATGATGACACAGAAGGCACTCTTGGCAAACCTGCGGACAGTTTGGAGATAGGGTGGGGTGGAAGAGTTGCTAGATCCAGCAGGCAGAGAGTTACTTCAGAGGGACATAAATAAAAAGCATTACTGAGCAAAAGCTAAAGACGGAGTAAGCCACGACAGCCCATCAGTAGTGAAAATGGATTAAAGCCAATTCCAAAGCCTCAGCAGAGACATTGCAAGATATTCTATCCACCTGTTTTATGTAGACTCTGCTTCTTGTCATTTTGAAGATTCTCCTTCTGGTCTCTGTTTTCCTCGTGCTTAGCGTCCACACAGGTTTCAGGCCCTACAGCTCCAGGGGACACAAAGGCTGGAAGATTTGGCCACACTGCGAAAACAGAGGAGAAAAACAAAAAGCACACACCTCAAAATAAACGAAGTAGTAACGTTGCCTAACTAAATGTTGTATTTTCTTTGGCTACACAGGAATTTTGCACTCAGTTTTCCTGAATCCCTCATTTCTTTTTCTTTCCACTTCTCCTTAAGTATCTCTTTTACTACGGCGTGCCCTTACAGAATCTAGGATCATGTGGTGTCTAGTCCTAATTGGTAAATTAGGTAATTGGATATCGAGCGAACTATAAATTGAGTGAATCAAATCAGTTGCTGAAAAAGGTAAAAAAACCAAAACAACAAAAAGATTACCTCTATCTGAAGGGCTTTCTAAAGAAATAGTAGAAGATTTCCTTCTAAGTAAGGTAAGGCGCACAATCTGTCCTGTGTTACGCAACGCCTCTACTACTTCTTGGTTGGTATAATCCTGTATATTAACTCCATCGACCTAAAACAAGAAAACTGTATCAGAAAATGATAATCACGTTGCATTCTTAAGCTGTACCATACACTGTAAGCAACATCCATGTTATTTTGTGCAGAACTTAGAGGGTTATTCACCCAAGACAGTAGTACTTGCAGAACAATCTCATTAAATCAGTTACATGTCACTAATTAGATAATATTTTCAAAATGCATTTTAAAAGGAAACACACCAGTAATTTCTTCTGTCTTCATGAGGCAATCACAAAACAGAATTTACTAATCTGATAGAAGCAGGCACTGATTTCCCCTTACAATTTTTTTTTTTTTTGCCTTACAAAAACCAGCTCGAGGAGTACTGCGGACGAAGCTTCCCAGCAAGAAGAGTCATCCTGGAACTGGGTTCAGTTCATTATCGCTCTTAGTTTTCTCATGGAACATGCCCCACAACAAGCCTGTGCACGTAACCATTCTTATAATCCACTCTGAACAGCCTGATTCTTGCATTAATTCAGATGTTTTAATCTACACCCAAAATGCTCTGTTCACCTCCCATCAATGGGGGCTTCTCCTGCAAAGCTGCAGATAAAAGCACAAGGTTGTATCAATTTTTGCTTTCACTAAGGAGAAGTTGCTTTTGGAAGCTCTGGCATAGCACACATTTGAAAAGTAATTTAAAACCATATCTCCATAAATAATACCTCTTAAAACAAAAAGACGGCGTAATTCATTCCTGCTTGTACTGGGAATGCAAAATTGGCTATTACTCAATTCACCGGTATTCCACGGGTTTGAATTTTTCTACACATAAAGCTTGGGTTTTTAAATCTAAATTATGACTATTGAAATCTAAATTATGACTATTAACATTTTGATGGTATCTGCACTATGCTACACAGTTTTAAGGACCATAAGGAGCGTGCCACATCTTGCAAGATCTTAACCATTCTCAAATCCCCTTCAATTCAAACAGAAGCCAACGCTGCTCGTCTTTACTTCAGGCCAAAAGCCAAGATTCTCCACTCTGAAACATTTTAATCCAAACACTTGCCTCTTTCGTAGCTAACTACTATTTACTACTTCTTTGAATATAAAATAAGATTTGAACCACAGCAAGCCAAAGCGAATTTGGGTTACAAATCTACCAAAACAAACACAAACCACCAAATTATTTCCTCTGCAAAGAGGAGGAGATTTAATTAATTTTACTCTTCACTCCGTGGTTCTTTTAACGCTGAGCTGTGTAATGAAGTATAAGTTCTATAACAATAGATAAGCAGAGTCTTTTACTTACAGCAACGATTTTGTCATGAACATGAATTTGGCCATTGTGGTCAGCAGCACTACCGGGTATTATATTTTTCACGAAAATCCCCGAAGGTTCTGTTGGCAGGGGGAGGAGAGGAAGAGAAACGAGTCACTACAGTAACCTCATTTCTTTCTTTTCTTATTGAGATTTTTTTAATTACAGCCTTTTTCACACACTCCTCCTGCCCACAAAGCGATGGTTTTATAAACCACCGCCATTTGCGCATTACCGCTGGCTCAGCTTGACATAGAACGACCGAGGATCTCCGAGGGAAAAAACGGCACCGATGCAACCACCTCTATATTGACCTCAAATTTTTTTTTTCCTTAAAATGCCTCACAAAAGGCCACCTCCTTCAAGGATTCATCCTTGTGCTTACCCAGGCTTTAAACCACAATCACTTAAATCCATGCTGCATTTGATTTCAATAGGGCTACCTAAGCTAAAAGTAAAGTATGTGCTTAAGTACTTTGATCAGGACTTCAATCATCTTACAGCTAAAGATTTTAGGACTTTAAATCTTAATGAAAAAGGACTTTTCTAAGGGAAAAAAAAAAAAAAAGAAGAAACATGGAAATGAGAAAAGCTGTCTTTTGTTATGTTTGATGTTTGATTATTAATTCCAACTCTAATTAGAACAAGGAAATAAGCCCAAAACAAAACAGGAAAAAACTCAGTCGTCATTTGGAAGAGTAACCCTTCCTTTCCACAAACTCTCACAAAACAGGAGATGCTGATCTTTAATTCTAGTGAATCTTGACACTTCATCCACTTTTTTTCCAAATGCTAACCTACCTCAGACACCTGCTCAACACGGTTTGTCCATGGGCAGTAAAATCCTTCTACCAGTGCTTCAAACCCACCTTTTCCCACTGTCTGACAAACACTCTTCCCCAATCCGGTTCCCAGTGCCCAGCAACATTTCCTGGGAATGAAGGGCTCCAGAGAGCAACCCCAGCTGCACCACGTTCTTGAGTCTCAGGAGGAAGGGGAGGGAATATCAAGCACTGCCCCTTTGTGTAAAACCAGATATTCAGTTGAGTCAATTTGAAGGATATTATCTTCCAAATATTTGTTCCGCAAATGATGAGTTAATACTTCTAATTTAAAGAGGATTTAGGAAAAAAAAAAAAAAAAACAAACCAAAAACAAATCACCTGATTCCATGTCCCTATATCCTAGCACAGGTATTTTAATGTGTCCATAGAGTTTAGACACTGAAACAGTCATCGGCCAAAGACAAGTACATCGTGTGTTCTAGACCAGGTCAGATGGGGCTTTGAGCAACCTGCTCTAGTGGGAGGTGTCCCTGCCCATGGCAGGGGAGTTGGAATGAGATGATCTTTAAGGTCCATTCCAACCCAAACCATTCTATAATTCTATGATCTCGTGAAGGTGGTGTGCACATCACGCACAGCGAGATTCTCTGCACCTCCTCGCACAAGTAACTGCACCACAGCGACAACACAAGCACGTAAAATTCACAGTCCAGCAGTTAAGTGGGAATTACTTTTTTAAAGTTAATCACAACTCTCTTCTGGTGGCTGAATTTCACTTTGCAACAAGTTCTCCAAATACCTTCTTCATAAATGTTGTAAGTTACCTTGTTTGAAAGGAGGGCTATCCAGTTCCCCCAACACTAAACAAAGGGTGTCTGACAAACTCCTGTCCTAGGCTTGCCTAAATCCTGTAGAACTCACCTACATCACTTGTGCCAGCATATCCAATGATTGTTATCCCCAGGCTCTGCCCATTCTTTTTTATAAGGTCAACATCATAGGTCTCAAAAAGGCTGGTGTCATCCTACAAATAAAGCACAAAACTGTAACAAAAAGTAAATCTCAGAATTTCCCAGTCTCATTACAATATTTCAGGTTAATTAAGATCTTCAGAAGTGAGTGCTGATTTTGATTTTCCTATTTTAGGACGGATTCTATTTGCAGGAGAGATATACTCAAGATTTGCTGAAAATAAGGTGTCACCCAAAGTCATTAGTAGCTTTTTAAGTTCTTTCCCGATGCCTTTTCCACAAACCTGTCAGAGGCACAATATTTATATTTTATGAAAAACAAAAGTTTTTGTTAGACTGCTCGAGAGGCATTTCCCTTTGGATTCCACTGCCACTTTGTAATAACAAACTTCCCAGTCAGCCCCACACGACAAGAGAAACATTGAATGCCCTCAGAATTTCTTCCCTCCCTTTTACGTTTGTCCTGATAAACACTGTCATGAATCCACTTGCTTGAGCTCTTTCTGCTGGACAGGTAAGAACCGAATAAACCTGGTAGAAATCCAGAGTGTTATCGCATCACACATTTCTTGTCAGAAAAAGTGATGCTTATCTCTCCTTGTTATCACCTACTAAGGAAGGGAGAGGCAGCAGGAAAGGGATCCCAGAACACAACCCGGTTCAGGGAAGGAAACCACGTGTATACAGAGCAGGTAAATCTCTACTGCAGAAGCAGCTGCCTATTTAAATGTAAATATGGGAGACCAGGTAGGCGTTTGAGCCTATTTTTTGGTTTAATGCTAGACCCCAAAGCACAAAACCATTCCAAACGTCAATCTTACACGTATCAGCTTAACAAATTTTATGTCATCCTGTTCAGATTTGAATGCCACCAAACTGCAAAGAGCACTGGAAGCCTCCAGGCTGCCTAAAGCAATGGGAAGCAAAAGATGCCTTCGTTTGCATTCAACACAAATTAGTTTTAAGGCCTAACAGAGGAAGGGAGAGTATTCATTTGTAAATGCTTTGTTGAACTGATAAGATGACTTCTCATAACAAACAATACTTGAAAAGAGAAGCACATAATATGATCTGTTTTCTGACCCCTCCGCTTGCTACAATTACCAGAACTCCATAAAAGCCACTAACTTAGATTACAATATAATCTGACCTTCCACTGGAGACGTACATGGAAAAAGGTCCCCACAAAGCTGGTCTCAGTATGTCTGTGCAACTCTATCCTGACAAGGAAAAATCAAAACCGCGAGACAAGAGTTCAAACAGGACACATTAAAGACACTGGTGATACCAAATTGAAAAACAATCAGGCGCATGGATCTGGGATCGCGAGAGATAAATTAAAATATATAAAGTTGTTTGTTTTCTGTAATCAGATACAGCCCAGAGAGATCAGAAAGAACATGACGATCAGAGTAAGGTCTGTTAAAGTGATGAAACCAAGAGGGATAGTGTCGCTGCCAGCAGCAAAAAAGGGGCTGGGAAATTGGAAAACATTTCTTAAGAGAGTGAACAGAAGAGAAGTTGAATGGAATGCTTGCCAAGTATCAGCACTGGAAGGACCTATATTAAAAGCAGACTAAAGTTATGGCTGTACCTGTTTCACTTTTCACTGAAAGAGAGATCGATGGACAGTCATCTCCTTTCTTATCACACACACCTCCCTCCAGTAGCCAACTCATTAAAGCTCATTAAATGCTTTCAAACCCTCTTGCTCCATAAGACGCCGATGGAGATGGAGATAAGTTTTGATGCTCTGACACTTATCTTCAGGAGAGGGAAGCAAAGCAGTAAACAAGCCTACAGCAACGTCTGAAATGGAGCTACGGCCTTGAGAGTCTTGCTGTTTTGACAATCAAAAGCCCTTCGTAGTCAGCGCTCTGGCACTACAGCAATTTTCTCTAAGTTATGGCACTGGTAGAATGCAAAACATGAGAAGTGGAGTCTGGAAAAATCAAAGTAGAGAGTCCTAAACACAGTCACCACAGTAGGCTGCTAACATTTGCTGTCAGTATCTTGGAGAGTACAGATGATATGACTGTTTTCTTGTGCCCATGCACAAGTAGTTTCAGTTATTTGTTTACTACAGGAAAATTAACGGAAATTAAATATTAATATAAAACTGAAAAAAAACCCCCATATATTAAAAATGCCCTTCTGCTGCTTTGAAAAAAAAAAAAAAAAAAAAAGGAAAATATTTCATATTGTGAAGCCTACAGCTAGTGAAAGTATTCAGAAACCAGAGAAATTAGATTAGAGGAACAAGTTCTGTTGTAAATCAGACACAAACTGAAAAGTGGACCATTAAAATCATCATTAAATAAATAAATGCGTTCAGATTAGCCACTATTGTTAACTTCAGTAAATCTCTTGACACCAGAAAGAGTAGTTTCTTCAAATCTAAATACAAAGGCACTGTTTAGTTCAGAAAACAATAGATGACATTCAGAAAGAAGTAGAACAAACATAAAAGTGGCTTTTTTTCCCCTCCCTCTAAACTACATAAGCAGGAGTGAGGAGGACACTGAAAAGACATCCAGAAGGAATAACCTTTTAGAAAGGCTCGGGGTCAATCAGTGACAAACAGGCCTGTCTTGAGGGTAAGGAAGAGAGAAAAATAGTACTTTGTAGAGAAAACAGAAACTGGGATCATGTTACTTTGTTCCTAATATGGGCCTTGGAAAATAGGATAGAGCCAGAAAAGAAATGCTTCATAATGATGCTGATTCTCCAGGAAAGTCTTTTTTTCAAAGTATTAGACAAGCCCACTTTTAAGACTCCAACCTCGAGCACATAAATTACCCCCTCCCATCTCTCTGCCACTCACGTTTCCTACTACACCAACCCCTCCTCCTGAGAAGAAGAGCTTGAGAAGGACCCAAAATACTTCCCTGACAGCTTCGGCCACAGTAGTTTTCCAGGGAGATGCAAGACACCGAGCTAACGGCCACCTTTGCAGTGACCATGCCCAGTAAGCAAGGTGAGTTTGTAAGAATGGGACTGCTGCTCTCACCTTTAAAAACAGTGCTCCAAAAAGAAAAATCTCTCTTCACTCCTATTCAAGAAACTAGACAAGAAAGAAAAGGCTACTCAGATTCTACACCTAAATCTAAGCAGCGCAGTAGTAGCAGATGGTACACAAGCACAGCTTTGTTTATGTTTCGAGACCTACTGTACACTTAGTGTAGCATTTGTTGATTTTAATTACTCAAAACTGAAAAGAATGACTTCAAAAACAAGAGACTTTGATATGACCATGATAAGATTTGCTAAAACAAGTTTCAAAATTTTTAGATATATTTCCTATCACAGACAGTAGCGTAGACTATGAAAACATTGCACTTATGTTTCCTATAAAGATGATTGTGCTGAATAATTCTGGTGCGGCCACGGCGCTCTGGATTTCAGACTAGGGGAATTCACAGTCGAGTTTTAAATCCACTTACAAATGATTGATTAGCAAAAATGTAATGAGCTAAGAAGGAGAACTAAAAGTACCATTTATCGATAACGTTTATGGTTGCGGTAATTAAATTACCCGCTCTGAAATAAATTCTACAGAGATGGTCATTCCCATCCCAAGACTGTAGGCATTAATAATATACAGGAAAAAGGGAAAAACTACAGAAGGCAGGGCTATAATAATGACCACTTAAATACATGCCTGTGATAGCTGGAAACTCAAAAGAGGAGAAGCACTTTAGCTCTCAAAAACACTCTGTTCTCCTTTCTGGTCACAAGCCACAAACCTGCTTCCAAATGTCACCAGTAAACACCAGATACTTACATTTTCATTTTGAAAGGAAGCTAACGTGCTGACTGGCCAGCTCACAGGAGCCGGTGGAGCCTCCATAACTTCACCCTTTGGGTCCCTCGCAACAATCATCCTGACAGAGTTCCCACAGTTGCGCAGCACTTGGGCAACTTGTTCACTGGTCATTCCTTGCACGTTGGTTCCTCCAATTTGTAAGATGTGATCTCCGGTCTGGAGCCTCCCATCCTTCAAATATAAATAAAATGGCAAAAAAAAAAGAAAATAATGTTTCCAGTCTCTACATAAAACATCTTTTCTATTACAAAACTGAATCTTCGTGGCCATGAAAGCCAATGTAAGAAAATACCATAAAATCGACCATGATGGCAACATATTAAATAGTTCAAGGAAGCATTTACACAATCACACGCTGGTTTTTTCCACAGCAGTTAACAGTGGTAGATCGGCCTTTCCAAAGTGAGTAAGGGACACGACCTGAACAGTATCACTCCTTAGAAAGTGGTTACTTTCCACATTTAGGAGAAAACAGACAGTGACGACGTTGTCTATTCTCCCAGGTTATTATGCATTGTTGTTTCACAAAATGCTTATCATCGGCTTAAGGGTTCGAATAAAAAACAAAGCATTTTGATTTAGGACTTGTTAGAGCTTTTCCTACTACCTCTATACTAGCCTGGCAATTCTTTTCTCATATGACTAGCTCCAACTCGAGCGAGTAAATCCACTGAAGGTAACAAGACTCCACACAAACCATTTTTTACATAATTATGATTCATGACCTACATCATCATTTCTATTCTAAGCAGCCATTCATAGGACCAACTCCTCAGCTGGTATCGATCAGCACAGCTCCACCACCTTAGGTGCATTGATTTATGCAGCAATCAGAGCGGAGTTATTCCCAGAACTAACTCAGACTCATTTACAAACTCATCCAATTTTAACATGTATACGTGCTCATTATTTCACATGTTCTTAATGATGTCTCATTCAGCTGAGAGTGATGTGGCGAGTTCTTAACTTACATGCTTCATCTGTAGCCAAAACACTTTATTCCTTACAGCAAAACAGGTGTTGCACAATAATTAAAAAATACTCATTTATACATGACAGGTTCAGAGGGAGGCACTCAAGCAAAAGCTCACATTTTCCAAGCAAAGCTCTCCAAATCTCCACTTTTTGTTTCCACCCTATACTACAGGAAGTACTTTAGCCTCTCTCTTTCATATGTTACCAGATCTTGTCTGCCTGGGTTGCAGACCTTGAGTATTGTAACTTCTCAAGACCAAATTCACATTAAAAATCCAAATCTGTTCTACTCCTGAGCTGTAGCAGCCTTTAGCACTGAGTCTTTAACGATTAACAACCAAAGGTTGCAAACCGTCCCCGCGCAACTTTAAAACTTCCAAAGGCTTCGTGTCAATCCTTGGTGTCTCCTTGAGCTGGTCAGGCCACGAGGCAGGGATCAAAACTCCTTTTAAACAAATCTCACTAAAAATAGGGCATCTTCAATCTACAAACTGAATCTCACAAGTTAAGTACTGCAAAGAGCAGATTCTCTCGCTGGACAGTGGAGCTTGTCCCCATAAATGTTGCCAACCGGGCCAAATTCTACAGAGTACGTGCAAATCCATCAAGAGCATTTGTCCTCTGCCAGCTTGACCAAAGGCTGAAAATATCAAAAGTACTGAAAATATCAGAAGGTTACACAACTTTGCAGAATTTCTGCGTGTTCGACGACGTTCTAAAAGCCAACGCATGTCTGAGAAACAAATTAATTCGTATCAGGTGCTGACTTTTTTTCCCCTCAATCATACCTTCAACATATTTATTTATAAAGTATATGGTGGCATTCAGACTTTGATGCTATCAGCTTCCTTTTGTTTAAGTATATTAGTTTATTTTAAGACTGTCATAACCAGTTAATTATACTTTACAATCAAACCAGAAGTGACATAATATAACAAATTACCCGATCTGCTAATCCCCCAGGAACAATTGTTCTTACAACTACTCCACTCGACTTCCCTCCTACGATTCCAAAGCCTAATCCTGAACCATCGTTAATCAGCTCAACGTCTTCAACGTGGCCCCAGTGAATCTGCAATTAATAAAAACAGGAGATTTTCATTTCAGGCGATCCGTAACGTTTCTCACTTTCACATGTATCAGGAATGACGAGAATTAATTAGAGCAATTTTCTCTCTCTACCCCACGTATTGGAGATCTGTTGGAATTCGTTCAGTCAGCTTCATTTCCTTGTAACTACGCGGTGGGATTTCTCATCTGTTTTTAAACATGCATTTTGTCCTTCCCTTTCAGGATAACAGGATACTAGGAAAAAGCTTGCCTAAGAAAAAGCAATTTTAAGATTTTTCTGGCCAAAACGAAAACTATCCTTTGAGCTTTTCTTCAACCAAGAACGTTGCAAACAGAGAAAAACAGAGGCAAGGAGCTAGCACTGGCCTAGTTTTCTCTTAGCATTGGCCAAATTCTTATTTCTGTTATTTCACTTACTCTAAACACCACCAGCACACGCCGAATTAATAGCGCAGCGCAATATTCTGCCATACCGAGTTGGAAGCTGTTTCTAAGCTACGCTGTACCATGACCTTATGTTCTACAAGACAATCTGAAAATAACAAAGCTGTTGAGCAACCCAAACCCAGCCAATGTTTCTGTCAGATTAATATCTCATCGAAACCGAAATGGAGCAAAGTAGGCAGATTTAAGTCTTCTGCGAATAAAGGATTTATTAGCATACTGGAAATCTTTGCCAAAGCCAGTTAAATATCATAAAAGAAGTTTAAAGACCCCCTGTAGAGATATATATTTGTATTTTATTTTGTTAGTCTGTTCCGTGCAGATCTTTCAATGAAAAAGCAGTTAAAGTTTAATTCTTTAAAATTTTCAGTGCTATAAACAATATTGATTATCCACTAAAACCTTCAGCTTTCACTAGCGCCGTAATAATCGTGAGGGAAATAATTACTGAGAATAAGGAGAAGCACTGCTCTTAACCAGATTTTCATCAAAACCAACTAGCATCATAAATTAAGTTTCCAATATTGCAAACCCCGGATTTCGGTGGGCAGTTCGACCAAATTCAGTGAAGCCACCTGGACCATATGGTTCGAACGCAGATGGAAGTTCAGCCCTAGCTTATTACATGTCCCAGTGACAATCTCTCCTTGTTCAAGAGAACAAAAGGCTTCACAATCAATGAAATTTGCAGATAAAAAAAAAATAAATCCCCTGATAAATAAACAGGGATTGAGAGGTTCTTTTACAGATACGTTTTGTTCAGTTTTAGCACAAAAGCAAAGCTTTTTGTTTTGAGTAGTTTAAGTTTAAATTGCTTGGGATATTTCAAGCAGTGCTCACGATAGGTTATGTTCACACTCTTTTAAGGTGTAATCAGAGCATCTTTAATTGCTGAGCACAAGGAGATTTCAGCTGGGTATACTCATAAAATGTTTTACCCAGCCTATGCTGAACAGACCCTGCTGCTAAGAATATGTTGATCTACTAAAGCTTCTGCTATCCCATAAAAACCCAGGATCTATTTTATAACAACTTCATGCAGCTTTGCAATGGAAGCCTTATACTTATTGCACGATCAGTCTACGTGAAATGTCATCACATAGAAAATCTGATTAAAGAAAAGAAAAAAAAAAATCCCCCTACGTAAAGCTTGCTAACACAAACACTTCCAACCACAAAAAAAAAAAAAAAAAAAATAAAATAAATACCCAGCATAGTTTAGAATCTGATTTTGACAGTATTGCAACAACTCACAGTCTCAGGTGGATTTATATCACTTAATAAGACAGCTGAAGTTCTGCTGTTTCCTTGAACTGGCTCCCTAGCAACAACCAGATGTAGAGATCCCGTAGCTTGCTGGAGGAGGGCAATAGCGTGCTGATGGGAAATGTTCTGATCCAATGGGGTGCAATTAATGGCCAGTATGTGGTCATTTTCCTTCAGTCTTTGATCCCTTAAACAAAACATTAAAAAGAAATTTTAAAATGCGGCAGAGTGACTTCACAACAGGCTTGTGCGATTGAAATACCAACGTGCAAAAATCCAGCGACGCAGGGTTAAGTACTTCTATGTCTCAAAAATTCTGCTTGCTAGACCGTCTTCACCAACACACAAACTACATGAAACCCACACTGTGCTGAACTGCTCAGCCATAGTTTCTTCCAACTTCACCCTAGTACAGAAATTTCCTCAATTTTTACCTTTGCTTCTATTCAACATTCAATGAAATTCCTTCATCCGTTCTTGACAATATTGAATTACAGGGCAGAATATTTGGGGAGTTACACAATGAACTAGGAACTACTTTTCATTGTGTTTAGCGCTACATGATACCACCTCTAAGTACCCACAACTCTGGCTATGATACTGTTTGTATCATTATTTAACCAAAAGATCGATGGGCTGCATATTTGTATTTTACTGAACATTTCCAGCATCGAGTCTCAGACATCAAACTTTCTTTGAGTAGTACACAGTTCAGCTTCTACCATAAAGGAATATAAATTTCACAGTTAATTCACCCTAGTGATGAATTTAGATTTGTGACAAGAGAGAAACCATCACTCATCTCCTTTGTTGAATATTCATTCTGAGCACGAGACCAAACTGTTACATAGACAGACACTGCCTTCAAAGCTCTGTAGGAATCCAAAAAAAAGGCTCCAGGAGATCTTGTCTCAGCAGCAAAATGGGAAGCATGCTGGGGAAATTTATAAACTCCCAAACAATATAACTGCACATCTTAACTAACCCATTTTAAACTTCCTTTTATACCAGGCGACGTTTAAAGATGTTTCCCAGAAATCGCTTTCTTCAAGCACGGAGCATATTTTAGATTCTCCCATCAAAGAAAGTGAGCAGCAGGTCATCAAATCCTAAAGTGAGATATTCACCCTCCTTTGACATCCGGATCAGTCCATCTGTCTCCACTTTGAAAGAGCCTAATATGCTTTTCTTTAAGTGTTCTCTGGTGTGTTCTCTGTGGGCCCATAGCCATTATCATTCCAACCTCTCCCCACTCTTTTTGTCATCCTGTGTTGGCACTTCCTGACATGTGTTATTTAAAAAGTGACACCAGTGACTTGAAATCTAGACACATTTTCTTGAAACATAATTCCAAGCACTGCGTTTGTCTCATGCCAACTCTCGTGGTTTTACAATCGCATTTTATTTTTAAAGGATTGCTCTGCCTTTTGTTGTTGGGTGAAAACCCACAGACAATACGGGGAAGAAACTGCCTCGAGCCCTGATTCTATGATGACATCTGTGCAGGGATCTGTCGGGAGGACTGGATCTAAATTCACACAGGAAACAAACAGTAAACCCAACTATAAATAGGGCATTGTCATAGGCACACAAATAAAGAAATGTGGGGGAAAAAAAATAAAAATCTTTCAGGGACACAATGCATAAAAATTCAAACGGAGGCTAAATTTTATTTTCCTCGTATTCTTTTCTGAGTTTTCTTTTGTTTCTTAATCAGTACTCAAGCTTCTCTAAAGTGAGTCATGATTTCTGGAAATTCCATTTATGAATGGCTCGGATATTTAAAACTCATCTGAAAATCTGATCCTCAAAACATGAGTCCACGCAGTTGAAAAGCCAGAACTCAAGATACCACCACCAAAATATCCCACCAGATAACCCAGACAAACGTATTAGGCTGATAGAGTTTTCAATGTGAAAGGCAGGACTTTTCCCTTCATGGAAATACTGCGATTTTCCAATACAATTATAAAGATCTCACCTGTCAGCAATGCTTCCTGGCTGGACTTCCTTGACAAAGATACCAACTTCTCCCAAGCTGTGATTTTTAAGGGCAACCACACTAAACCCAAGACCTCCAACAGAAGGCTTTTCAATCTTTATCGATTCTATTTGTCTCCCCTAATAAAACAGAAAAAAAAAAATCAATTTACTAATTTTTAATGCAGTAGAATGAGCCAGTTTAAAGTTAATGAACACCGGGAGAATTATTCTCCTCCTAAGACCAAACAAAGGCAAAAAACTGAATATGTTATTTCTATAAAAGCTCCTCCATTTATTATTTTTAATATAGCAGAGTATTGGATACGCAAGCACTCTAAGGTTCTGAAACCTCAGGGAATTTAAGAGCTGCTTTCACACTTCATTCACATGATGAGATGAATTCCAAACTGGATGAAAACTATGAACGAAGTGCTGTCTAGAGCAATATATTTGGGATTTCTGGAAATGCTGCATAGCTAAACTAAATTACTTGTCTTTTGGCTCCCTTTGCTTTTAATGCTGATTTTTAGGTGCCTGTTCAAAAGACCGCAGCTTTTAAATAAAGAACTTAATTTCCTTCCCCTCCCCTCCCTGCAACTTCACACTTCAGGCCAAAAGAAGTTTGCTTTTGCGACTGGCTGCTTTTCAGTTCCAACACAAGGTTTCTGGGGTTGTTTACTGGGAAATATTACTTAGAGAATGCACCACTATCACAGCTGGCTTATCCCAAATAACGTGCAGTGTTTGCTGCTAAATCTTTTATCTGATGAGTTAATGACACGCTAATGAGAAGAGTTATGCTCAAAATATTACAGCCACATTAAGGTAGTCAATTAGCAACAGTTACTTAATACAGAAAGGCACGACTAGCCAATTAAATTAATGGTTCAAAGTAGCAGAGAACAATGCATTTGTGGTATCAATGCCAATCCCACATGGGTGGATGTCTGCACCTGTACAACTTCTATAAGCATCTGGTCCATGCTACATCACATGTAAATGAAATCAGCCTCTGTCTGGCAAAGTTAAGAGATATTAAATGAAGAGTTAAATAAAATATTACATGCCAGTTGCTTTAATCATTTGCATTGTTCACATATTAACAAAGTTGGTGTGTTTCCAATTTAAAATGCACTTGATAAAACCAGTCCCTCCATCAAAACAAGTTTCTGCAGAAAAATGTCCATTTGCAATTAAGTGTCATCAAATACCAAAAACGTTTTCTGGCAATCAAAATTTCTTTTCTGCATCGGTGTGTTGGAAAGTAAGACAAAAAAAAACTGGCAAAGAAGAAAGAAAATGAACATCAAAGCAATTTCCATTGCTGACACTATCTTTCACAGGGAAAAGTTATCCTCAGCACTTCCACTCTCTTACTGTCAAGGAGGCACCACACAACAAAAGAGCATGTTTGAAAATGTACTCTACTCTAAAAGCTTGCAAGAAAAAAAAAAAAAAAAAATAGTTTGACATTAAAGGAAAGTAAGTTTGGTTCACTAAACCTGAGAGCCTTACCTTTGCCATCTGTTGGATGATTGTGTTAAATTCATTCACTCCCAGGTTCGGAGGGAAGGTCGATGCCCTGGGTTCAGGTGAACCGCAAGGTGTGTACGCGCTCCCAGCAGCAACTGATTTGTCAGCAAACACTAGGAGCCCTCTCTTCGTAAAATCAAAGTCGACTGAACGGTCCGGAGGCATATAATTGAGCTGTTGAAAATGAACAAAGATGCAGAAAAAGTACTAAAAACAAGACAGGCAAAGCAGCAGGAATAGACACGTTCACGTATGTTTATTCACACATATATTCACCTGTATCAAGTAGGCCATGTTAATATCTAAGTTATAACCAAGCTACCACATCACTTAAATGGTTTTTCAGAAGGAAAGTTTCCTGAATATTTCAGCTGTGTTTTCACTCCACTCATTTCCTCCACTTCTTTCATGCTTCTTCCCTGCCTGTGTCCATCACCCTCTTTTCACCCCGCTACTCTCATGCAAAAGCACCAAACATTAGAGGCACTCAAGCACTGTTGCAACTGTCAGGCAAACCTTGACAATTTGGGCACAAGCATCTCAGTTTTTTTAAGAGTCACTTAGCCACTCAGAAGCCAAAGGCCTGGTCTGTATTAACTCCTTCCCAGAGAGAGCCCAGGGTACAAACTAACCACCACTGAACTGCTAGGATTGATGGGACTTCCAGTTCAATTTCTAGTCCTGACAGGTAATGAGAAATGCAGAAATATTCCCAGCATGCCATAGCAAACTGAAAAATCCCATCCTGAATGAAACCGCCCATGAGAGATATGCTTAAAAAGAATTTCAAGAAAGCCTAAATTTTCTAGATACGATAATTCTGAATATTCTGGATAGAAACTTATAGCATAGTCACAAAGTATGATCTCAGGTATATCTACATTTTCTTACATTTTTTATAGCTACATTCTTTTATAGCTTGTAGACATTCATCCAAACTTTGGAAGGAAGGAACAAGACCAGCACCTCTGTGAACATGGGAAGAAGAGAGAATAAAGGGCAGGACCACTACTGTGCCACCCAGACAGGAACACCTGCGGGACATTTGGCAGTGACAGCAAGGTGGTCTCATCCTCCTGACACCCACCCCACTGAATCTGCAGCTGGGCAGGCGCAGTGACAGCAAAACCAGGGATCGCTGCTGCTTAGGATACGCCAAGTTAGCCCCCAAATTTCAGTTTGCCTCCTGATGTGTCATTGATGCCCATGTCCACAAAAATCCAAGTGTCAGCTGGCGTTATAATCCAATCCAGACAAGTTCCTTCTGCTGCTGAAGCAAGCCATTTTAAAGCTAGCTTGGGTACGCCTGCTTCCGAGCTTAGCAAAGCCTCAGGAGGAGTTTTCTAGATTTTATTTCCCAAAGCAGGTTAACCATTCTTGTAAAAGTCAGCAGGAACTAAGTGATGATGTCTTTTAAGGAGAAAAGATGCTGCCAGTTAGCTGATAAACAGTATTTAGCTTAGAAAAACAAAGGATCCCTGTTCCAACTGTGTGGAGAACTCAAAGTACTAGAGCTGATGTCTTTTGCAGATGCATTTTTCCTGACAGACGTGACTCAACATCTGCCTCTCCTGCAGCCTTTTCAAACCACTCTGCCCCATGACCTGCTTGTTGCAACACCACTTTTCAGTAGTGGCTCTGTAGATATCAGAGTGGCCAAAAAAACTAAAAAAACAACCCCACCCAACAATCACTCACCCCAAGTCACAGCTTATTAACGAGAGCGCCCTCCTTAACACACGCCTACACAAGCCTGGCTCAAGTTGCAAGCTCACCATAGTTCTCATCACACCAACAACCATGATTTGACACTCACTTGCTCCTTCAGTTGCTTGATGGATTGCTGGAGGGTCAGGATCTGGTTAAACAAAGGGCTCCGGAGCGTGTTCCGTAAAACGGCCAGGTTTTCATTATGTTGGGAGTCTCTTTTCTCACGCAGTTTCGCTTGCAGCCGATCAAGGATCTGCAGCACCTGCTGTTTATCTGCATCACAAAGTAGTACATGTTAGGAATGGTGGAATTTCTCACTCCTCACTCAAAGTAATCACTTTCAGGCTACATACCTGCAGCAGGATTTTCAGGCATGCTGAAGGGTATTTTTGGAATGACTCAAGAGTAACCTAGACGAGGTTTAAAGAAAAAAAAAATAAATCAAATTAATAAATTATCTATCTAAGCAGAATGCTAACAGATATGCAGTCAATAAATGCAATTATAAAACATTAACTATAACAAATTTAATTTAAAAAAGAATTACTACTACTCCTTGGTTTTTACCCTAAGTAGTCAATACAGTTAGATGCACTGCAGTCTCAGCACATCCAAAAAAAATAAATCTTTCCTTCTTCTGTGTGCTGTTCCTTTTCACACACAGGAAGGAATATCAACGACTCTTTCAAATATGAGTAAAAATGCCGGTTATAAAAACAAGTATCAGCCGAGAAAGCCAAGACACAGTTACGTTCAGGCAAATTATTTTGAAAATCGACATTAAAGTTGTGATTTTTGCCAACACACATACAGTTCAAACGTTCCTGTTGCTTAGAAGATACTTTCCACTTGATTAATTATTTGCAGACACTATTCTTATGGGGATAGCTCAGCCCTGGGTGAATCCTTGCATCTCCCTACAAAACTAAGTTCCCTCCAGTCAGGAGTAGCATGAAGGCCCTAAATCGGTCCAATCAGTCCCTGTTCCACCACATTCCTAAGGTAGGACAGCCCTAATCACAGCCCTGGTGCTGATCAGGTGAAAGGAGCCCGTTCTCTTCTCCTACAGGAGCTTGCCTTTCTCTGTTCTATGTCCGTGACAAGCTTGGAAGGAGCAGAATATCCTACTGGGGCTGCGGCCGAGATGGCAGGATAAAAACAACAGACTTGCAATTAGCAGCCATGATAAATTTGTACCCTTACTCACAGGTTACTACAGTGATGTGGAGCCTGTCATTCTAAAATCTATCAAGTCAGACCAAAACATACGTGAGAAACAAGATTTCTTCACTTAGCACAAGCTCCTCTGAAAGAAGTCAGCCATTTACTAGCACTATTTATATAATTTTAACTCTAGCTGTATAATTTCAGAATTATTTCGGAATGCAAGTAGCCCTATAGATGTAAAAACCCTCTGTATTTACTTTTTTCATCTTGCAATTCAAGAGTAGAAAGGGTCCTACGCATCTGAATGTAATGCCAGGGTAAAGAAGCACAACCCAGGGGCTGTCACCCAGCAGGACCTCTGATCCTTTCAGCTCTGCCTCTGACACTGTTTGGGCTCACACTGAAAACATCCTGAGCTCTGAAAGGACATGGTTATATTTAAAAAAAAATATTAATTACGCAGGTGAATAGCTTTTCTTTTCCTGGAGAGTGAGATTAAGTTGATTTACGTAATTTAAAAAAAAATAAAATATATATATATATAAAAAAGTGTCACAAGCCACAAGTTCAGATTTATGCCGCCTTTACTGTATCTGAGCAGCTAGGGTTCCTGGAGGAATTCCTGCAGAACTCGGTGGGTTTGTGTGGTTTCCACCCAGGGCCAAGCAAAATGAGTCTCTTTGCAAGACTATTAACAGATTTAGGAGGTCATTTTAAATCAAACTCATAGCAAGAGTTGAAGCGGCAAACCCATACAACCCCTGAAAGATTTTCAGGAATGCATCTGAACTTTTGGAAGTGCTGCGGCTTTATTTTCTTTTCCATTGGAAATAAAACACTTCTAAGAGCACGGCAGCCTTTGATTCTGTGCTGAGATCTGATTCTGAAGAGCAGATGAAAATATCATTTCCTTACAACACTCCTGAGTCTTCATCTGAACCAAAAAGCCAAAACTTAACCCCCTTGACTAAAAATACAGCACAAATCTTAACAAAACAGGACAAAGAATATGGAAATTTGTTCTTTCTCCTCAATTTAACTTCCCTCCATTCACTTCCTCTTCTTTTTCTACCTTCACATCAGCAATTAAAAGAGGAAAAAAACCCTCAAGCAAACCACAGCAAGGGATACAAAATAAGCCCTAGAAGGAAAAATGGTTTGAAACACCTTTAAACCAGCAGTAGGGTGAAGAAAAAAAATGAAACCCAGAAAAGAAATCCAGCATGGCAGGAAATAATGATGACTTGACAGGATCAGGCCCATCTCATAGCCGAAGCTGGTCCCCTGGAGAAGCAAGGTGCAAAATGGGAGAGAAAAAAAGATTTAAAAAAAACAAAAAAAAAAAGAAAAAAAAGAAAGTTTCAGCTTCAAAGCGTTGCCAAGAGCCATTTGTAGACCGCTCGGCGCTGGTGGACACCAACCTGGACCTCAGGTACACTTTGTACAGCAGTTCCAAGTTTCCACAGAACTTTGGGATTCCTCGTGATCAAAGTTGGCCTCCAGCCAGCTTCCAATGGTTTTTTAATGATTTTTTTTGTTTGTTTTTTTTTGGTTAAAACCACCTTCAGTCTTTCTTTGCTCTCTTTTCTTTCATAAAAAGAGGCGGCGGAGGAGAAAGGTGTGTTGTATTTTAAAGCAAACAGCTCCTTCTGGTATGAGGGGATCCCTGAAAATATAAACTAATTTAAAGTTTTCAAGTAATGTTTAATTGAGGTGAAGTCTCTAAGACTGGTTTTTGGGCACCAGAGAAACACTCAGCTCCATGTGCTCCTGAGCTGTTTATTTTTAGGGGCCCAAAGGGCGTATTGGTAAAAAATTTCCAAGCACCAAGTTCGAGCAGGGTGGCAACGGACAGTTGTTAAATTAGAAGGTCCGCTCCTAAGTGGTAACTTTGAAGAGTGATCCAAAACACTTTGGTTTGTCTTGTTAAAATCAGTTCACCTTCTCCACAATTCAACTTCCTTAGCTCCACTCTTCGATTTCTACAGCCACCCATGTCTCTTATTGGTGGACAAAACTGCAAACCTCAGCTCAAAGTTTATGTCACAGCGCCCAATGTAACCGTAAAATAATGGAGAAAATAATGAATTTCTGAAAGTTTGGAGTTTTCTAACACCAGAAAAAAAAACCACACTGGAGCACAGCGTGCATCTGGATATCTACTGTCCTCGCTTTTGAGAACAGAACTCAGCGTTATCATAGGGAGCGGGAAAGTTTCGTTTTTCCATGAAATCCTAAGACTCAGATCTTCTTCAAAAGCAGACTAAGAAAAGAGGAATTCCCGCGTGCTGATGCCAGCAGAGGTCATCAGAAGAGCTGAAAGGTCTTCTCCTCCCTGGCAGAAGCCTGCCACTGCCACGTAGACATGGGGTGCTCAACCCTGGCACACCCCAGAGCCAGAGGGGAACACGACAGAACCCTCCGGCGGTGGCCTTGACAAACACCTGCCTTCCACAAAGGGCTGAAGGACAGAAACAAGGGTCTCCTGATGGGCTCTGGAGGAGGACACAGTTTAGCCAGCAGAGATTCTTCTGCCCGTTTCTCTCCACCGCTTCCGCCCTCCATCCTTCAACTTGACCTCCAACAACCCACATCCTTCCAGATGTGCCTGCAGAGAAAATGCTGCCTCATGGGAGGCTCTCCCCGCTCAGCGTGGCTGCAACCTTTGGGGACATTAAACACCAGCACACAACTGGTGACTGTGGCTATTTTTCAAAGGCTTCCAGCACAGACAACCTGAGGAGCCGGCCACTGCAACAGCCAAGGGTACATCCCAATCCAAAGTCACCTTCCTGCACTAACGTGGTTGTAATTTCTGCCGGCCCTCTTATCAGGAGTGACTGATCCGGGGCGTATCGTCCTCCTCATCAGGGAGATCTCTGATTTGGAAAATTTCAGCCCAAACAGTTTAAAATTTGATAAAGGTCAAAGAAAGGGAAAAGAGCACTTGGTGGTGTGATCTTAATCCTCCATTGTCCTAACACAACATGGCTCGTAACTTCAGCTATTAAAAATTACATAGTTTACCCGCCATCAAGCGACTCTGTACTGTGAAATAACAACCCTATTCTCACACGTATTTTGCTATCCTAGACATTATGCTCAGAAGAATTCAGTCCAACCAAGCTCACGGCACACACACACCTCTTTCTGAGGAAACCACCGAAACCTGCTGTTCTGTACAACGCTAAGGTTGCTCATAAAAGGTGCCAGAGAGCACCTGCTGACTGCCCCAAGCACTTGAAAGAAGGAAACAACGGAACAACACCATGAGTACCCAAACACAAGTACATCCCACACCTCCTGGGCAAGGAGGTCAGAGCAAAATATTGTTAAATACCAGAAAAACCCACCCCTGTTCTGTGGGCAAACTGTGTCCTGTTACAGGCGATTGATTAGTGAGCACAAGAGGAGGAACGCAAAAAAAACCAAAATAAGAACCAAACAAACTGCATCTGTGATTACCGGTCTCCACGCAGATCAAGAGGAGCCTTACTCACTCTCAAGGCACGTGAACTTTTAACAAGCAGAACCTGAATTCCTCTGGACTTCAGCCTCTAGGGAAGAGTCGGTGTGGGTTCTCTGATGTCTAACAGAAGGGTGAGCTCATGTCAAAGACACTCCCACGGAGCAAAAAACACGGTCTCAGAAACTTGTTCACACAAAGCTCGTGGAAAACTTGTTTCTGAGATCTAAATATTGTCATATTTTACTGAAAGTAGCCATAGAGTGGTTTGGGTTGAAAAGGACCATCTAGTTTCAACCCTCATAGTCCTAAAGTTACTATGATGACAGTGTACATGATTAATGGGTCATTTCATGGGGGGACAGAGTTGCCAGATGTGGAACCATGCTGAATTTCTAAGCTTCAAAAATCTACAAGGAACACAAAAGAACTGTCTTCCTATTAACCACCCCTAAACAATGTAAAAACCTGCTTTGTTTTTATCTCTGAATTGAGACACACTGAGGCAAGCATTGCAAACACCTTGTTACTTCCCTAGCACCTCCTCTCCTCCTCCTGACACTGCCTCTCCAAGCAATGGAAACTATTTGCACAACAACACGACCCACTACGAGCCTTCGCCTGCTCTCCTGCAGCCTCTACCTCAGGTGTCAGGAGGTTTCCAAGGCCCTCACGTGAAATCTAAAAGGGCTTTGGGATGGGAGTCTATGGGCAAGGTCAAGCTGGGGTCCTGACCATGGTGGTGTTCACGTGGAGATACAGGTCAAGCTGGGGTCCTGACCATAGTGGTGCTCACACTGAGAGCCGGCTCAGGCACTGAGGGAAGCGAGGCGATGGCAGGAGCCCCCTCTCCCGAGGGCTGCCATCGCCTCGCTTCCCTCAGCCCTCGGTCTGAAGAAGGAACTAAACTCCTGCCGAAAAGCCCTCACCCCAAGCCGACTCCACCTGCCAAGGAGAGCCGCCCCCTCCCAAACACCACCACGCCTTCAGCTCCCGGGACACCGAGGGCAGCAATGAGGCCTCCCCTCGCACTCCCCCGGTTCGGCCGAGAGCAGCGCCGCCACCCTTCTCCGGCCCTACCGCCCTTCGCTACCGAAAGTCACGCCCACGCCCCCAGCCAGGGGAGCCGGGGCCGGGCAGGGCCGGGCCGNGCAGGGAGAACCGCCGCGGCCGGCTCAGCGTGGCTCGGGAAGGCCTGAGCGGGAGCGGAGAGCCCTCAGGTGTTGTGGAGGAAAGCGCACGAGTGACCGGAATAAGTCCGGAGGCTCCGAAAAGGGGCAGGGTCCGGCATTTCCCCGCTGCTGCCGAAGGTGGGGATGGGGAGCACGGAAGCCAGGTCTGCGGGGTGAGGCTCGGGGGCGAAGCTCCCATAAAGCGATGTTCGATCTGGTCACGGGGACCAGTGGAAGCTGCGTTGTGAAATGTGGAGCTTGAAAGCCAAGTGAATCTGCAGGTGATCCTGACCTGGCGGGGTATTTACACATCAGGCCTCCATGGTACACGTGTCAACATGGCCACCGAGCTCCCCAGCGAGGGCAAAGTTTGTGTGTAGATCAGAGGATCACAGACTGGTTTGGGTTGGGAGGGACCTTTGAAGCTCATCTAGTCCAACCCCCCTGCAAGGAGCAGGGATATCTCCCAACAGGTTGCTCAGAGTCCCATCCAGCCTCCCCTGCAATGGGGCCAGGGGATGGGGCAGCCACCACCTCTCAGGGCAACCTGGGCCAGGCTCTCACCACCCTCATTGTAAAAAATTTCTCCCTTCTCTCCAATCTAAATCTCCCTCTTTCAAATCATCCCCCCTTGTCCTGTCCCACCAGGCCCTGCTTCAAAGTCTGCCCCCATCTTTCTGACAGGCCCCTGGAAGCCCTGAAAGGCCCCCAAAAGGTCTCCCTGGAGCCTTCTCCTCTCCAGGCTGCACAAGCCCAACTCTTCCAGCCCGGCCTCCCAGCAGAGGGTTCCAGCCCTCCCAGCATTGCTGGGGCTCCTCTGGCCCGGTTCCAATAGCTCCCTGTCTCCTGTGCTGAGGACTCCCGAGCTGGAGCCAGCCCTGCAGGGTTGGGATCTCACCAGAGCATAGCTGAGAGACAGAATCAGATGGTGTAAAAAAGTTTATTTTTTTACTCATTTGCAGTGAATCAATGTCCAAACACCAATTCAGAGCCTCCCACAGAGGCGAGACGAGTTACGCTTGGGTTCAGCAACAGAGCCCCTTCACACTTCCACAGAAGGGAACAGCAAAAGCTGTAGGAGGACAAGGACTTGAACGGAGTTTAAGGGATTGTGATGGTTCGGCGACACAGAGCCGCCTCTGCCACCCAGCACTGCTCCCAACAGTGCTCCAAAACACACCACGTCACCTATGGCTACTCCAAGTGACACAGCGTATTGCCTGGCACGGCAATAAAAACAAAATTTTCCTACTGTTAGTCACAAAATACTGAACAGGCACCTCTTTAGTTGAAGTTAATTGTGGGAACTGCAGGTGCTTTCTACCTCTGAAACCTGCAGGTTAGTCTGCTTTCAGATTTTTTAAAGGTTCGTATGGACACACATAAAATGGTCAAATGTAACTCTCAAAATCATTTTTATTCTGCTACACTCATTTACAGCAGGTCTTGCACAGGATAAAGGCTACAAAAGGTTTGGAAATTAATTTTACCTCATAATTCAGGATTGATTTCTGTTCCTAGAGCCCCGTTGTGTTTTACTAAACAACAGCAGTTGCACCAGAGCACGCAACATGCTAAGAACACATCATTTCTTCCTTTTTTTTTAAAAAAAAAATAATTCAGATTCCAAACGCTCAACTTCCCAGCCCTTACTCTCAATTTTAATTAATGTAGCGCTCGTGAGAAGTGACAATTTTCTTGACAGTGATGAACAGCAAGTCGCGTATTTATCCATCCGAGAGATGCGCTGCAGACAAAAGAGCCACGCACTTTTCTCATCAGCGCACCCCGGTCTCGATCTCAGAGGGCCGGGTTCGTTACGGAGGGCGCTCTGGCCCTGGCCTTTCGCTTCCAGGCGCTGGAAGGATTTATCAATTTTCATTTGCGTACTTTTATCTGCTGAACTCGAGAGTGCCAATTTAGTTTACAGAAATCTCCCCCTAAAAAGCTGGTAGATGGCAAGATTTCACATCCCTGGCTGAGCTCTCTGTCAGCCAGCCACACATTTCAAAGCTGCATTTTTACCGGTTTTTCAAATATCTGGGACTGAACAAAACTTTCATGGGTACTGACAGACTCGTATACAAGTCACCATTCATTGACCAAAAGAACGACCAAGAAAGACTTTCAGAAGGGTATTCTCTTAAACACTATCTCGGAGTTGCTTTCAGCCTTTTTCAGTTTCTAGGTCTGTACTTTTTGAGGAAATGCTTCTGGAGCAAACGTAAAAGAGTAGCGCTGCCTTTCCTGGGTATGTTTAGCCCCGTCGGTCTCTCTATCTCCTGTAAACAATTTGGGACCCCCAGCAGTTTGTAACTGAAAACTTGATGCTTTCAAACCAAACGCTAGAAAAACACAAACCTTAAGGAAGTGAGAAAAAGGGAAAAGGTTGGTAATCGCCACAAAATACCTTACAAAGAGCGAATGTTCATGAAGATAAAAGCTTGCCCGCTCCAGGCGTTTAGTATTAAAAAAAAAAAAAGGCTTTTTTAACAATATAGTCACAATTTTACGTGAAAATAGAATCTTAACAGTTTCAAACTATGTCTTTAACCTGACTGCTGTGTGTGTCTAAGGCTTGTTCAGCCCACCTGGGCACTGCCCCAGCCCCGCTCTAACCCAGAGGTTTATTGGCAGGGGCCAGCAAAGAGGCACAGCCCATCCCTTTAACCTCTCCTGGGCTTTTACAAATTATTTTGAAATAATTTCACGTTGAAAGCTGGGCCCTCCTTCGGCCCGGTCTAGCCTACCCAACCGCTTCCAGAGTTCCCTGCCCGCCGCTCGGTCCAAGGCGCCGGGGCTACTCGCCTACCCCGCAGCGCCAACACTCGGGAGCAGCCCCGGCTCCCCTCCGCCGCCACCGGGAAGGCCGTTTAGACGCCTCCCTTCCCCGCCTGAGCGCCAAAACCGAAGCGGAGCGCCCCGTAACCGACATCTTGAGTGAGGGCAGATGGCAGCCGTCCCGCCAGGTGCCGTGCGCGGCCATCTTTACTCAGGGCAGCAGCCCGCCGGGCCTCCTGCCGGGGCTGTGCGAGCGCCATCTTGAGTAGGGGCACGCTCTGCCCTCAGCGCTGCCCGTTAGCTGCCTCGGGAGCCATATTTGCTGAGGTCAAACCTCCTTCCCCCTTCCCCCCCAAAAAAAACCAGANTCAGATCCTGCTTCTCCTCTGCTTCGCGGGTGCAGCCCTGGAGGGAGCGGCGGCGGGCACGGAGCCGCCGCTCAAGTGCGACGAGCTGAGGCTGGGGCAATATCCTGAGCGCGGTCGGGGCCGGGGGCTCGGTTGCTATGGTGATGGGGCCCGGTGGGGGCGGAGGGTTTCATTTGTATGAGGGGAGGCCGCTTGCCCGGCCGCCCCTGGGGGACAGGAAGGTGTGAGGTGCCTGACAGAGTACGGGTGTCCCTCGGGTGTCTCCTGAGAAAGCCTCGGGTCAGGAGCCCCGAGGGGGTCTCAGCTGGAAGGAGCAGGAAAGGGCTCGGCTTCCGCGGCCTAGGTTCATTTTGGGGGTGATACAGCGTGTGCCTGAGCGCAGACTTGAGGTGTCTCCCAAAGAGACAAACTCGTGGGGTGAGAGACCCTTCTCCCCAACCCCTCCGCCTTCTTATTTTTTTCCAGGACACTCGAGTGAGACGCGGTGGCTTTGCAGAGTGTGGAGTCCTCCTCCACAGTGCAGAGGAACAGGGTGCAGGTGTTAGAGATTCTAGCGGTGAGGCTCCTGGCTCTCCAAAGGCGTGTCAGGCCTTCCCAGAAAACGTTTGTTGATCGTAGCTGACAGTTATTGATGTAGCTGCAGATCAGAAGTGTCAGGAAAGCAAATCTTGGAAAAGTTAACTTCATCTCCTGCTTGACTTGGCTGTGGGAGTTCAGACTTCTGGAAATAAGTTCCTGCTCAGATGTTTGGTTTTTATCCTAGTCCAAATTCCTGGCATTTCAAATGTTCATTTTCAGGTGTTCCTTGAATTTTGTGTGCTACTGTAGATTTAATCTTCTCAGCCAAATGCCTCAGTTTAAAGGTGCTGTAATGTTGAAATAATGGAAGAAGACCAGATTAGGCGTGCTACCTTCTTGCCTTCAAATACCGAGGCTGTGACTGATAAATATTGTAGTTCCTTTAGGTAGTGCTGACTGCAGCACTAATTAAACGCGAGGCTTATGCGATATATTGGTGTATTAAATTGGATTAGCAGCTTTGCTGTATGGTAATGTGCTGTTCCTATTTTGAGGGGGATGAGGAGGAACTAACATCAAGGTGCATCTTAAATCCTCAGGGTTTAAAGAGGGTGGAATAAATCAACTGTTAAACCTGTTGTCGTGTTTGATAGGAGAAATGTTTTCCTCAATTACCTGAACATATATGTGCGATGAGCCTAAAATAGATAATAGCACACAAGAACCCATGAATTGCACAAATCACACAGCATATGGTAAGGATTTCTAACTTCTGTGTTGACAGTAACTACGTTTTCCAAGGAAGTGTTCAATTTATGCAGTTGTGTATCTGCCTGATGAGCTTTATAAAACACAGGATTAGTAATATCATTAGTGTGAAAGCCTAAAACACTCGTGTGGATTGGATGCTTTACTGAAAAGGAATAAATACGCAGTCTCCGATTGGTAAATTTGTAAGTGAGGTTTCTGGTAAATCTCTTCAATGTCTGTTATATCCTCTAGGCTCTGTCCTGCACTACTGTGATTAAAACAAACCATTCCTGTCATACTAATTTTGCATATATTTATTAGAAGAATTGACGTGTGACAGCGCAGCCTTCAAAATATTCTAATTTTTAAATGTGGGGTTTTTTTAAGGAAACACGGTGCCTTCCATCGTCAGGCGTTCTTGGTGCCATGAGGCTCTGTGTTGGAAACACATTTATTTGGATGTTAAGTTCTGATGTACTTTGGAGCTCAACAGAAAAATGCTTAAATTGATCACCTGGTTTACTACATGCTTAGCTTTTCTGATGCACTTGGGCATTGAAATAAATAGTCTGTGTGTTAACTACTAGCACAAGAGTTTTGCTTTTTGTGCACCCGTGTTTAGAATACGTGTGCATGCTTGTTGGCTTTCATTTTTTGCTTTCCATTTTTTACTTTCCATAAATGCTGAATAATTTTCTGCACTGAGATGCTCGGGGATAGTGAAAGTTTTCCAGATGCTTCAAGAGACTGGATGAAAGTACTACCCAAAATGGATCCTTTTTTAAGTTGTTCGGCTCTTTATGTCATCTTTGACATCTTATCCCTGATTATAAACATCCAGTCAGTGAACAGAAAGGATATTCTATAGTTTGGGACTGATCCCAACTCAACTTGCCAGTTGTGCATCCAGTTGCCACGTGATTGTGTTTAATACACCGCACATTTGAACAGGAGATGAGCTTCAGAGCGGGGAAAGCTGCTGAATTAATCAGCATTGTTTTCTGTGTCCGTGTAGAATATTTTACACTCGCAGCAGTTTTTAGATTGTCCCCACCATTCCCTCACTTCCTGTTTCCATACTGTGTAAGTAGGAAAAAGTTAATCTTCTGGATCTTGCGTGAAGCGCTGCTCTTTCTGAACACCTTTCTGGGATCCATCACCCAGACAAACTGGGGTTCGATGCAGATAATCCGAGTAGCAGGTTTGGAATCTTACTGGTATGACAAGAACACGGTGGCCTTTCCTCAATCCCTGTATTTTAACTGCTGTGGCTTTCTTCTAAGTAAAAACAAGTGCTGCTTTCTTTGCTTAATTTTTTTTTCCTTTTTTTTTTTTTTACAAGAAAGTATATATATTTTGTAGTTGTCTTAGATTACGGACATTGACAGTAGCATCCATGTAGGACTTTATAGCAGTGAAATCCACACATAACTTTATTATTATTTTTGATCCCTATGCAATATGAATAGATCTTTAAAAAAAAAAATCAAAATCCTAGTCCGATTGCCTATGTCTATTATTGGAAAAACCTGGAAATAAATATTGAACCTGTCTGGCAGTTGTGTTGTTGGAATTAACCAACAGGACTCACAAGTCCTGAAAAATGATATAAATTAGATAAAGGACTGGGGTTTTTCCTTTATAAGAATAGACTTCAACTTTGGAGAGTGACTAAAATACTGGTAATACCTTGCAGACTATCAGCAGTTGTCACTTTCTGCTGTCACCTTGATTTTCTTAAGAATTAAGCCTTAGCTTAGAATCCTAGAATAATTTGTGTTGAAACAGACCTCGGTTCTTCACACTGAGGGAGGTGAGACTCTGGAACAGGTTGCCCAGAGAAACTGTGGAAGCTCCATCCCTGGAAGCGTTCAAGGCCAGGTTGGATGAGGCTCTGGTCTAGTGGGAGGTGTCCCTGCCCATGGCAGGGGGGTTGGAACTGGAAGAGCTTTAAGGTTCCTTCCAACTCAAACCCTTCTATGTTTCTATACAGTTGAACCTCCTGCTCAAAGCAGCATTGGCACTGTATTCAGACCAGATTTGTGCAGTCAGATCATGAAAACCTCCAAGGATGCTGATGGCACTGCCTCTCTGGACAACTTCATTCCAATGTTTGGCTGTTCTGGTGATGGAAATGTTTTCTATGTGTCAGGTTCAGGTTTCCCGTTGACTCCTATTGGAGCCAGAATGGAAATCCCAATGGAATTCGGGCAGCAATTAGGCTGGTATGTTTTGCTTAATATGTAACAAGGAAAAATTACAAGTTAGTTGTAGGACTGGCTTAAAAACAATTATTTTTTTTCAAAATAATATGTATGTGTGTGTGCTGTGCTTTCTATCAGGACTTGCACAGTAGAACTTCATTTGTTTACTCCAGTTGTGTCTTGTCAGGAAAACACAACAATACCCAATTGGTGACTGCTTAATTTCAAATCATTTTTCTGTCCTCAGTTCAGTGTCTTCCAGCACCAAATATTACTTGCAAAGATCACCTTGGCGTAGAAAAAGTCTTTACAGGGCAGGAAGTTGGATTTTACAAGCCTATCGCCTGTCGCAATGTGTAAGTACGCTCTTGGGTTTTGTAAATAGTTGATCTTTGTTTTCACAGTGACGTTTTTCTGAAACAAAAATGTGTTGAGAGGAAGAAAAAGTGAAGGTAGAACTGTACACCTGTTGCCCACTACTTGCTGCTCTAATGAAGACTACAAGTAGCATAAAGATACAACATACATCTTTATAAGTAAATCTGTGTCTGCCTTGGATGCTATTTTTGTGTGTTTAGTTAGGTTTGTGGCTTTGCTGTACCTCAGGATTTTACCTTAGTACTTTACCCTGGCAAAAATTTTCCCAAAAGACTAAGGCTACATTTCACATACGCTTAAAATCCACGCAGCTGCAGGAAGGAGCCGTTTGGGGAGAGCTCTCCATCCCTTCCCCCAACTTACCCAGCGTACACTGAGTCAGGGAGCTGAGCTGGGTGTGAACTTGCTTGGATCTGTTCCCCAGTTTGAGTCACAGTACAGTTGCCGCAAGTGCTTGTGCCAGCCCCAGGATGAGGGCAACTCAAGGATAAGAGAGAGTGGAGAAAGGAGGGCTGGGTTGCTGCGTTTCATGGCAGTACATACTCATGCTGGTTTAACGTGAGCCTGTAGCTGCAGCTGAAGTTGTAGTCTGTCTGAGTATTGAGGGAATTTAAGTCTCTCTCCGATTCCCCAAAATACCTTTTTTTTTTTTTTTTTTGAGGAACTGTTGTCTATTTTTAAACAACCTTTGCTTATAATCAAATCCTCTGTGTCTTCTAAGAGCCTGTTTCCAAAACGTGAAAATGATGGACCTAGTTTTTCTAAAGTACATTGTGAGCAGCGGAGAGCTCTGGGTACCGATAAACGTTCCAACTGGCCAGTGCTAATGACCAGCGAACACCTGTCGGTACCATTTGCTTCTCCTTTTTGTAGGATTCACACAGGTGCCTTTTGCTTTTGTCCTACTGGAATCTTTGGGAATTAAAACTCCTGAATAATATTCACGGGGTTGACACCAGTGGGCAAATAAGCCTGGTGTGATACTTCCTGCTCAGTAATTTGCCTAACTCAGAAGTACAGCTCTGCCTCTTGGTTTCATAAATATTTTCTCTGTCTTTCATCTTCCCAACAGTCAAAGCTCAGCAAATTGAAGGAAACATATGATTACGTCTAATCAAATTTAAATGCCAGCAAACTAGACTTCAGGCACATTTTTGTCCAGAAACAATTGTGTGTTTCAGTCCCATCTGTGATGGGGACTGAGAATAAGATGAGCTCTACTAGTTTCATAAGATTGCTTCCACTTTGGACTAGACAGTAATTCTTACAGCTGGAGTTTCTTGGATATGTATCTTTTTTGGTTTGATATATTTTCTAGAAATATTTTTTAAATGTGTTTTTTCTTTACATTTATTAATTCTAGAAAATCTAGCTAGCTAGAAAAATACCATCCTTTTTGTGGTGTCTGTTACTTGACAGTGACTATTATTTATGATGAAATAATCAATGGTCACGCTACCAAAAGAACTTGCTGTGGCTTTTCCAGCCTTGTGACTGCTACTATGGTCGAAGGGGAAGAGGACCCTTTGTGGGCTTGCTGAAAACTCCAGTAAAATAAAACCATGAATTCAGAGCTAAGCAGTCATGCCCTCGATGAAGCCCCAAAGCCAGTTAAAATGGCAGCAAGATGAATATTACCCTCCTTCATAGGTACACTTGTTTAAAAAGTGCTCTAATCACTGATCATTAGACGAGCCTTTTATAATAAAAAGGCATTTTGGATGTCAGAAACATTATTTTAAGCAGGAATCTCCAGCTTAATATTACAACGACAAGCCTGCCCTTTTGGCTGCTTTTTGGAGATTCTCCAGCATCTTAATCTGAGTTTTGATGGGAACTGTAACTGGCTTCTGGCAGAAAGAACTGCACATCATTTAACCAGGGAATTGGTTTGAGGAGGCATCTTCCCATAGCAGGATTGTCCTAGCGTGGGGACAGCAGGTCGGTCTCTAGCCCTAGTTCTTAGAAAGGACAAAGCAGCAAGTTGTCCTTGGTCAAAACTGGAGTTTAACAGCAGTCCAGGTAACAGTGCTGGGATCCAGGTGTTTTAAAGCAAGACCAGGAGATGCTACATGTTTGTATAAGTGGATGTGTTCGAGTTCCATCGCTCCTCGCTTTCAAGGGAGAGCTTCTGAGTGCTAATAATGTTGCTCCAGTAAAGAGGTACCGGGAGTCAAAATAGCTCTGGTTTGATTTTAATTCAGTATTCTGGAGGTAGATTTATTTTTTTTCCCCCCAAACTCTAGAATTTCCCATATTGACACTCTGTCAGGTATTTCGTTCAGTACATGCTGGCCCTGGTTCTGCAGAGATGGACATGTCCTTTGTCCCAGTATTGCCGTGCCAGGCAAGGAGTCCATAAACTGATAGCCTGTGAAGTTCATGAAGTTCAGCGTGGACAGGTTTTTGAGCAGTGCTAAGGAACCCCAAGAGAGCATGGTAACCTCTGTGACCTACAGCAGAACCTGCATATATCAGCTGGTGTGGAAGAGCTGGAAGAAAAGGTCTCGAACATGGCAGCTGGAAGAAATATATGCAGAAAAAAAAACAAAACAAAAAACAACTGGATGAAGCTGAGAAGCAAGAAAAAAGTCAGAAGAGGAACTGAAAAGAAATTGCATCTTCTACCCAATTGTTAGAAATTCCTTTAGATGCCTGGGATGTGCTCTTTTCCTACTCCCTGGTTTAGTCTTCAGCACGTATTTTTACCTGAAAGAGTGAGTAAGACAAAGGGAATAAAGAGTGGATGCAGCCTTGTTACAGTGTTCACGTCCTTCCACTGCATACTGGAGTTCTTCTGCTCGTCAGTTTGGTGTTGAGGAGGTTTCAGCCTGCTCTGCTTTTCAAAGCAGCTCAGTTTATTGCTGGTTTTGATCAGGGGCGTCGCAAATTAAACTGCCCCCCCTTTTTGCAAGAGCTCTTTTTATACTTCACTGTCCTTGGAGGGCTGTTGACGCTTTGTAGTTGATAAACAATTTCCAGCAGTTTACCTCAACTTTTAAATAAAACCTTTAGTGTTCTTTACAGTGGAAACAAGACAGTTCTGAAGATGATAATTTATATTGCATTAGGTTCCAGGAATGCCCGGTATGTTCTGTGTTGCTAATAAGCACTAAGTAACAAATATTGAGGCAAGAGTCACGATTTAATCACCTAATGTTGCCATGAAGTTTTAAGGTTGGTAAATCTAGATAATAAGCAAAAAGGTAGATCTTTATTTGGCATTGAAAGTGCTTAATAAAGGGGCTTGGATCTTTCTCTGCTACTCTCTTTGTGAAACTCTGTTTTATTCAACCGTCGAGCAGAGTTTCATTTGGGCTTATTAAAAAACTGCTGGCACGTAGCGGCGCACGTATCAAAACGGTGAATTATTGAATATTTTTAATGTTCTAATTCCATTTGGGTTTGCTTTGCTCTGCAGAGGTTAGGTGCCTGCCAAGGCAGCACAGGCTGCAGCAAGCTCTGCTCTCGGTGGCTCTACGTTTCCAGCTCCCTTATTAGTGTGAAGTTCACATCAGCAGCGACGGAAAGCTACAGGTGGTTGGGTGGCCACGTCGCTCCAGCTGATGGCAGGAATGGTGCCAATTAATAGAAATCTCCAAAAGTCTGTTGTAGCTCTGGATTTTGTAAGAGTAACCGTGGGATTCTTCACATTAGAGTCCCCCTGTGTGTCTTTGCAGCGTCACCGGGTCTCTTCATTTGTGAGTTCGTGCCGTTTCCTACCTTCAGAGCGTAGGAAACGGATACACGGCTTCCCTTTTTTGTTGAATCTTTCCTGCAGCTTCTCCAAGCGGCGGCCATGGTTCGTTTCTCCTTCAGATCTCATTGCAATTACTGTTGCCGCTGACATCTCACCTGTCTATCCTGTTCCTCTCCATTTGGCTGCCTGTGAGACTAATGCCTACAGACAGTCCAACTCCCCCTCTTCCCTTCCCTTCCCTTCCCTTCCCAGGGTTGTCTCAGCAGGGCTGAACCGTTAGGAAGTACTCGGTGAAACTGGGAATGGAGCAGCAACTGAATGATGTCTTGACAAGAAATCATGATTGAGTTTCAGGGCGATCTGTATTCTGCAAGAGTTTTCTTGAGTTGCCACAGCTGAAGGTGCTTTATGGAGGATGCCTCCCCAGTTTGAAAGCTTAACATTTTCAATTCTGTGTCCATTAATTGAAGATAAATCGTAAGTCTGTTGAGTTTGTCGTGGTTTTTTGTTTGTTTTGTTTTTTTTTTTTCCAAACTGAAGCAGCAGGCAAATGAGTCACTACTGTAATTCTCAAAAGTATGAGTGAATGTATTTCACAGTCACTGTCTACATGACTTGTTTCTGTTGGCAGAAATGGATACTCCTACAAAGTGGCAGTGGCTCTGTCCTTGTTTCTTGGATGGTTGGGAGCAGACAGATTTTATCTAGGCTATCCTGCGTTAGGTAAGTTTTAGTTCTGATTTTTTCTTTGAGGTAGAGCTTTATGGTTACGACTGAGTTGTATGTGCATACTTATATTTTGAGTAATGAAGGCTGACAGTGATACATTTAATATTTACAACCAGAATCCTTACTTTATTGTCAAGTAAGATAAAACCCTGCGTTCTCCTCAGCCTGCCATACTGTCGGAGGGAGTGGCGACAAATGGATGTATCGTTGTCGGTTAGATAAAACCCTCACAAGCAAACCTCATTATTGCTAGTCAGGAGTTTCTTTTACGTTTGCTTTGCGTTGATGTTTTACCACAACATTCTTTGTGAGGCGCTGAAACAGAAGTGGTTTCGACTCGTGTGCCAGCGGCTTGAAATGATCCTTGCTTTTACCAGGAGAATAATGGGCAAACTTTACAGTTACTTTAGAGTTAGTGGTTTTAGGACCCGATTCCCGGGGAGATGGTGCCTTTGGCTTTTAAATAATGGAAATACCTTAGTGTCTTAGAACTGTTTTCACTGGCTTTGTTTCTGAGCTGGACAAACAGTAAATTTAAGTCTAGATAGCATGGAACAGTGAATTGGAAAAAGCTATACATGCTCCTGCCACTTCCACTAGGAATTTTGAATTTCTGCCCATTAAATGCAAAGGCTTGTTTTTTTAATAACATGAGCTGTCCTCCTCGATAATCCCGTGTTAACATCTGTGTCGTTTTTTCCCTGAGATTCTATAATTAGCACTTACTTTGTCCATCTGTTTCACAAAATAATACATTTTTTGGAAGCGGTCAATAAGGTGCACCTTTTTGTTATACCAGTGGATTTGGAATAACAATTGACAGTAATTATTTTGGAATATATTATGACAATAGAGATTTCTAAAGCCTCCTTTCATAGATAGCAGCTCTTTATGGCTCACGCTTGTTAACGCTACTGTAGCCAGTAACCAAAATTAAAAAAACTTTAAATTAAACTCTTCCAACATCAAGTTTTCAAGCTTTTGAAAGGTGAGGAAGACAAAAGTAAATAGGTAAGAGTAGAAAAGAAAGGAAAAAAAAGAGAATAAAAACCAATACACTGGATTCCTTGACAGTGGTTGATTGGGGATTTTTTTAGGTCGTTCTTGTGTTGGCAAAAAATAGTTAAGAAAGGGTAATAGCGTTATAATATTTTGTAATGAAGACTGTAAATGCTCTTTGGTTTATTATTTTCCTTCTCTTTTGCTTGAAGAGAGCACAAATCCAAACAAGCTATTGAATATGAAGAAATCAGAAAGGCAACCTCCTCTCCCACACACTGGGAACTAAACCACAAGTGATGACTGTGTGAGAGCACTACTTTTTCTCTCCGTGCTTTAGAGCAGTTTATTTATTTGCTATTTAAGACCAGGCTGGATGAGGCTCTGAGCAACCTGCTCTGGTGGGAGGTGTCCCTGCCTGTGGCAGGGGGATTGGAATGAGGTGATCTTTAAGGTCCCTTCCAACTCAAGCCATTCTATAGTTCTGTGATTCTGGGTGTGATCTGCTTATGAGGAAGGAAGCGAAGAGGAAAAAAAAACAAGTTTACCCTGCACTTCAGAAATACATGCCAGGTTCAAAAACAAGTCTTCTACATCCAGTAATCCCAGAATCATATCATAGAATGGCTTGATTTGAAAGGAACCTTAAGGATCATCTCATTCCAACCCCCCTGCTGTGGGACACCTCCCACAATACAACGGAGCAGCCGATTCCTCAGGTAAACTGGAGCTGCTGCTGGAACCAGCAGTAGTAAGAGGACTGCTGGGTTCCAAGGAAACCAACTGGCAGTGAGGTTCAGGAGGAGCATCACAAGTAAATATCTTAAATGGTGACTACACTTGATGCAGGTATTGAGGAACTAAATGGTTCACCAGAGTCTGACATTATTTTATGTATATTTTTTGGCATTCTATGATTATTTAATTGTCCTAACTGTTGTTTCCTGAGGCTGGTGTTTTTTTAGCCGGCTGCTTCCCTTACGGTTTGTTAGGCTGCTGCCAGTGCTGATGCCCAGGCTGACGGTGGCTGGCTACAGTCTGACATGTCAGCCGTTGGGAACACATTGTTTTAAACAACAATATACTTTACTTTTATTTTTTTTCACATTTAAGTGACACCACTTTAGCTGCAATATGCACACAGGCTTTTCTCCCGAGCAGCGGCAAGACCATCCTGCTAGTACTCTTTCATCTTCTTGGTCATTAGGTATTTTTCCCTGTTCTGTCTGACTATGCTGTTGCAAGGAGAGATTCTAACCTGTCTCCCTGGAGTTTATAAATCAGGCTAGTTTCATCTTGTCAGCTATGGGAGCTCGTTCTTTGGAAGGCAGCTGCGAGGTGTTCCTGGCAGGAGTTGGGCGGCACAGCACAGCTCATGGCTGTGGGAAGAGGTGCTCTGGGATAACACATTGGTGGTTGTTACCAACCTGCAAGGTCTGCTGGCCCCTGTAAGCACAGTCAGGATGTGGTTTTTAGCAGGGACCTGTGTTTTCTCTGTACAACAGAACCTACAACTGACTTAAATGTGACAAATCTGCGTTCCTCTTTGTACCGTCTGAGCCTGGGTGCAGAGACAAAAATGTCTTCACAAGGAGTACCTCATTCTCAAAATAACTCAGATGTTTGCCCAGCTCAGCTGAAGGATTACAATATATAGTGCTCATTGTATTATATTCATTGTACAAGAAATGACTGATATTAAAAAAAAAAAAAAAATCAAAATTTTAAGACAGCCTCCTTCTTCTGGAGGCGTTTTTTGAATGGAGTCTGCCTTGCATGGCAACTTCCAATGAAACATTTATCTGTTAGTTGCTATTCCCATATATTTTCTATTAATCTTTCATTTATTCATACAAAAGGAACAATTTTGAATACCAGTTAAGAAGGGGTGTTTATATATCTCTTTTTATATCTATTCAAAATAAATTCCTATTTCAGCAAAAATGTAAAAATGATACAAAGGATTGTTCTCCAAAGTAGTGTGTTCTGAAAATCAAATCAGTATGTGCTGCAACTCATCAGCTGGTAGAAAGACACTTCCTATTCATAAGTAAATTTTGCAGCTTAAGTGGGGATTTTTTTCTGTCTGTGCCCCGATCGAAGAGAGGCAAATTTCCAGTAAACTTGGTTATCAACTTTTGCTTTTCCTTCTTTAAGAATATTTATCTATTAAAATTTAAAAAAAAAAAAAATGTTTGAAATCTTTAGAGTGTATCCAAGGTGTTGAAATACGAATACATGGTTTGTTTGTTTTTTTCCCCCGATAATTAAAGATCTTTAACTTTAGGTCTGTTTCTCAATGTATATATATTTTGCAGGGTGGGGAGAGAGCTGGGATGTGTTTGCCACATGAACTTCATAGCAACTGGCTTCAAGCTAGAGTGACATTTTGTTTTCCTTTTTTAGGTTTGTTAAAGTTCTGCACTGTAGGATTTTGTGGAATTGGTAGCCTAATTGATTTCATACTTATTTCAATGCAGGTAAGTCAGGACTTTCAAAACAAGACACAAATCTGTGGTTGTTAAAGCTGTGATTTGCTAATTCTTTGTTAGCATTTTAGCCTCAAGAACCTTTATGGATTGAAAAATGACGGCATTTATTTGAGCTCTGTTTGTAGATTGATGTTGTAGAATATGGATGCAAAATACCAATATATTTGCTTGAATTAAAAATGAGATTAGCTGTCTATAAATACTCATATTGAACAGCTTGGAAGCTCTCGCACCGTAAATGCACTTTGTCAGAACCTGTGAGCTCTTTACGTGGCACAGTGTTGGACTTGGCATGAAATGTCCTGTTGTTCCCACAATCCTGAACTTCTGCGTTTGCCCATATTTTATACCAACAGAACCCATCATTTGGGGTGTTGTGCAGGCTGCAGGAGAGAAGACTATTTTTTTTTCACTCCTGCCTCTCCTCCAAATCCAAGTCCTGTCCCACCCGAGAGCTGTGGCCGTAGGATTCACGATGGTTAAAATCCCCAGCTGGGGTGACGTCTTGTGACATCGCGAAATTGCCAAATTGTCGTCTTCTACAGTGCAGCCATTTAGCGTGAATTACAAATTGCCTGAGAACTTAAAATGCCTTGCAGTTAGAGGAGAAACTGTTTATATGAGTTTATAGAAAAAAATTCGAAAAGTATACATCTTTGTATATACGTCTTTTCAAGTATATACATTCTCAAATTCCTTTCTATGCTATCGCCGTGATCTCGCCTCAGATTACTTACAGACACAGTCGAGAGGATCTTTCATCTCTCCTTCTTCGTTTCCCTGGTGACCCCATATCAATTTAGCGTTTTCAGAACAAAAAAAAAAAAAAGCCATGATCTCCTCCCCTTCTCTCCCGTCCTTACCTGTGCGGTATTTCAAAGATACTTGTCAGCAGCCTAATTCTCTCCTGCCTACCCTCCTTTGTTCGAGAAAAGTGGTTTGGAGCCCACTCGTTTGTTCGCCTGATTTTGTGACTCAAATCCTCAACGGCTTAACCTAGTACCAGCGCCTGGCTGTGTAATTTGGTTGATTAGAAGCCCTAGGGAAATGTTCCTTCTGAGACTGCGCTCGCTAAAATAGTTAAACTACAGCCTAACTTCAAAATAAATCTAGTTTCTGTTTGACTAATTAAGCATGACTAATTTTATGATGGGAAAATTAGCAGTAATTGAGACATTAGCACAAAGTATATATTTCACTTCATATTGAAAAGTCTTGCTGCTTTTTTTCCCCTTGTAGATCGTCGGACCTTCCGACGGCTCTAGTTACATTATAGATTACTACGGAGCGAGGCTGACCCGGCTCACAATTACCAACGCAACGTTCAGGAAAATGCAGACCTATCCTTAACCCTGGCAGTAAGTGTCACAAATGCGTAGGTGCATTTTATTTTTCACAGGTAGATCCAGCCGTCCGCTGCGCTCGCCGATGACTTTTTCATTGCGCTTCGGCAGAACTGGGTATGAAACGTACGTTGAGCAGAGACGATGAAATATATAAAAAAAATATTAAAAAAAAAAATCCTCAAGTGAATGAGTTTATCTCCAAGGCACCGAGTTCCTTTGTGACGGCTCCGTTTCTGTGAGCGCAGAGTTTGTTGCTGAGCTGGACCGTTTGTGAAATGTGCAGACTTCTGCAGTTTGCGCTGATGTTGTTCTCTGTCTGGAAGTATAATTTCGAGCGGTGCAGAGAGGTGGAGAAAGAGCCGCTCAGAACCACGACACTGATCTTTAGCCCATTGAAGCTGCTGAGAGTTTTAGTGTGGATGGGCCAGGATCACACTTGGGATCTGTTTTCAAAACTACCTGTGGCCGTTTGGAAATGAACTCAAATATCCCAAACCACAGAAACTGCCTTTCTTTCGATCTATCCTGTGAGTTAAAATCCACATGGCCCTAAATCTTGTGCTGGTGAATCCTGTGAAATTCTACTGATTGAAGCAATTATTACTTGAAAGCTTGAAGACAAATTTCGGTCGAGTGGCAGAATTTGGTCAAGGCTGATCGACAGTAGAATCATAGAATAGTTTGGGTTGGAACGGACCTCTAAAGGTCATCTAGTCCAATCTATATTTATGGGTGCATAAAAATTAGGACTCTAAATGACATATCGCAAAAAAGTAGGGTGGATGTTGGGGTGCCCTGAGGTCAAAATAGGAAATAATCATTCTGCTTATTTTCTTTATTTTTTTTTCCCTCCCTTGCAACCACCCATAGTGAAACACGTACCATTTTTCTGAAAAGAAATGGTGCATGTGTTTTACAGCTACAGAAGGTCAAAAGAGTGACTTCTTTGTACTAATAAAGCCCTTAAAAGGTTCTTATTTTAGCCCAGTTGTGTTTCAGTGAAATAAGTTCTGTGTCTTTCAAAGTTGTTTGACCAAAGTCTTTTAGGACAACCATGACTTACGTAGACATTCCCTTAAAGAAAAGTGTATACACAGAGAGACAAACAACATGTCAACAGAATCCTCATATTATTTGACCAATTTTAAACATTCCCTTCACCTTCTGTTGAAAACTGGCAGGAACTGAGTGAGAAATCCACACGATCGAAATTTTAGTGTCGATTTTTTTCAAAAATTGGGGCTGGTCTTTTGGTTTTCCTGTGAAACTTTCAAAATGTGGTTGAAATCTCCACAAACAGAATTTTTAACGGAGCTACAAAAAAATGAGATTCCGAAATTGAGTATTACAAGTGCAATTTTTGGGTTTCGGTCTCTTTTAAACCTCCATTAAGACTGGTGCACAGAAGGCTTTGTAGAGAAATCCTCTTTTTTTCTCCAAATCGGCGTAACCTGACATATCACGTAGCGAGAATCAACCACAAGGAATACTTTGTGCTTACCATTAATTCTTTCCTTCACGCAAGGAAGGCGTAGTTTTGGAATACGTGCTAACGCACGTTGAGCTCGTGGGATCCAAGAGACAAGAACACTCTGTTAGCTTCGTTCACTCGCCTGGTATTTGTTGCATTCCCCTTTTGTCTCTCTTCCACTGAATGCTCTTTTGTGCCTGGCAGTTTTGTTTCCTGAAATACTTTCAAAACCCAACAGGAAGCGGACGGCTAATAAATGTTTGAATCAAATAAAATCTCATGGCTAAGATCATCCCGTGACTTGTCTGCTTTCTGGTTTTTAACCCTGAAGCTGATAATATAGCTGTCAAAATAGGAAGATACCATGGACATTATAATAAAAAAAAAATAGCCTCAGGCAACTCATCACACAAGATTTCATTCTAAAATGTAGCTCCACGTGTACAAGTAGCAGAGGACTTGACTTCATGATTTCAGCAGGCTGTCTTGTGTTTCGTTGTCTGTAAAAGAATACGGGAGCTATTTTGTGTGAATCAGATGAAAATATGATTAGTCATGAGATCCATCAGCTAGTTTGTTCATCCCAGAAACCAAGAAGCCGGCTGAAAGAGTTGTTATTGCACGTTAGGGTGTTTCAGTAGAAACAGAAGATGGGTGTCAAGTGCTCCAGGACATAAACAGTGCTGTGGGATCCTGTTGTCCCAACGCTCGCTGGTTTGCGATAGCAGTGCCTGCTCTCGTCAGGACTGCTCTGCTTTGTCACAGCCTCCCCAAGGACCATGCAGAGAAATATTTTGAGCCTTAGCAATATTCTATTTCTCTTCCCCGTAGATGATGTTCCATTTCCTCCTCTATCTTGCACCAACAACTCGCCTCTTCTTCTGCGACCCTCTCCTTTGTCTGTAAAACATTCTCATTTTCATTTCTAAAAGGCTTTCCAGACGAGGTCACAGACGGCGTGACCTTTGGAGCTTGGGTCGGATACTGTCGGCGTTACGTTCTGTATCTCACGACGCGTTACCTGCATTTCTAGATGCTCCTTTAACTGCCTCGCTGAAGTTTCGAGAGGGTTAACGGAGGAAGCAGATAGTGCTGCAGGGCCAGTAGAGAGTTAGTGAGGTCTTTGTTTTCATCTTGTAATTGTCAGATATGGCATGTTTACCATAAGGGCTGTGAAAAGTGTGATGTAAAGCTGTCCCACTGTGTTAATAATAAATTGGCTACAGGAATATTTATCAAAATGTCTGTCCTACGATGATTTTCTGCGTCGTCGCCCGTTCCAGCTTTCTCCTGTCAATCAGGGTGTCCATCCTAGTGTATCTGTAGTTCTGATTGCTCCGACTGCGCTGGAATAATCTTCTCTCTGGATTGTTTTCCCAAAAAAAACCCAGTTGCAAAGCAATAAAAATAATTAGATGATGTACCGTGTCATCCTCCTGCCTCGTGCCCAGATAAAATGGTATCTGCTGGCCTTGCAGATATTCAGGAATCCTTTTAACATTCCAACAAGACAGAGAAGTATTATTCTGTATCTGTAAAAATAAAGAACATAAAAAGTAAAGGCCAGAGTTTAAAACAAGAATTTGAAGTGCCTAGCCTTTAAAACCTGTAAAAAGCCAAGATGCTGTGGGCCCGTGCCAGGACTTAAATCCAAATCTTCCCTAAGTACCAGTGGCAGTTTAGTCATTGCAAAAACGACTCCATAAACCTGTCCTTTTTCCTTTCTTTCCTTTATTTTTTTTTTTTTTAATGTCCATTTTAGGATTTTCTGCAATGTGCTTAACCAGGATCTGAAAGAGCAGGAGCCGGTAGAAACATTGAGCTTTTTATGCGAAAGCGGTTGTAGTTAGGTGTGCTTACTTAGGAATGAATAAATTCCGTTGGGTCTTCTGTCTTTGTTCAGTGAGGTCAACCCCGTGCATCTTTCGCTTGTGTTTAGAGCTCGTTTTCCAAAAGAGCAGATTTGGAGGTATTTTAGACCAAGCTCGCCGACTAGTTGCTCCTCCTTGCGATGGAAATCACAACTGTGCTCTGGCAGCTTCCCGTGGCGGTATTTTGTTCTCCAGTTGCTCCACCACCGCCCACCACTTCCTACATGAAGATACCACTTCAGCTTTCAGGACCTGATAACACCTTAAATGTTAGATTTTTCTTATGTTTCCAAAGATGTATTATTGTACGTCTGCCAGTAAAACTTCTCAGCTCCACAGGAAGGTCTTTGTGTTTGAAACGCTCCGTTAAGAGGTTTTTTGGAGAACATCTGTTGTCACCCTATCAAGAATTGTTTCCTTTGTTCCTCAGGAGTATATTCAGTGACATTTGTTTGCACAGCTCTGTCTGTTCAGTCTTCTCGCATCTCTTCTCAGTGTTTTGGGTTGGGTTTTGTTTCTTTTTTGTTATTATTTTTAGATTCATTAGGTGTTTAGTCTGTTTCTGCACGGAGAGCCATTCCTGCTGCTTGCTCGGCAGTTTCCAAACTCCAGAAGATGATGCTGAATACAATAAGGTTGGGTGCTTAAGCACCCGCTTGGGGAACCGCCAAGGGCCAGGTTTCACAAGCGGCCATACGTTCCGTTGCCTCGCAGGACTGCCGCTAATTGGGTGAGCGCCTGTTAGTTCATTAACACATCCCCCAGTCTTTCAAACTCGGTGTCGTCTCATCCCTGACCACTTTGCCATTTTCTTTATTATAAATGGTCGCTGTATGGCCTCTTTAAAAAAAACAAACCGGCATCATTCTAATTCGTTTCAATCACGCTTTTTAACCAGCTACTGCGTCCTGGGTTCAGCCTGAGTCTGCTGAGAGGTGAAGTACAAGAGACTATTCTCTTTGCGTCTTCTGCCTGAATCCGAGGAGGAAAAAATAGCTTAACTTTAGGCATATGCTTAAGTGTTTTGCTAGACTGAAATTCGATCGAGGCTCTTCCCACTTTCTTCCTCTCAATCCATCTGTGTTACCCAGAGAACCTTTCTAATCTCTGTGAATTAGAAGGGAAAATGGCATTCCGTATGGAAACCTTAGCGCTGACGCTGTAACCGGCTAATAATATCGGCGACAGCTCTACGACAGCCTATGGGTCGCGACCGCTTTTTCTTCAAAAAAAAAGCTGCTTTTCCTTGACTTTTTGTTCATCTATCAGCCCTGCTGGTGTGTGTCTCGGCTACCTTTGGCCATCCTGCCCCAAGTTCTCAAATACCTCTAGGAGGAGTTGGACTGCAGAGCTGCAACAAGGCTGTAGGGATGTCACGGCATCAGATCAGGGGATCTTTTATATATCTGAAACAAAGACACATTGGGGAGCAGTAGATGTCAGGAAGAGGAGGCTGTAGGCTTCAGTTTCTGCAGACAGTCTATCTGAAACTTAAAACCGTGGTGTCTCTTTGCCTTCTGCTTCCTGAAGGTGGAGCCAAACCCCCTATCAGATCTCCAAATCTTCTGAAGTTGTTCTTTAGCGTACGGGCGAAGACTTAGCACTCCGGTATTTTTCCTTGCACAACAGGGAAAAGTGGAAAGTCAATGTGAGGATTTTGTCTGGCCAAGGTGCAGTTTGCACTATGCTCACTCTCTAGACCTAAGACTGAAAGAAGAAACAGAAGAATTAAAAAGGGGCAGTCTCAACGTGGTTTGCGCCGTCTGTGATGAAGGTCTAGTTCCGTAAACTCCTGACTAAATAAAGCCCTTTAAAAATTCCTGCTTCTCTCAAATACAAACTCCCTGCCTTTCTCAGGATTTCTGAGTTTTACTCTTTGTGCTTCATTATCATCTGGAACGTACTTGCGTGCCGATGACTCTCCATGATACATTTGAATGGTTGCTTTCAAGACTGCAGTGCTCTCGCCGAGAAGCAGAGTTCTCAGGCTCTGCAGATGCGTATGACACAGCAGAATTTTAGGCAGTATAAAAATTATAAAGATCAGTTTCCATTACCGTAATTACTATATAAATCCTATCTTTTAAGAGGCTTAGGACAGGCCTATTTAACCTTGGTTTGAGCTGAGCCTTGGTCCAAGTCGGATAAGTTGAACACCAAATTTTTTTTTTTTTATTTTTTTTTTTCTTTTCTCTGCAGCATCATAACTTAGTGGGGAGGGAGATGGATCCAGCGCATCCTCTGCACTCTTGAGGGGGTGGTGGCTGTAATTGGACAGTGGGCCTGTCCCCAACCAACGGCAAGACTAAATTAGATGTAGATTTTGTTCTATCTGAAAAGCACCATTTCGCCCCTTGGAACCTGTGGCTGCTTCTCTTACACAGCTGTACTCCAGGACAGGTGTGTGAGACGGCTTGGAGGCAGAGGATTGCGACTCAAAGTGCTTAGGTAAACCCTCAGATCCTACGCTCTTTGGAGGGCTGCAGCAATAATTCCCATCTTTTAGGCCGTTTGCACCACCTCGATGAAAGCGAAGGTGTTGGCTGCCCTGGTGCTTCTCCTGGAGCTGCTTTGCAGCATTCAAAGCTGAGAAGGAAGTTGGCAACCGCTCTGCCCAGAGAGGTGGTGGAGGCTTTCAAACCTGCCTGGATCTGTTCCTGCGTAGCCTGCCCTGGCTGATCCTGCTCTGACAAAAGGGTTGGACTCCGTGATCTCCAGAGGTCCCTTCCAGCCCCTACCAGTCTATGATTCTATGATATGCAAAGGTTGGGGATCTCCTGCTCCGTTGCTTAAGCATGCCAGGCTCTTAGCTGTAGGCCAGAGAGTGGCTTTGCTTCGAGTTTGCTCCGAGGAAAGTCTGGCACAGCATTGTCCACGTCATGAACCTGTTCTGTAGTGGGTACCCCCTAATCAGTAGAGCCGTTGGAATGAATTTATTAATGCGTTCTGTTTCCTTTACACAGAGTCTTATTCAAAGTTCCTTGGATTTACCATTGGGAAAACATGGCAAGAACACGTACGAGGAGATCGCCGCCTGCAAAGAGCTGACAGGGTGTTCACCTTGAGCCTGACCATATGGATTGTGTTGGCAGAGGCAGGAGCCTGGGGAATGCAGAGGTGGGGGGTAATTTTTAGGGCTTTGGTTCCACGGTCCCGTTGATTATAACTCTATTAAGAGGATGATGCATGCGTCTTTCAAGTTATTTTGTTAACTAAGTGTAGGCAATGGATGTGTCATGCTAACAAACGCAATTGCTGGTGTGTCTAATACAGTATGTAAGTGCAGTATAGTGAATTTAAAAGGTTGTGGTAATCTAAGACTGTTAAAAGGGAACTGTGTGCCTAGGGGGGGGTTGGGGGTTGGGGAGAAAAACGACTTACTTGACATTCACTGTCTTCCTCCCAGCTCCTTTGCTAAAGTAGGAACAGAATCGGAACAAAAAAATGTTTGTTTTACAGCTGTACCAAGTTACGGCGTGGACTCGTGCTCCCCCCCCCTCCTCTCCCACTTGCATCAAGTACATCCTGTACTTTTGGCAACATGTTGACTGGATATTTAAAAGCTGTGAACTGTTCTGAAAGTTTCACATACTGGGTTATGGGCCATGTGTGTTTGATCAAAATTCAATTACTGCACTGTACCATGCTTGGAAACCTATCATCCCAAGTTATGAAGTATGACGAAATAGGCTAATCTAATTGGTTCAGTATGGGAGCAGTATCAACCAAGCTTGTTATGATAAATAGCTTCCTGTGTTAAAGGTTCTCTAGAGCTTAAGTATCTTGGCTCACCTCCCTCTGCAAAATAAGAATAGTGTTCCCTGGGAACAGTTACATCACTGTCCCTCTCCTACAGTCACAATTAAAGGGTTGTGGATTTTTCTTCATCTTGCTGTTCCTTGAAGAGATCAACCGTGGCCATCTACCCCATTTCCCACTTCCATCTCCTTCCCCTTCCCTGTTCTTTTTCGGGGCTAGGTATGGCAAGGTTGGCCAGGAGGCCAAAACCCACTCAGCGCTGGAGGCTGGGGTTCATCTGCTGGTGTGTCAATACATACATCATGTCGGTTTCTATGAAGATCTGGAATTTTTGATGTTAAGTTGAACGGGGAAGCACTTTAATCTTTCCGAGCATCTAATAAAAGGAACTCTTGTAGAGTGAATTTTTTATCTATGAATGCGCTGTTCCCTTCTTGAAACTGCAGTTTTAGTTCATCCGTAGCTAAACGCAAATCCAGGGTGCAAGTGGATAATGACTGGAGAAGGACGATGTTCTAAGCCTGGATTTGTAGGCACTAAATTTGTCGCTAAGACAGTGAGCTGTCTCCCATGAGATGATACTGGCTTCGTGATGTTATCTGGTCCATCTTTGGCAAGAAGTACTTAGCTCGGATTTTGATGTCACAGTAATAGACAGTGTCAAGGGGAGGGGGGAAAACCCAAACATGGAAAAGTGGCTCCTTATGCTCTGGCGATTCCATTTTTTCCTTTCTCGAACCAACCCCCCCACGCGCCTCCTGACGCACGAATCTCCTTCAGGCAAAATAATTGTGTGGTGATCATTTTACAGAGACGTAACGTAGGCCCGATATTGTCAGGGCCTTTAACACAGGTGAAATTTCTCCCAAGACTAAAGTTATTCACTTCCTTAAGGGTCGGTAGAACGAGTCCTTATGTAAGTGAAGTCTTCGTATTAGCCCCAAGACTGGCTAATACCTGGATTAAGCCTGTATGGTGATTAATGCCTATTTACTATATCTGTTATCCCACTGCATTTCGCTCTTCAGCCTTGATTAAGCCCTTTGCTTTACCATTTAAAATGTCCTGCTTAACCTTCTGCTTTCAAACGTACACAGTGCTGAGCTCTGCATTTTTAACTAGAACAAGTTCTACCATAAATAATAGCATTTAATTTTAAAGTGCAACAGCTACACAGTCACCACTTGATTAAATGACAAAGAGCAGCAGAGTTTTTTCACAACAAATATCTACCTCTAAGGAAGGGGAAGGAAAAAAATAGACCTTCCTGCGGCCGATTAGCACTTTCTGTGCAGTTCTTTATTTCACGTGTTTCGAGAAAATTATCACCGAAAGGGCCGAAACGGTGACTCGCCGCGATTTCCCCAAATATCTTTTGAAGGAGATAAACTAGATTAATCTCGCTTTATAAAGTTCCCACCAGAAAGCTCCCAGACACAGTAGCTTTACCTTCAAAAATAGAATGTGACTGTAGGCACTTATGCTAATCTCTTTTTTGGCAAATCAGCTTTTTTGTATTGAATCTTGCTTGATTGAATAGCACTGGAGCTGCCAGAGTAAATGCTATTATCAATGTACAGTAATTAAGGAAATAGTCCTTGTCACTCCAACAGTGTCCAGGCAGCGCCTCTGTAATAAAGTTAAATGATAAAGAAATCTCTTCAAGGTGTGGATGCCGGACCGGGGGAGCTCTTGTCATGCTGTAAAATAACACAGCGTAGGATTCCAGGTGACGGGGAGCGGTAGAAACGCCCGTGGAATTCGTGCTAAATGTGTTTGCTGCTGAACGTCTATATAGACGCTCAGCCCTAAAACACAGAATTGTTTAATTTGTCGTGTAATTTCCTGACTCAGGGCAGTTGAGCATCTCTCAGTCTCCACCCTTAAAAACTGTGTGTGAAGGAGAGGAGGGGGGGAGACCCTTCCATCATTCAGCAACTTCAAAGATCTTTTCCCCCTTCAGGCAGCAGCCTGCACAAATGATAAACCTTGCTTTAAGATCGGCAGAGCCGGGCTCTGCCAAATACATTTGGGGAGAGAATTTCAGTAAAAAAGGACTTGTCATTCCTTCCCCCGCCCTTCTTCCGTTTCACTTGAAACTTTACAGCCTAGAAGTACTTGGGGGGGGGGGATGACGATTGTTCCCGCAGCACCCAGAGAGACAGATTCCCCAAGGGAGAGAGAGAGAAAAACCTTTGGACATCTTCTTTCTTATAACCTTATCGCAGGCACCAAGCAATGCGAAATGTGGCGAAATGGGGTAATTCTCAGATATCAGAAACGCCGTTTCATAAACCGAGGACCCTGATCTGCGCTGCCGGAGTTTTCTCAGCGCTTCTCAACCGCAGCCTCACGTAGAGATCATTGCAGTAAAAACTGCTCTGGCCTAAGAGGTGCTGAGCTCTGCATTTGATAGCAAAGATCTTTTGTCCGACGAAGGTACGCGCAGAAAAATATGTGGTTTAATGGGCAATAAATAACGGGGGAAGGTATTTAATCAAGTGTGCCGGGAAATACTGCTCACGGGAAAATACACACGTTTCAAAAGAGCTTGAGAAGGGATGTGAGGGAAGGGCGAAAGAGTCCGTAGCCAGGCCGCTAAATTTCATCCCGCTACTTGTAAGACGCACGCAGAAGGATTCTGGTCCTTGTCCTGTTTTTGCTCAGCAGGTTATGTCTTATCTAAACTCTGTACAATAATTTTCATATTTCATAGACCTGGCAGTTTCACTTGGGCGTACGTTATCGGGGATTTTAGCATTCCTTGCAATGCTCCGTTTTAATGCATTGACATTCTGAAAGCTGGGCATCGTAACCTCCCCATTAAATCTTTGACACAATGAAGTGTCTTCTAAATAAAATAATTCAGAGGGATCGATCCAGTGAACTTTAGGGTGCACCTTTTCAATTATTTTTTAAAGATGGAAGTGTTTTGTGCATATTGAACGCCAGATTTGTGGGACGGAGAGGGAGGGGAGTCACGTCTCGAGCGTGGACCTGAGCTCGGCTCCAGCAGGAGCTCAATGAAGCACTCAGAGGAGAGCGAGGACGCGAGCCGTTCCCGTGCTGCCAGCACAACTCCCAACTTGGCTTTGCTGGATCCGGGCCTCTTTTCTGGTCTTATGTTAAACATTTATGTTCTATGTATCGTTCCAAAGGATTTGCTGTTGTTTTTTTTTTTAACGCACCCCTAGCCTGACCTTCAGAACTACCCGCTTGAATGTGAGCAGAAGCGCTCTGGTCAGAATTCCAATAAAATGATAGCCCAGGCAGCAGGTTTTTTAATTGAGGCATGCCAAATACCAAAGGCAGATGCTTTTTCATTCTGTAGCTCCTGGATACGCGGGCTACTTTTCGGTTTCAAGGACAAAGGAAACACTTACGCAATTAGACGAGGCTGTTCAAAACGTTGGGGAAAGATATTTGACCCCAAGTCAATATTAAAATAATGAATACTCCATAAATACAACCATATATACAGCCCATGCTCAGAGCCACACTGGGCTTGTCCCCGAGAAGGCTGCGAGACCGCCCAGAATAAAACCTCACGCAACTCGCTCGTCCCAATCGCATTTTGAAGGCCTCACTTGTAAACCAGGGTGTACCAAAGGGAAAGCCAATTAAACCACGAGGCCGACTTGTGCTATCTTCTCCCGTTTGACGTCTCTATCGAGTCAGCTCGGACGGTATCAACCACAATCTGCTTGTCAGGACAGCTGAATTTCCCCCATGTGCTCAGCAAAGCCCAGGGAATCTCTTGCTCCTCTTATGAGGCTCGTAGGAGCCAATTTTTCAACGGGAACGCGGCTTGCCCGAGGTTACGGGTAATCTGGAGGAAAGGGTGAATGCTTTAGGCACGTGGCACCTGAATCTTCAGCCTCCTAGAAGCACACTTGAGCTTCCCCATGAGGAGCGGCGCGCGCCTTTTGTCGGGGGCCGGTTGGGTCGGGGTCTGCGTCGTTTCGCTCCCCGTGTCCGGAGATGGGGACAATAGTTAAACTGTGAAATAATCACAGCTCTTCTGCTTCCGGCCCCGTAGCTGTCGTGTGTTTGCTTTAGTCTTAGCAGTTTACCAGGCAGCTGGAACTGCTGGCTGCTAAGTGCCCCCAGTTTCTGATTCTCCAGAAGAGTGAAGAGGCTCCTTCGTCCTTCTCCCATTGTTTGTGCCGTTTGCTTTGCCGAACCTACCGAAAGGAGTGTTATTGACACTGCTCGGAGGGCGGGAGCCTCAGGTGCTGGGAATAAACGTTGCCTGTTTAATTACGTCCGTTGACAACCCGATCTGCTCCCCGTCCTTTTTCACAGAGTGTCGCTTCAAGTGAAATTGCCGTCTCTCATCAAACTGGGTGTGGGCCTGAGGGAGACTGGAACAAATGGAAGCGACTGGAAAAATTGCCCTTGTTCCCCCAGCCAGGTCCAGCTGCCATTTTGATTTCTCTCCACCTCAGTAGCTGTCTCTGGATCTTTGCAGCGTTCATCCTGCCATTGCGGAGTCGTTACTTATGTATGACACCTAATGAAGCTCCAAACTATGGTATTCTCCGTGACAATTTGGGATTCCTGGCCCTCTGGTGATTCTGGCCAAGAAGCAGCACTCCTTGAACCCTTCCCAGCCCCAGCTGCAGCGCAGATCAGGCTGGAAACTGCATCTGCGCCCATTGGCAAAGTCCCAGTGAAGGGCAGTTGCCCCATCAAGAGCACCGACACCAGTCCCTTCTGGTTGAGGAACGGGGGGAAGCCTCCATGGAGCTCCTGAAGATGCAGATGAAGTGATCATAAAATCAGAGAATTATTTGGGTTGAAAGGGACCTTTCAAGCTCATCTAGTCCAACCCCCCTGCAGGGAGCAGGGACATCTGCAACTAGAGCAGGTTGCTCAGAGCCCCATCCAACCTCCCCTGGAATGGTTTCAGGGATGGGGCAGCGACCACCTCTCGGGGAAACCTGGGCTAGAGTCTCACCACCTTCATTGTAAAAAGTTTCTTCTTGATACCTAGTCTGAATCTCCCCTCTTTTAGTTTAAAACAGTCACCCCTTGTCCTATTACAACAGGCCCTGCTCTAAATTCTGTCCCCATCTTTCTGACAGGTCCCTTGAAGTCCTGAAAGGCCACAAGAAGGTCTCCCTGGAGGCTTCTCCAGGCTAAACAACCCCAACTCTTTCAGCCTTTCTTCACAGGAGACACGTTCCAGTCCTCTGATCATTTTTGTGGCCCTGATCTTGTCTGCAGGAGCAGCAGCGTGTCAGAGCCTACCATCAATCCGCTACACCCCAATGTCCGAAGCAACGTGTGGGGCTGCCTGTCCTCCTGACACCCACAGAGCTGGTAGCACCTGAAACGCTGCTGAACCTCCCCTGCACCCCTCTCCCCCAGACCCCAAAGGTCCTTGGAATAAGCTGAGATCGATGGTGGGGCTTCGCTTTAGGCTCTACTGCCTTGGGCCAGCTCAGCACTCTCGCCGAGGAGATAAAACCTCGTGTAATCACATTACGATTGCTCCCATCGCTTTCCAGAGAGCTTGTGCAGAGCTCTTTATTTCTGCAGTTTACACATCCATAAAAACCACCCGGAATAGCGTGAGGTGAGGAAGAAACACCATGAATTTTCATCGCATGGGTATTTGTGGCACAATTTCCATCGTGACTGTGTCCCCTGATGAGGAGGAGCAATAAATACCCTCTGCAAAGCTCATATTGCAATGGATGGGAGAGGAAAGAGCGACCCGAAAGGTGTCACATTCTGGAAACCTGACCTGGAAAGAAGGATCCACAATTAACAAGATGGGGAAAGGGAGTCTCTGGGTCTTAGCAAAGCCTTTTGATTATCATAGAACAGAGAGTGGGTGCTGAACAGTTTGAAATCATCCCACGGATTATCGATGATTTTTTCTGTTGATAGGAGGAATTCAAAGGGGTGCTATTTGCATTCTGGGCAGAGAGGGAACAGATCTATAGCGTGGCTCTCAGTAAATACGTTGCTGCAGTAAACTTCTTCAGCACTTTGCAATTCACATCTGATCTCCGCTGACCTTTTTTTTTTTTCTCCTAATTAAACCTTTAGCTTGCAAATGAGCCATTTCCTACATCAAACCGGTATACGGCAAAGGAGGAAATTTGACCGGCGATTTATAGGAGTTGCCGGTGACCTAACTGTCTATCACCACCTTTTCTAATTGATCTCTCTTTGAATTAAGTTGGACCAATTACTTTCTCCTAGGTGAACAGAGATGAGATGATCTTTAAAAGCTATTGTGCCGACGGCAGCGAACAAAGCCGGGCGTAGGCAGTGGTTGGAAGATAACAATCTGTTTGGGGCATGGAATGAGAAGGATGAAGGCCAACTGCCTCCAGCACCCAGAACCTCTGGTTATCTCAACCAGCTGTTTTCCCAGAGTGGTGTTTGTTTGAAGAAACTGATTTTGAAGGGCTGTGCAGGGGAGTGCTGGTCATGCAAGCTCTTCCATGCAGAGGAGTTGCAAGCCTGCCATCGCTCTTGCTCTGGTTTTGGAGCTGGAGGACCAAACCAAACTCCTTCAGGTTGCTTGTGCCCCATGGTGCTCTTCCAGCACAGTGATGTGGTAGCCTTTAAAGTCCCTTTCCAGCATAACATCCAAGAAGAAATCCTCCAAATTGTTGCCCAGCTGTGTCTCCACTGGTCTGTCTCATGATGAGGACTTAGAAGGGGAATGAAATACCTGAAGTAGGCGTAACAGCACGATGTTGAACTGCTGACCTCAGAGTTCAAACGTATTCCTGGCTACACTACATAGTGCTTCAACTCTCCAAATGAATCTCTTGCCTTTCCCTGTAGCCCAACCATTGATGTTTGGCTGGGCCAGCATCTTGTGGCAGCAGGCAAGGACCCTTGGTTTGACTGGACAGAAAGAAGCTGGAGCTGCGCCAGCCGGCAGCAACACAGAGGAAGTTAAATCAGTCTGGTCTCTTAAAAAGTCACAAGTCTTACCTCAAAATATTTTTCAGAAGTCTGTTTTATGCAATTTTCCTTCACTCTACCTTGTGTCCGCACTAGTGTGTCCAGCAGGATTAGGGCAGGGATCATCTGCCTGGACTGGGCACTAGGGAGGCTGCACCTGGGTTCACTTTTGGGCTCCTCGCTTCCAGAAGGGCCTTGAGGGGCTGGAGCGTGGCCAGAGAAGGGCAACAAAACTGGGGAACGGTCTGGAGCAGGAGTGTGGGGAGGAGCAGCTGAGGGAGCTGGGCTTGTTCAGCCTGGAGAAAAGGAGGCTCAGAGGAGACCTTTTGGCTCTCCCCAACTCCCTGACAGGAGGCTGGAGCCAGGTTGTCCTGGTTTGGTTCAGGTTAATTATCAGCAGCAGCTGCTGGCCCAATCAGCTGGGAGAGGCTGCAGGTGGGAGGGGCCACAGCCAGGATAAACAACTGAACCAGCCAATGGGAGATTCGGTACCATACTGAGTCATGCCCCTATATAAGGGGAGGGCTGGCCTGGGGTGGAGGCACCTGTTTTCAACCTGCTTGAGTGTGACCGGAGCATGGAAAGAGGCCTCTTGGGCACAGGTAGAGACTATTACTCACTTTCATTTTGTTAGTTCTATCATTAGTAGTGATGCTTTCTTCTCTCTATGTTTTGTTTTACTAAACTGTCCTTATCTCAACCCCTGGGGTCTCACCTTTTTTTTTCTCCCTTCTGATTTTCTTTTCTCCCTTCTAATTTTCCTTCCTGTCCCCTAGAAGGGAGTGTGGAGGGAGGGAAGAGGAGAGAAGAGGGGGGGAAGCAATGGGTGAGTGGCTGAGTGGTGTTTAGCTGTTGGCAGAGGTTAAGCCATGACGTAAGTGTGGTTGGTCCCTCTGTCCAAGGAATAAGCAACAGGATAAGAGGAACTGGCCTCAAGTTGTACCAGGAGAGGTTTAGGTTGAGTGTTACAAAAAATGTCTTCCCCTCAAGGGCTGTCAGGCCCAGGGAAGTGGTGGAGTCTGCATCCCTGGAGGGGTTTCCCAGCCATGGAGCGGTGGTGCTGAAGGACGTGGGTTAGTGGTGACCTGGCAGTGCTGGGCGAACGGTTGGACTTGGTGATCTTAAAGGTCTTTCCCACCCAAAATGATTCTATGATCTCTTCACCCCCAGAGTGAATTTTCAAGCCTTGCTTCTACAGCTGAAATGAGAAGGAACTTTCCAGTGGGAAGTCAGGAGACTCCCATCTGCACAGGACTGCCTGTGGTGTTGCAGCTTCCCAAATACCATCAGGCTGTAGGATTCTGCCCCTCAACAAGGACCATCAGTGTTTCTAACAACACGGAGTGCGAATGCCACCCCAGCTAGCACCTCTTGCCCAGTGGCACAGGCTCTGCTGTTGGAACACCCCGATATTGTGTCCTCCATGGGTAGCACAGGGCCTGTGTCAGCTGGGAGGAGAGCTCTCCATTGCTCACCCTTTGCTGTTCAAAGAATTGCCGTACGCTTTTTTCTTCTCTTTTGCATCAGACTATAACTGAGGAAAATTCAGCCCTTTCTTGTCCTCCCTGTGCCACAAGGAATTGGGAGACCTCAATACTTTCTTGCCCCATGTTCATGGTGACACTTCCAAAACCTTACTGAGAAAATGCTCTTCCCCTCTGGGAACCTTGGACATTGTGTTGGATGTTGCCATTCAACTGCACCCACAGGCAGCCAACTGCTCCTTTTCCAGCCTTCCCTTGAAAAGAAAACAGAAAACCCAACCCTAAACACCTCCCAAATGGTGCAAAAATATTATTTAGAAATAAAGTTGGAAATAAGAAAAACTTCCCCAAGCCCCAGCTCTGGGGCTGTACAGTTGGGTATCATAGACTAGTAACAAGAACTCTCAACTGAGGAAGCATCCCAGCTAGGAAAATGGATTTTCCTTCATCCAGTGTGGACTGCTGAGGGAAGAGGGAACCTTTAGGAAGATTCATGTGTGGGATCTTTGTAGTGTCTTTCCTTTCATTTTTTTAGTAAGGAAAATCAGCTCATTTTTCTGCTTGAAGAAACCAAGGCTACTTGGCATCTTTGGGGATGGGGTAAGGAGGTGGTGGTGAGTTCCCCACTAAGGGGCATGTTTCCTAAATAAATAACCACTGTGTGCCCTGTTGGGGTGCTCCTCAGACCTCCCTTTTGGGGGTCCCTTTGGCATCCCTGGCTGGGCCAAGAGATGCCTGTGATTCCCCTCTACCCTGGCCAAGTTCCTGGCATTTCACAGGCTGTGTCCCCACCTCTCCCCGCACGAGCCCCGTTGGCAGCCACCTCCGTTCAGGAGGTTAAAAGTTATGAACTGAAAATCAATGGAAATAGAGTCCCATCTGCCGCAGTACACAACTCAATCCCCCCCTCCCTCCCTCCCCTTGACAGCCTTCCCTGCACTGCAGGAAACGGAGCCGGAGCCGCAGCGCCCGGCCATGGCTGCGCAGCACCCGGCCAGCCCGGATCTCATCAAATATTAAAGCTTTGGAGGCAAAATGGCCAGTGACAAATAGCTGGATGGGGAGTGAAACCAGCAGCGTCATCCCTCACCCGGCTGTCCCAGCGCCGGGGTTGCCGAGCGCTGTCAGCACACACCGACCGAGCCACCGCGTGCGGGGATGGCGGTGAGGAAAGTTTGCTGAGCGGTTGCTGGCTGCGTGAGCTCGCTTGGGAGATAAATATTTCTCTCCTTGCATCAGCTCCTTTCAATTGGACTGGAAAGAAAAGGAAGGGGGGAAAAAACAATAACAATATTCCTGGCAATATTCAGCAAAAGGGCAGAATGAGTGAGANGGCTCAGTTTGCCTTTGCTTCTGTTGTGTCACCCGCAGCAAGTGGGTTTGTTGCTTCCTTTGTTCCCCCTGTGGTCGGCCAGACTAGAGCATGTTTGGGGTCCATAGAAATAGATAATAAAACCTGCTTGAGTTTCTCTGTATGTTTTCTGCTGATGGTTGCCTCCTTTTTGCTGCCTCCTTTTTGTTGGGCCATGTAGTTAGCAAAACAGAATCATGGTGCTTTTCTGTAGAGGACAGAAAAGGCCTTGCTCACCCTAGGAGCCACTGGAGTGGTGTGTGTTTGCTGAAGTCACAGGTATCCTTGGAGGATAATAAAATAAAAATTTAAAAAATTATTTTTAAATCTACTGTAAAGTAATTTGATTCTGACCAACTAGCTGGGTAAAGGCTTTATTTTCTTGAAAAGGAATTAAAATATGTAACATGGATAACTTCAGAGAATTTTGTAGTCCCTAAAAGCTGAGGGCTACTGGCATCTGTCAGGGAGGGCAGAGCCTGGCACTGGGCACCAATGAGATGCCCGGGGAGGTCTTGGCCCAAATCTCCACTTGATGCTGAGACAAATGCCAGGTTGTGAGCAAGGCAAGGTGCCAACAAGGTGATGTGTCCCCTCTGAGCAGGGTGTCCCTGCACCCCACTAGCTTTTTCTGATGACTTCTGCTTTTCCCTAATCAGAGCCAACTCTATTTTGGTTAAGTATATCCTAATATTTAACTACTAATACTAGTAATTATATTCCTAATATAATAGGTGTGGTGAGGCTGCCCCTTGAATCCTGGGGTCAGTTTTGGGCCCCTCACTCCCAGAAGGCCCTTGAGGGTCTGGAGCGTGGCCAGAGGAGGGCAACAGAGCAGGAGTGTGGTGAGGAGTGGCTGAGGGAGCTGGGCTTGCTCAGCCTGGAGCAAAGGAGGCTCAGGGGAGACCTTCTGGCTCTCCACAACTCCCTGACAGGAGGCCGGAGCCAGGGGAGGTCCGGCTCTGATCCCAAGGAACGAACGGCAGGACCAGAGGAGGTGGCCTCAGGTTGCACCGGGAGGGTTTATGTTGAACATGAGGACAAATTTCTTCCCTGAAAGAAGCATCATTTAGTGGTGACCTAGCAGTGCTGGGTTAATGGTTGGACTTGGTTATTTACCAGGATCTTTCCCCTGGCTAAGTAGTCAGTAGGGATCTGCTTCACTCAGGATGAAAAAATCACCTTATTTTGAGATTGACTTCCCAAGCAGAGGTCCACCGCACTAGCTGCAGCCCCATCCTACACCCAGGTGAACTTCAACAACTGGAAAACATCCAGTCTTGGTGTTTCTGGCAGCTCCACCGTGGCCATGCCTGAGTTTGCTCCTGGCTGGTAGAGAAGACTCCAACCCAGTCCATCTCCCAGCTGCTGAGAATGGACCCGTCACAGGGCTTTAGAGGCATCCCAAAGGCTATCCCTGTCCCTTCTTAGCCAGAAAATAGTAATAATCCCTATCCCCTTATATTTCTGTAGGGTCGTGGCTCTGCACAGTGGGGCCAGTTACAGTCCCCAGCACCTCGAGCAATGGCTGGAGCGAGGAGCTGGCCTCACGCCTGCCTCTCACTGCAGACGCACCAAATGCTGCGTGTCCTTCATCTGGCACATTCGAGCTGTAATTGCAACAGCCTGAACTACTACACGGTTTTATGTGCTGATATTTCATGACATTTTATGTACATAATCTGCATATGTTATTTTTAGCAAACTTTCTCCCTGGGACAGCCTCATGTGTGCCACAGCTTGTTTCCATGAGCGTGTGGTGCAGTTGGGAGTGGTTTGATTCTTTTTTCCTTCGTTTTTTTTTAACTTTTCCCCCTGTCAAGACCAGGTTTTGAATTGCAGAAGCAACACACAGACCATAATATTTTTCTTTCTTTTCATGAAGCTACTTTAGAGAGTGCAAAAAGCTCAAAAAGCAAAGATGAGTGAGGTGGCCCAGCTCCTGTTTCCAGGCATTTTCTTGCTTGGGATGCTCTGGGGTGAGTTACCATCACCCTTCTTGGGTGGACAGAACATCGTTCTTGGTGGTAGTAGCATTGCTCTTTGTGGAAACAGCATAGCTTTTGTGGAAATAGCACCATTCTTGTGGAAAGAGCATTGTTCTTGGTGGAAACAGCACCGTTCTTGGGTATTTTGGGAGCAAGACGATTCTTTGATCGTTGCTGGAAATTGTTTGCTGCAGCTCGGGGGGCTGTCGGCACAGGTGGGGCTGCAATGAGCGTTGTGCCGTTGAGTGTTTTTGGGGAACTGTGGCTCCAAGGTGCGTGTGTATGTGTGGAAAATGCAGGTCTCACCTGGAGACTCTCGATCCCTTGGTGAGGAAAGTCTTAAACTTTGAAACTTAGGTCTCTCTTAAATGTTTGGTGGAGAAAATGTGCCTTAAGAAAATAGTGTTTAGTCAAACTCAAGGCATTTGTGGAAACTTACTGGTTGAAACATGAATGCTGGATTTGGGAGGGCACTTTCCCGCGGTGGGGTTGCTGGCTGGTGCATGGAGGAGATGGTCCATGCAAAGAGGATGAGGTCCATGGGGAATGGAGGAGTCCGTGCAGGGCAGCAGCTCTGCAGTGGAGCACAGCCATGGCCAAGCCCATCACACCGCTGATTCAGCAATGGCCCCTCCACCTGAGGAGCACTACCTGGAGATGGTCCCTGAAGGCACCAGCTATGTCCAATGGGCTCCTTAAGCTCTGAGCCTGAGCACCCAGAGCAGATCTTGGCCAGGGCCATCATCACTTTTAGAAAGGAGAAAGCTACTTCCTAAAACCAGCTTTTAGTTTAAAGGCTTTTTAAGAGCCAGAGCCGATCAGGACCTTGGAGTTTCCATTTGTGCTGGACAGCAGGAGCTTGTGGACTTCACTGGTGAGTGAACAAGGTTCTGCTCCAGCAATCAGAAACTCAATTCTGCTGCGCCAAACAACTGGTCCCCCCTCTGTGTCCTGGTGCTGCCTGTCCCATCAGATAAGGAGAGCTTGTACAACGCAGGAGAAGAATTTGTTTAACTTTTTGGCGTCTTACTTGGCCTTCCTCCTGACAGTGCTGGGGCTGGAGGAGCAACATGATCCGTAACACCCATCCTGGCTCCTCCACTCCAGGATGTCCCCAACCAGGACCCTGGGATCCAGGGGTGCACTGGGCAGCAGCGTGAGCCCTTCTGCAGGAGATAGCTGAGGCCGGGGTTAAAAAGGCTCTTCGTGAGCGCTTGGAGCAAGGAAACCTTTTTTTTTCTTTTTTTTTCCCCCAGTCCTCGTTGCGTACTAATGAAGAAATAAAATAAACATTTGGTAACAAATCCAGCATATGGTTATTGTTTGCTGCAAGGACAGGGGAAAACATGACTCCATAACGTGGCGAAAAGGCTGCAGCTGCAATATCCCATTACAGCGCCGCGCTTTATTTAATAAAGCTGCGTCCTGCCGGCCCTAACGAAATTTTGCCTTCCCCTTTCCCAGCCCCGAGAGGTGGTTTCGGTGCCTTCTGCCGCGATGGCCGCGGCGGGGCTCGCATGTGCCCTTCGTTAGCCGGAGAATCTGCTTCCAATTCCGGCCCTTTGGATTGTATTTTCCCAGCGACTCATTAGTCACCGAACGCTGACAAGCCGCTGTAAGGGTGCCATCGCCCTCATTGTTTATAGGCAAGTGCAGCGGCGAAAATGATTTATTTGGGTTTTAATTAAAATTTGTGGATAGGCCAGTGATTTTTAGCGGTGCCGTTTCTAATTTGTGGTTGCGGGGGTGGGGAGTGGGGGAAATAATAATTAAAAAAATACTTACAGCATTTATTTTAGAGTTACCTCAAGTGGTTATAACCTGCTGGTCACCTGCTCAAGCTCAGCTCAACCAGGGGTTGTGTTTCAGAGCTGGGAGAGAAGTAACACCTTTGGTCCTGACATCAAGGCACTTGCCTGGGATTGATGTCCCGTGAGTTTCCCAACACTGGACCGAGCCCTGAACAGATGCAGAATTGCAGCAATTTAAGACCATACATTTAATTGCCTGTGCAGCATCACAGCAGTGCTCAGGAGGAAGATGAGTAACATGGGGAGGTGGCCAAGCCTGGTGGTCCTAGAATCACAGAATCCTAGAGTACCGGGTTGGAAGGGACCTCAAGGATCATCTGGTCCAACCTTTCTTGGCAAAACCACCATCTAGATAAGATGACCCAGTATCTTGTCCAGCTGAATCTTAACAGTGTCCCCAAGAGCAGGATCTGTTACTTGTTTGAAAGCAGAAGTTATCACTTAAAAAGGCTTTGGAGAGCATGGGTCACCCTCTCCAAACTAATTCAGCATCCTTCATCCTCACAGATCCTGACCGCTACACCGCACACCCCACAGCAAAGGTCATTTGTCTTGCCAGTAACTTATTTATTCTCCAAAGGAACAACTTGGAGCAGAAGAATGAGGGGATTTTGGTGGGTGAGCTGGCAAAGCTTTGGGGACGTTGCTGCCCCTGCACCGGGCAGGACCCCTCGAGTTGCCTTCTAGACGAAGGTTGACATGATGTTCTTGCTGGATGGAGATTTTCTCATTGCTTAGGGGATATCAAGGTGCATTTTTATAAGCTGAAATAAAGCACTAAACTCGTGCCCTCCCCTGAATGATGAAAGTTAGGAGCCTTTCTTGGCCTAATACCACGGCTCAGAGAAATCCCTGCTATTACCTGATGTAAATATGTATTAATTAAAGCACTTTGGAAATGCAGAGTATTGACCTAACAGGCTGTAATGGCTCTTCTTGAGCCATTACAATCTATCATACAGCCAGGTATTTCAGGAGGAATTTTTTTTTTTATGAAGGCATGTTATTGACCCAGGGGCCCAAGGTGGCTTCCTCCCCCACAACAGACCCTTCCTGCCCCAGGGTTTGCATCCTTCCCGGAGAAATTGTTAGAGGGAAAGGCTCTAAATTCCCTTATTTTAATAAACAGTATGTATTTTGCCCTGCCCTCTCCCTGCCATGTACTTGTTTTCCTTCTCCCCACCACTGAGGGCACTTTTTGAGACTTCTCACCCACCCATAGCCCCTGGGAAACACCCAGAGCACAATATTTATACATAAAAGAAAAACTTTGTGCTTTCCAGTGGTGGAAACCCTTCTCAAATAAAGCATTTGTCTCCTGAGACTTACACCTTCTAATTTAATTTTCCCCTAAATCAAACAGTGTATTAATCCCCAATAGAAAACACGTTCCAGTTGCACAAACAATATTTAAATGGTATAATAGGGACATCTTTTATAAACACTTCTAACAAATCCTGAGAAAACCCGAATGTGCGGGCTATAATTAATCGAAATGCCAAGTGCCAGCTAACCAGGAAAACTCCAGCGTCATAAATCTGCCCCAAGCTTTCTCACACATGCTGATGGATGGGGACTTGCAGCTTAAATATTTAACAATCAATAATTCAAATACCTATCCTACCCTATTAAATTTGTCACATTTATTTATAAATGCAACATCCAGCTGAAGTTGCTCTAAAAGTTGCACGTCTTCCACCCAAGAACAAAATGCAGCCTTTGGGAAGCCAAGCGTTTCTTTAGTTTTGGAAGGGGGAAAAAAACAAAGGTGCTGGGTTGTGAAATTTCTGTGGGGAAATAATGAACAATATGGGGTGGGAGGAATGGAGGGAACTAAACCTCGTGCACCAAAATAGTTGGCTGCGTCTCCTTCACCCTAATAGGTTTGGATAATGCGATGTGCAGGCAGGTCTTATGTCACATGAATCACATTTATAGGAACATTTTCCAATTTCTTCACTGCCCAAGGCAGGGAGCTGCTGTTGATCCTCTGCAGATGAATATTTCTGTGGCACAAGGTGGGCTGTGGCCCCTGCCCGCACATCACCTCCCGTCCTGAGCAAAGAGTGAAAATAACCCCGACAAACTCAGAAGAAGGGGTGAGTTTGGGTCTGACCTGAACAGAAGCGACACTTTTAGTTTTGCCTCATGGCAGAGGAGTGGGACAGAAATAAATACATGCTGAGTCTAGCACCGGCAAACAAGAGGTCATTCACTTAATAATAATAATAGGTCCAGCGCCAGCAAACAAGAGGTCATTCACTTAATAAAAATAATAACAACAACAACAACAATAATAATACCTTTCCAGTTGCAGCACCAGCAGCCTGGAGATTTTCTCTATCTGAATCTGTATTTCAAAGGTTTTTGGGAAAGCAGGGACAGTTGCAGGGCTTATCATGTGGCCCCTCTCCTCTCCAGCAGCCTTGATAAAAATAACAATGGGAAAAGCTCAACTCTATTTCCACTCATCCGGAGGAACTGAAGGTGGCTCAGAGCATCCCATTTCCCGCTGGAGACTTGGCTGTACCTCCAACCACCCAAAGCAAGGGAGGGTCACTTTGTCCCCTGAGCAGCATTTAGTTTAAAGGAGCACCAAAACTGACCCAAAAGGTCATGAGCCAAATTTCTAGAAGGATTTTAAAAAATCATGGTGCTGTCTATGGGTAAGGGAGGTGGGGGTGCTGGCTGTGCCCCCTGCACCCCCATCCTCACCAGAGCCGTGCCTGCAGGCCCAAATTACGGTGGCATAAATCTCCGTCGCAAATTTATTGCCATAATTTATCAGCTCATGTTGCTGAATGACCAAGCTGTTAATTTTAAAATGAAGTGATGCTATTTTCATTAATACCCTTGTGCTAACTACCTATCAAAACACGTGGAGGCAATTAATACTGTGTTGCTGAAGTACTGAACTAATAAATATTTCCAGTCTTGGCTTGTCTTCAGCAGATAAAAGACATCGGACGACCCCACCGCCTCGGTAATGCTCCCCAAGTCCCTGTCTTGTCACGTCACCAGGAACATTTACATTTAAGGATGTGATGAAGTTGCCACATCCACCAGTAACAGGAATTTAAAAGGCCATTGCTTGATGACATGTGAGTAATCCCGTCAGGATATCTGTGCAATAACAACAAGCTTGTGAGACGATTGAAAATTTCTGAAGATTATATATCAGCAATACAAAAGCAATTTGGCACCATTTGCATTTGGGGAAAGAGAGACGGAAACACCCAACGTGTCGAAATCTGGTGTAAATACTTTGTCACCGCCGCGCTTGCTGCAACTTCATCACCCACCGCTCTACGGAGCGTCCTTTTGAGGGAAAAAAAAACGAGGCTTGCCTGTGGACTTTGGTGTTTACGGCTGGATCGGGGTTTTCAGTCTGTATTTCTTCCACTGATGAAAAAAAATCAAATGGTGATAAAGGAAACCTCACTAAAAAAGGGAGAGCTGAGGCAGCAGGCTTCTCACCTGTGCATAGTACTGCACACTTTTTGACGGACTTTGCACCATATAAATCTCCCTGTAGCGCGTCCCAGAGCTTCTCCACTCAAGGCAGAGTAACAAAGCACCCACATTTCTCTGCCTAAATACCACCCTGTACTTTTTCCACCCAGAGAAGTTCTTAATTTTCTGTTAGCAGGCTATTGCGTATTCTTCTTGCGTCCTGAGGCAAGCTGACACATTTTGATAGCAATAAATAATAAATGGGATTTATTTCCTTAGATGCTGATGGAGACCTTTTCTTCCACAGGAAGAAAGTGAGAAAAAAGGTGCAAGAACAGGAGCAAGAAAGCAGGAGATGGTGCCCAAGCACCAGCCTCGGGGTGCCTGCTCCCAGCACGGCTTTCACCACACGTGGGAGAGGGTTCGGCCGCCCTCCTGGAGCCTGTCCTGGTTCACCACCTAAACCCAGGGCAGCCTCAGCCAATGGCCTCAATAAGAAAGGGTCTAAATAAAAAAAAAAACAAAACAGTGAATGTTTTTTGTAGGGGAGAGGTGATGGATGGGAACGCAGGGACAGGGTCCAAGTGTGAGGAAGGGGCAGTGTTAAGGACCTGACAGAGAGTGCAGCATCAGCTACATACGGGATGATGGGGAGAAACCTTCTCTCTGTAGTGTAATTGTACTTACTTTTATTTTTTTTTTTTAAGCATGCTTTGATTTTTCTGTGTGTATTTATGCAGTGATGTGCGTGGGTGGGTCTCTGTCCCTCCCTCCCATCCCTGCACCCCCTGCTCGGTGGAAGCATCCGGCTCCTGCTGCCCACGGGGCAGGTCGGCCCACGCTTGGGCTCGTTTCCAAGCCAAAGGGGCACCGGCACCATTTGGTCTCAGTTTTGCTGCCCTGAGACAAGCTTTGTGCCCAAAAGTGGGAGCCTTGCCCTTCTTCCCTCCTCCTGGGACCTGCAGGCTGAAAGTGGGCAAGTGCCGCTGGTGAGCCCCTGCTTGGGGCGCTGTGTTTTCTGCAAGGACAGATTTGGCTTTTCCTTAACATCTACTCCCCTTTGTGAGCCAAAAAAAAAAAACCCCAACAAATTGAATAGTGTCCAACCTGTCCTCAGCTGCTACAACCTGCATCGGTGCCAGCGGGTGCCACGGCCCAAGCAACGACCAGGCCGCAGAGAAGGGGGCACCCCAAAGACGGGGCCATTAGAGCTGGGCCTAGCCCAAACCTCTCATCCTGGCCTTGTAGCCTAAACCAAAACTATGTGGAGGTGTGAGAAAGGAAATACCAGTGGTTTACGAGTGTTGGGCAACTATTGGTTAGAAAATGCTCATTTCCCCTCAAAATTAAATGGAAGAGCTGGTGGTGCTGCCGTGGGAAAGGCTGGGCACCATGACGGCTCCCATCTCAAGTCCGTCCCCCAAGGCCACACTGCAGATCTGTAGATCTCTCATCAGCCTCAGCACTGTTTTTTAAATGCAGAACAGGCAGAATGGTTTAAAACCAAAAAGTTTCTTTCTGCAAATACCGATTTCTGCATATATCTTCTAAGAAAAGGGTGTTGCAGAGTGAAAAACATCAAGGAAAATTCTAAAGGCGATAAAGAAACCTTGTTTTCCCTCTCTCACAGCAGGGCAGCTCTGCCCGGCAGGGCTGCAATGGCAGCAGCCATGGCCAAAACGCCACCGACATCTGGTACTGGGGCTCTTTGGAAATGCAGGAATATTTTTTTAAGTTTGACTGCATTTAAAGATGTATTGTAGCATTTGCAGAATTAATGAATCTCCTCAGTCTTTACTAGATGTGCTTCATGTCTTTACTTCGGACAATTTAATCTGCAGAGGTTCGCTAAGATTAATCCGTTACTGTGCGAGGAACCATTTTGTGTTGACAGGACACGGACAGCGCAGGAAAGTGTGGCCAATGCGATGACACTGACTCAATTCAACCAAATTTCCTCGTGATTTGGGATGAAGCTACAGCCTGGGAAACCCCAAACCTGCCCAGAGAGGAAGGCCGGAGCCAGCCCCAGGAGAGGTCAGTGCCCACGGGCCTACAGCCGCATTCCCGCCCTGCGCCCAGTTGAAAGTAAATAACAACACAGCCTGCTAGCATTAGCAATTTTTTATTTTCCTTTTTTGTTGCATAGGAAATGCAGTACTTGCTTCCAGTAATTGTATTGTAATGTGAGAAGGTGGTAGCACTAATGGTTGAATACAAGAGTTAAACTAATCCACACCAGCTCAAAAAACCTGCGGAGACTTAGTTGAATAAGAATGGATGCCCACAGTGATTCTCAACCAATTACAATTTTTTTTCACAGAACACAGTAAAACTAAAATGGTAACTATGAGAGTCAATACAAGTATACTAGAGGCACGAGGGGCCTGACTCATAAAAAAAAAAATGAACACGACATGGTATTAACACGGGTGTCAAGTGAATTTGCAGCAGATCTTTCACACGGCCGGTGGAAATTTTAGCGCCCCGAATTTCCAATTGACGCCGAGGGACTTGGCTGGGCCAGGCTCAGGCAGCGGAGCAGGGCTAGGTCAGAGCTCAGGCACGTGGAGAAACCGCACGGCCGGCCAAAATGGAGATTCCTCCTTGACTCTATTTCCAAAGCAAAGAATTTCACAGACCTTTCCCCAAGGCAGCAGTCGCAGCCGGGCGCAAGGCGCCGGCGGCAAGAACAAGCGGTAGTGGATGCCAAGCCGGGCACTCTCTTCCTACCATGCTCCGTCTAGAAACTCATCTTTCTTTCCCTCCCCCCCCCCATATTAATTTGTGGATGCAGATAAAAGAGGGGGATTTCACCCAACACAATTGTTTTTGTTCATGCTTGAGCATAGAAGATTAACTAAGTGGAAAACAGTCTTCCCTAAAAAAAAAAAAATCCAAGCGTACAAAGTACAAAAGTTCACGTTGGGTAGAAGTAGTTGCCTTTACGAAGGTTTTCTCTAGAGCTCGGAGGTAGCGATCTAGCATGATTTTTATTTTTTTTTTCCTGGTACGGACAAGACCTCTTTTGTAATCGAGTAGCCTCGTCCTACCGCGTTACGGACCCCTGGCATCGGCCGGAGTGCCGCACAGAGTCGTCCCCTGCCCTGTCGCCCCTTTTTCTCCTGCCAGCCTGTGTGCCTCTGGGGAGTCGGAGCACGGTCCTGCGCTGCCTCACCTCCTCCCCGGCCCCTTCCCATCCATCCCTGACCTCCGATGGAGTTTAGGGGAGGCGGAGAGGGGAAGGGGAGGGAGAGGCGAGCCAGCGAGGAAAGCGGGGCTCGCCAAAAGAGTGCGCTCGGGAAGAAAACCATCCTCAATTTGGACGAGAAAAGCCCACCAGCCTCCCGTGTTAATAGCAACGAAGCTTTTATGAATCGGGCCCAAAGTTTGTACAGAGTTTTGTTTGAAGAAAAATATTGCAACTGTGCATGAAACTAAACAACCACATGAGGTTTTTTTTTTCTTTTTTTCTTTTTTTTTTTTTTTTTTTTAAAGGGTTTTTTTCTTTCTATATGAGGAAGTCTGGTGTGAAGAAGGGTCAAGCATGGGTACCTGGTTAACCGCTGCCCATTGAGAAACTTCTCGCAAACGTGAGCTCAATCTCGTTTGTGGGTTTAAAGGACTGTCCCTTAAATTTGAACTTTATGCATCTGTTCTTCAGAGCAAGCTCTCTGAATTCTTAGGGTAGCTTTTCGAGACGAAAATTTTACCAGGCACACGGATTTCTGGTCTCAAACACCATGTCCTGCCCTCTAGGAGAAAAAAAAAAAAAAAAAAAAAAAAAAAAAAAAAAAAAAAANAAAAAAAAAAAAAAAAGAAAAAAAAAGATAAAAAAAAGGAAAAAAAAAGAAAAAAAAGAAAAAAAACCCAAAACACAAGTAATACTGAATTTAAGTAAATGTATACCTCCAAAATACTGAAAACACCCCAAATCAAGAAAAGACAGAATTTGCGTTCTCAGTGAAATATCTTTAAACCTATCTGACAAGAACCAAGTCAGAAAAAAAGACTAAACATAACTTTGAGTAATATTCATACAGCTACTAAGCATTATGGAATAGCATGCATTAATATTGTACGGTTATTTTACATCACCTATATCAGAAGGTTCTGACAGACAGCGAAGGCTACCGGTGTAGAAAAATCTTACTTCAGAAGAGCAATATAATACAGATTTCACAGGCACTACATTTTAATATATCAGGTATTATGCTGGTTTTCTTATAATTCTTTCTGTCCTAAAGCTGGCATTATAACAATGACCGAAAAGGCAAGGATCGAAGTAAACGGAAAAGTAGATACCAAAGTTGATATATTATTTTCTTTTTTTTTCTTTTTTTTTTTTTTTTTTTTTCAGATAGATTAGTGCATAGTTTTCATGCAGATAAACACTGCTATGCATTTACATTGTTGGAAAGCAGAGTGAATTGAGCCCAAGTTGTCACATTTTTGTAAATCATTTTGCCAGCCTGTAATAGCACCATGTAATGGATTTGCATTAAACATTAAATTGATTTCAGAATTGGTGACACAGTATTCACTACAGTTAAGTGCTATGGAATAGCTTCAATGTTACCTGCTATATATCAAAGCAATTTTCATCCCACTGCTTTTTTATTGGAAAAAATAAAAGGAAAATGTACTCGATACTAATTAGACTATTGCGCAGCCTTGGACTTGATGATGGCATAGCTGGGTTTACTGTCAAACAGTAATACATGCATTGACTTCGAGACAAAATTGGCATTGTAAGCTTGATTTAATGAAAATCCTGCCTAGCAGGCAGTGTTAACTTCACAAGACCTGCCTCCGACAGACCTCATGAGGTTGATTTTGTTATTTATTTATTGTTTAGGTGCCATTGAAGCTCTCCTTACATTGTCATGCCGGTTATGGTTTTAATTTTTGTTCGATGGAGGCCTTCTACC